>OW026451.1:44602178-45101656 GCA_932274525.1 Podabrus alpinus
GAATGAATAATGACGTGATGACAAAAATACTTCATGGGAGCAGACCACCAGGAAGACTATCCAAAACCCTAGATTAACTTTAATTATGGTTTAACCATAGATTAAACCTTAATTATCGTTCGTGAAACTGGCCATTAGAGTCGCTTTCGTATCAAAATATCGACCCAGGTATAATGGGCGTGGAAAAAAAGCGTGGAAAAAATCAAGACTGGTGCTGTTGAGAAAAGGAGATAAGCCACTGGAGAACCCCAGCTCATACAGGCCGATATGCCTGATAGACGGGCTGGGAAAGCTGTATGAAAGACTTATTCTCAAGAGAATACAAACACAACTCGAAATGGGGGAAGGACTCTCCGATCAACAGTATGGTTTTCGAAAGGGCCGATCTACCATAGACGCACTTAAGAAAATAATTGACATCGCCAAGAAGGCAAAGAGTGGAACGTGGCGCACAAGGAAACTGTGTATCCTTGTAACACTGGATGTTAAGAATGCATTTAACTCGGCGAAGTGGTTCTATATCATCGAAGAGCTGAAGAAGAGGAAAATACCAACATATCTACTGAACGTCCTGAAGAGCTACTTAAGCGACAGAGCTATAATAATCGAGGAAGAAATGCTTGTGGAAGAAACACAAGTGAACAGCGGGGTCCCACAGGGGTCAGTGCTGGGGCCGACCCTGTGGAATATAATGTATGACGGAGTCCTGCAAATAGAAATACCTGAGGGGGCAACGCTAGTGGGATTTGCCGACGATCTATCCCTCGTTGTGGCCGCGAAAAATGAGCATGTCCTGGCGGAGATAACAAACGAGGCCCTGCGAAGAATCAGAGAGTGGATATCGAGTAGGGGCCTGACACTTGTGCCCGAGAAGACCGAGGCGGTCTTATTGATAGGGAAACGTAAGTGTGGAGATATTGCGGTAGAGTTGGATGGTTGCCAGATTATGCCTGGCAAGACCACCAAAGTGCTAGGTGTTCTAATAGATAAACGCATATGCTTCGATGTGCACCTCATGGAAACGGCCAAAAAAGCCTCCAAGCTGGCGGCGGCCCTCACAAGACTGATGCCAAACATCGAAGGGCCAACGTATACAAAACGAAGAGTCCTGGCGTCGGTGACAAACTCCATCATGTTGTATGGGGCACCAGTATGGGCCGAGGCCATGAAGGTGGCGGCGTATCGCCGTCACTACGAAAGAGTTCAGAGGCAGATGAATATTAGAATTACGTCGGCATACCGCACAACATCCAGCGTTGCGGTATCGGTGGTGGCGGCGATACCTCCAATAGACCTGATGGCTGCGGAGAGAGCGACAAACTATGAGAACAATGCTAAGACGCCCGCGCAGAAAAGAACTACCAGAGATGTCCTACTCGAAGAGTGGCAAGGGAGGTGGTCCAATGCAACCAAGGGAGCATGGACCAGGAGACTTATCCCAACGATACAGCCGTGGGTAGAACGTGGACACGGTGAGATAAACCATGAGCTCACCCAAGCCCTGACGTGCCATGGATGCTACAATGAGTACCTCCACAGGTTCCGAAGGGTAGAGTCATCCAAGTGCACGTACTGCGAGGAAGAGGTGGACGACGCTAACCACACAATCTTCAGGTGCTCAAGATAGGACGAGGTGAGGAGAACATATAACATCCAATATGTAACTCAGGAAACAATGGTAAACGAGATGTTTTCCAGCGAGGAGAGATGGGAGGAGATAAAGAGCGGGGTTACCGTATTGATGAGTACCAAGTATCATGAAGAGCTTGAGCGGCAAGGGACGCGATAACGGTGTTAAAGAAGAGAAAAGTCCCGAAAGGGCGGAAGAAAATTGGCTGATGCCAGCGGACGAAATACTTACGTGAATCCCGCTGACATCCGGGAGGGGGTTTTTAGTGGGCTGACCCCACACTACCACCCAGCACGGGCTGGTGGTGTCTTTATTAAGATTTTCCCCCTTCCGACACGCATAAACAAAAAAAAAAGGTATAATGGGCGGTCTAGGACATTTCGCCGTCGCCGTTTCGCCGTGGCCGTTTCGCCGTGGCCGTTTCGCCGTCGCCCATTTCGCCGTCGTTAATTAAAAAATATAAATCAAAAGTTACAATTAAAGTTTTATTAAATTATATATAAAATTAAGTTAAAGTTAAATAATAAAATTAATAGTTTTAGAAGAAGAAGAAAATGTAACCTAACCTATGGGAATCCTACATTATGGAGATTCATCGACGGTCTTCGATCAGCTCAAAAAGGCCGGGACATTTACTACGAACAGCTTGTAGCTGGAGTAGAACCTCCTAAAAAATTTAAAAAATACAGGGACGCGGATGATAGAATATTGCGTATAGTTAACCGTCTTTACGAATACGATGACTTAGCGGAATACCTCCGTGGTATTGCTCACAATTACCAAATGGGGCAATAAGGTTTTTAGGTTATATTTTTTATATTTTTTTAATTTAATTTGTATACTTATTAACTTTTTTATTTAACAAATTAACAATATTGGGATGGTGGATCGCAATAAAACTACAAATTTGTCAAGTATTAATTTGTTATTCTGAGCAATTGGACGAGAGTTTTCCTTATCATTTTTTATTTAATTTCATATATAATTTAATAAAACTTTAATTGTAACTTTTGATTTATATTTTTTAATTAACGACGGCAAAATGGGCGACGGCGAAATGGGCGACGGCGAAACGGCCACGGCGAAACGTCCCATTCCGATAATGGGATAGTGGATTGTCAGGTGCAATGAAGCATACATAAGTTCTAATCGATCGACGTTTCGAGGAGCGTATTTTTCCTCACAGTTAGGATCGTTAGGAAATCGAAGAAAAATGACAGACAATATTTGATAGGATCGAAGATCAAAGATAATTCTTTGTTTTGGTCCTTCAGTAAGCCAAAAAATTGGTGTGGTGACTTATAGGAAAACGACTGCAACTTCATCCACAGCACAGTGCTCTAAATTTAAAAATTAAAAATGTTCTCCCTCTTAATATAGGTCCAGGACCTGTTCTTCACTAATTTTTGCAATTAGTTCTGTGAGCATTTTTGTTTTTACATCTCAGGTAGCTTGCTAGGCTTGCCTTTCGATGTGCCTGACCCTGTTTTTTATTGTTATGATGGCAAATCATTAACACAGGGGGACCGACGGCTATACGTGCCCTCCGAAAGCACGGAAGACGGTCAGGAAATTTTAGACTGTACCCGGAGTCGAACCGGGGAGCCCTACGTTAGCAGTTGATCGCGCTAACTATCAGGCAATGACCGTCGTCTGAAGACGAATGAAGAAAATGAAAGACGTCTGAAGAAAAATGTTCTGTAAAGGTAAATGAGCATTCTATTCAAATACTCTACCACATTTTATTTTTTCAACCCTTATTATTTATTTATTTTATTTAATTAGCGTTACGTTCCGAAGAATTGAGCTGTCCCTTGGGATTTACAAAATCCTTTTTTGGAGAGAGATTGGTCCTCTTACAATTTCAAAATAATATCTTTCACGTTTTTTTTTAAAGATTGTGGTGTTGTTTCGCTTCATTTATTATCCACCATCTTAACTTGGGTTAATTTTCTAATATTAACCCTATTTCAACCCCTATTTCTAAACAGCTCTTATTTTTCAACCATTCAGTGGTTGCAAAAATAAAATGGGGTAGAATACTTGAATAGAATGTTCATTTACCTTCACAGAAAATTTTTAATTTTTAAATTTAGAGCACTGAGAATGAAGTTACAGTCATTTTCCTACAAGTCTACACACTAACTTTTTGAAGGACCGGAACAAAGAAACCAATTCCCTTAGGGACAAATCCTTAAATTTGTATTTTTTTTCATTACTATGATGGTGTGTACCAAATTTCGTCAAATTTGGCATGGGTCAAGTCAATTCTTCAGTTGATTTGAGATGGAATGACCCAATCAATAAAAAACTGGAAAATATAGGCAAATATTAAGTGGGTAAAGAGGAAGTGGAAGAAGACGTTGATGTGCTAATAATTGTGAAAAGAAATGTTGGCAAAGTGAATACCATCGACAGCCGTGAGAATGAAAAATTTGATTACAACTTATATTTAAAATTACAAATATGGCAAACTGGAAGAATAGAAATTTTGGTTACAGGAGATTAAAAGCCGAAAGAGGAAGAAGCTATATAAATTTATAAAGAAATAAAAATAGTTATAGGTCAATGAATCCAAATAAAGCGAAGAAAAAATTAAACGAAGATATTTTACTGATAAAAAACATTTGGAAATTGTCAAAATAAAAATTGGTTTAAAAAAAAGAAAATTGAAGACTGCAAAATGGAACATGAACAAGGGAAGGGATATAGTGAATACTTTTACTTTCATCGAAGGGAAAGGGTTGAAATTATGATGTAATTCCATTAAGAAGAAGATGAGATGTGGAGGAATAGACTTCGAAGTTCCCAAGTTGTAGACGAATGAGATAAAATGGACAACAAAAAAAGGACAATGCAAATATGGACCGTGATGGACACAGTCATATAGGAGAATTGGTTGAGTTTTAATGTTTGTTCTTTATATGATTCAGAAAATAAGTGATGACATGTTTATGAGAGATTGTTTAAGTAAATTGATTTGATTAAATTAATTATAGATTACTAAATATGATCAAGTTTATATGATCAAGATCAAATATGATCAATTTTGACTGTAAAATTTTCACTTTTCATTTGCTTTATCTTATTTCATCAGTTTTGAAAATGGGCAAATAAATGCCCGGTTCAATTCATTCACCCTTCCTCTCAACAATAATTTATTTAATACTATAAATATATGGAAAGTCAACAAACAAATAACCACAATTATTTATTGATTTTTTATAAATTTAATTAAAAACATTATATAGGATCATTATAGAGTATACCTAATACACATGTAAAAGTGTTCATAAATATCATGTATTTAGTAAGAAATTGAAAACTAAATCAAATGATAGATGATGCAACATTTTTAATAAAATAATTATTACATATTTTTTATATTTAAATTATAAATATTAGCCCCTCCAGACCCTCCCGCCAGTTTACCTCTGGGTGTAATAGAATAAAAACGATAGAAAGTATTTATTTAATTGTCTTCAATTAGGAAGCATGAAATTTAATATTTTCAAAACTTTTAAGTCTTTGAATAACATACTGAAAGAATCCAAGAATGAGGAATGACATGGTGAGAGGAACTGCTCCAGCTCGCAAAAATTCGAAAAATCTGAAATGAAATTCTTTATTCGTTAAAGCAAATAACAAAAATTAATAAATAATGCAATTATTTAGTTTAATGAATTAAACTTACGTATATTCATCATAAGAGACATAAAAAGGAGTTGGAGTTGGAACAGAACCTGATTTAATTATTTTTATTGATTTTATGGGCCGGTCTCCTGAATTTGTTTTTATTTGTTCGATTTTGTGAACTATATCCTGCCCTTTAACAACCTATAGAAACACAAAAAGTCTCAAAAAAGTTGTTAAAAATAACACAAAATACTACCTTTCCAAATACAACATGACTTCCATCTAGCCATGCAGTTTGTATAGTGGTTATAAAAAATTGACAACCATTTGTATCTGGACCTTGTAATAAAAATATATTATTAAATTTATTATAGGTATCTGGTAGGTACATAGTATATAATATTTGCTACTTACCCGCATTTGCCATGCTTACAAATCCAGCACTTTGGTGCTTCGCAATAAAATTTTCATCCTTGAAGGTTTTCCCATAAATGCTTATCGATCCTGTTCCGTTATTATTGATAATATCTCCACCTAAAACGTAAATTTAGCATTGCAATTTACATTTCTTAATATTTATACCTTGAATCATAAATCTTTTCACAACTCGATGAAATTTTGAACCAGAATATGTCTTGCCGTTTATACCATCAGTCGCAATGGTGTAAAAATTTGATGCAGTTTTAGGTGCTACTTCTCCAAAAAGTCCTATTACAATTGTTCCAACATATTTTCCACTAATCGCTATATCAAAATATACCTGATCGGTAACTTTATATTCATCACTTGCCTAAATAATGTACTGTTTTTAATATTGCTAAAAAATACGTTATAATATTATATAGCTTACTATTGAGGAAGAAAGTAACGAAAGCAACAATACGGAAAGCAACATCTTGTAAAACTAACTTTTTAGGTTTCTTTACTAATGGATGTAGGATGTACTTATCATTTTGTATTGTGTAAGTTAATTGAATTACCTGCTACTAATTACAATATTAATGACGCATGCGTTTCATTTTTAACGTATTTTTTTGCTTTTTAACACATTATTTTGCAACGAAAAGTACTTGCAGTTGTTAAATTTAATATAAACAATGGCATATTAAGAAGTATTTGGGCTCTAGGCATAACTCAAAAGCCCTTCCCATCAAGACAATTCGGAATTAATTTGTTTTCCTAGGACGGCGAGAATCTGGGATGAACATATTCATCCTTCTTAAGATGAAGATGATTCAAGATCAACGAATATTAGAAATATATCGTAAAAAGTAACCGACTATTCTTTTCTGTATTAAAAATTATCGAGGATGGTATTGTGAATTTAACCATTATACGAAAGTCAATACTAATCAAAAATTGATTTCGGTTTCAGAATCGAGATTTCAGAGCAATCAGAAAGTCACTTTCTAGATTCTAAAGATCATGACAAGCTTTTCCATTCCATTTGAATATTGCTATTCTGCTTCTCTATAAAGTCTACACGATCCATTTTTAAGGTGGATTAATCCTCTTTTTTCTGTTTTACTTTCAACTTAATTTATTCATTATCCATGTATCCGCAGAGTGTTAATGTTCACCGGATGGCTGTGCTAAGAAATTCCATTAAGTCCGCGATTTGAACCCACAATTTCCGCGCTAATATAACTCGACCAGCGTTCACACCAAGCCACTACTGTACTTTAGAACAAATATTTTTTATTTTGTAAGATGATAATTTATTTATTGTAGGTATATTATTGAATAACGCAAAATTTCGCGAACTTTCTTGAATAAAAATTGTAGATACATTTTCTCAGGATTTGATAAGAATTATTGTGCGCAGCACGTACTAAAAGTGTATTTACACGACCACAGTCCCTTCCAGAGAACTCGTCCTGAAAATATTCACTTTCAGTACCTACTACATACTTTTATTATAAATATAAATAACTATTTTTCTGAAATTGAAACATTAAATAAAATAACATTGGTAGGTAACTAAATTATAACCACGTTTCCGTTTTGCCATATAACCAAGAATTTCAGTACCCATATGCTACTATACCTAGTATAATAATATGTTGTACTAATTCGTATGTGATTTATTTTAATTGAAAATAAAAAATTTTGTCGTATGTAAACAATAAATGTTTCTTTTGCTTTTTCTGGAATCTTCAGTTTTAGTTAAGCTCGTAATGTGATGGTTTTACTTGTAATTAATTTATTTACTAACAGGGACGTTTTAAAGGCGTTAGACGACATCTGAAGGTAAATGTAAATCAGCGGCTGCATCTGGAAACGCAAACGCGTACCTATAATGTGAGAATTTAAATTGAAAAATTTTAGTAAGATCAAGGACGGATACAAAGGGGGGGGGGAGATTGAAGGAAATAATTTATTACCCCATGAAGTTTTCAATATTACAAGACGGTTAAATATACTAAAATTGCTACAATTTTTTACTCTTTATCACCCCCAACCCACTCATGAACTTGTTTTGGAGCCCCCAAAACCAAGGAGGTTTGAAGATCGAATAGTCTTTTTTGATGGGGTTATTAAAACGATTAGGTCCTCCTTAAGCGACTCCTGCCTCCGCATAAGCTACTCAAAAGTAGGACTGGCCCCAAAATAGAGTTTGGGATAAATTAACAACGCTACAAGCGCACACTTCTTCCGAAAATATAAAATTATTCCAATTGTTCATATATAAAAGCCACAATTAAGTGATTTCACCATGTATTAAATAAGCTAGCTTTCATTTGGCTAAATTTTCTTAATTGGAAGATTTGCATATTAATTGGAAAACAAGAGCAATTAATTCAATTAAAAAGCTTTTAGTACAAATTGTCCCATTAAAAATTTCTATTCTCATAAAGCGCCAGATAAAAGTTTTCCGCAAAAGTAGACCACAAGATAAAACAAATATTTCTGAGCCACCTATGCTGATGAGGCTGATGCTAATGACATGCTAATTAATTATTTATACTAATTATAATAACTACTCCACGAAAAATAATTAGTACCTACTACTTTTCTATTTTGTATAATTTTTATAACATAAAAAATTATATACTTTATCGGTCATTCCATATTATTATCAAATCAACCAATTTTTCTCTGTTTTTCTCTTTCAATTATTTTCATAGCCCTTTTTTATTTTGCTCAAACTTTTAATTCCAAGTTCCAAACAAACATCCTAATATTTGTTGCTTAATTTTTGCTACTCTCTCTTCTCCCATTCTTATTAAATGACCTAACTATCTTTTCCGCTGTGCTTTCATTTACTACTTGGTTAGTTATCTCTTCTTTGCCATCTTTCATCCATATATTTTCCGCCAAAAATTCTTCTCATGATCTTTCTTTCTCACACATTTAACATCATTTGGTCTTGTTTCATGAGTGCCGAGATCTCGATTGCATAAGTTACCAATAGAGAATCGACGTGTCATTGTTCTACACACTTTTATTTTCACATTTCTATAGAACATTCCACCTGCCAGTATCCTTTGTAATGCACATCCGCTTTTATTTTCTGTCAAGATTCTGGGTTTTATTTCTTCATTGCTTCCAGCTTGTATTTTTACCAGTGTTCCCAGGTGAGTGCACGTTTCTACCTTTTCAAATTTCAATATTTCATCTTAATCTAACTTTACCTGTAGCCAACTGCCTTGCTCGAATGGTTTATCATTCCACGCCATGTACTTTCTTTTCTCGACATTTACCCCCATTTCCATTCGTTTTGCTACCTTCAGTATTTTCATTAGAACTTGCCGTAACTCATTCTTTGTTCTAGTTATGATCGTTATGTCATCAGCAAATGCAAGGCAATGTTGGTCTTTGTGGAATAAGGTGCTATTTCTGTTAATTTTGCTGTCCCGCAGCTTTTTCCAGTACCATCTAATTTCAAACCTTCTCGATAGTTTTCCATTTATTTCCACGATTTTGCCATTTCTTCGCTGTCCCATATTGTTTCAATTAATTCTTGTACTATTGATTCAACCACACCTCTGCCATACTTGATCATTTCAGCTAGTATTTGATCTTCCCTCGCGCTTCAATTGTTTTTCAAGATTTGTATAATTTTTTGTATGTATTACTATTTAGCTTTTCCTACATTTGATTCATTTGTACCATCATTGAGTGCTTCCATTGGTTTTTCGTCGTTTATTTAACTGTTTCGCAGTTTTTCAACGTAATCGGCCCATCTCTACATTACTGCTGTTTGGCCTCCTATTAAGTTCCCATTTTTATCCTTACATTCTTTGTCTTGCTTTCTATCTTTTGTCGATTTCCGTTTGATATTCTGAATCCTACCATTCCTTGTGATTATATTTTCTTTCCACTTCCCATCTGGATGCTGCCCTTTTCATAACTTTAACGAAGATCTCCGCTTTCTTCTGTATTTCTAGGTTCTCGTTCTTTTCCTGCTTCTTCCCTATTGTTTTTTCTTGGTACTCTTACTCTTGTCTTACTTCTTACTTACTAATCTTACTTGATACTCTTCTTGGTCCTTCTGTCCGCTAAAATTAATTCGTATTATGCTTTTCACTCTCCTTATAATATTGGAATAGCTTGATTTAATTTATTCCTACTAGAAAATGATCAGTGTCGATGTCTGGTCCTCTATAAGTTCGTACATTTTTAATGCATGTCTCAGTTCTTATCTCTACCAAAAACATGGTCTATTTGAATACTTAGAGACACTATTTTATTTAAATGTAGATAAGTTTCTTGCATAAATAAGTACCTAAAGTCAAAAAATGTAGTTTCAGATCGAATCTTGACTTTGATCCCCGCCCCGGAAGAAGAGCACAATTTAAAATTTTCAAAAAATATATAATCTATAGTACAGTGTTGTCTACTTGCAAAAGCAAAATTCCAGAGTGAGGAACCTTTCGGTTCAGGAGTTACATAAAAATGAATGATCGTGGATATGCAAATGTGATATTGAAATGAGTAAAACTGCCATAAGAATATTGCATTTCCGGTTACCAATATGAAATTTGGCATACCTTTAGATGACTGTTGGTCAATCATGGTTACCTTTTCACTTGTGTTGTTGTTTTCAATGCTTGAATCAAGATTTCTACAGTGATATCATCTGTGTAGGGAATGGTGTCAGAATTGTTAATAAAGAATGGAAGATCTTTGACATAGTATGTATGTCCAGCCAGAATTAGTTTATATATGTAAGTGAACTGCTTGGGCAGGGGAGGAAATGTCACCTAATACCCAGGCGATAGTACCTGAATTATTATCATTCTCGACATATATTTATGTATAATAGCCTAAATTTATCTGTGTCTGTAACGCTAAATTGCGATGACGATGACACGTTCCCTCAGTGCGGCCTTTCGGCCTGACAAGCTAGGAAATCACGAATCAGTGAAGACTGTAAAAACTTAAAATACCACTCCTGCCTATCTGTTTCTTCATAATTCATCTCTTATTAATTTATTTGTTGCTTATCAACCTAAAAAAGTTTTCATGACAATCCTGTAGTAGTAGAAAAGACATTGATGAGAAAATAATTCATATAGAAAGAATTAAAACGATATGAATAAATTAGGGAGGTTGACCAATTTGCAATTTTGGTACAAGAATCTTGTCAATATTTGGAATTCTTACACATTTTTGAGTGATTTGTAATCTTTTTTACAAGTATTGTGCAAGTTTTCCAATTTTGGTGCAGAATTTATTTTTCAGTGGTCAACCCCCGATATGAATATTATTTTCTTGTGAAGATCATTATCTATTCAAAAAAAATTTTCCTTTTAATACTACATAATAAATATTAGATTACTGCATAAATATTATATGATAGATTACTAACTAATTAGCCAACTTGAATGTTATTGCCTTGGTTGAGTGGCCCGAAACCCGCACATGAGAAAGGTTTGGCTGAATATCCACAGATAGACAGATAAGTTAATAAAAGGATAACTTTAGATATTTTTTCGTAAAATGTTTACAAAGAAATACCTCAAGTGAGTTAAAAAAGCAATAATCTATTGCTGAAAGTTTCTGAAAAAAATTAGATTTTAATGTTTATTGATTGTTAATTTTTAATTTAATATTCTAATGATTTATACGTATTATAAATGTGTCTACCGTTTCTGAAATATTTATATTAGCACGCGAAAACTTGATTCAGAATAAGAATTTATTGTTAGTTATAACTAGGCGCAGCTTATAGCAGAGCATACCGATCACATTTCTTTCCTAACGGGGGGAAATCTGTAATATACTCGATGGACACTCGTTATTCAAAATTCAGCAGCGGAACTACCATTGTGCGAACGATGAATTATAATTAAAAAATACTATTCTGAGTTGCTAATCTGTTCTGGATGGGCGGCGCCCCGTCGCCCTTCCTCTTCCAGCCGCCACTAGTTAATTATTGCATTTTTAACATGGTCTGATATCTGCGATTTTGCAAAGTCAGTATACTAACTGGCGTCGTGTTATAAATTTTTTTTTTAGTATGTATAAAATAGATGATAGAGGTGACATTAATTATGTTAAGACAAGGCGCCAAGAGATAGTTTTATGTGTGGGAATTAGTAGTGGGAAACACAGCAAAGAAATTTATTCAATCTTTCTATAAAGTCAGTATTAGAGTGACCTCCAGTAAGAGAAGTCGAATGGTATTCAAAATTTTGAAAATTATTTGTAAACAAGTTGTGTATATTTTTATCGTTCAACTTCGCAGTCTTTTTGAAATGCTAATAATGAAAAAGCATTTATAAATTTGTCAAACGCGATTCGATGTTGCTCGTAATGTGCGTCATGCTAGGCTAGGTGATGAGGGTGGTCGTATTGAATTGATAAGTATAGTGTAAATTTTGAAAAAATAATTAGTAAGTATATTTTTTAACATGAAATATTTAAAAAAAAACTTTGAACGGCCCAAGGGTTATAAATTTCAATTCTCACACGAAAAATTATTATTGGAGAAGGTATTATAATAATTGAAAATGGATTTTTTCTAAAGGAAAACAACTAAAAAAATATTTATAAATAGTAATATAACACTTTACATGTGAATAAAAATCATAAATCAAGTGCCAGTGCAAACTCGATAAACCGAACCCAAATTAATCCAAACTTTCAGTAATATAATCAAGATATTTTTTAATTAAATTTTAAGTGATAAATCGAAAAATTTATTTATAATAGTACGTAGACACGTGCATGCTGGTGCCAGTGATCATTACCCAAGATCACCGAGATCCACTTTTTGGCACCAAGCTAATTTACTATCATGCCCATATGTATAACATTACAAGGTACACTTATTTTCCTAATTGTTCGAATGTTGCTTTTAACTTCCGTAGAATTAAACCCTTTCATATTCGTTTTTCTTGCAATTTGCAAATAAGCATTTCCTTGGCATCTCTATTTTTATATATAAGAATAAGCATCCCACAAAATAGGACATTCTTCGTAAACTTCCAAAAATTTTATAGTTCTTCAGGGTTCCACTTTTTGGTCATTTTACTACAACGATAAAAAAATTCACAAAAACAAAATAAATATAACTAAAATTTCAATACAATTTTAACGTCAGCATAAAAAATATAAACATAGAATTCCATGCATGAAAAGTTAGCAACCTACTAACTTTTGCGATGCAGGTATGCACGTACGAGTACACCATAATATTATAGTAAGGTTTAAAATTAATTAATTTGTTTTTGCGAGTTTTTTGCCATTCTAATAAAATGACCAAAAAGTGGAACCTTCAAAGAACTATAAAATTCTTGGAAGGTTATGAAAAATGTCCTGCTTTGTGGGATGTTTATTTTAAATTATATAAAAATATAATTCGAATAAACAAAAATTAAAAATTAATATAAAAGGATTTAATTCTACGGAAGTAGAATGATGGACACCCGACTGCCAAAGCAATTCTTTCAATATAAACCAAGAGGAAAGCGTAATATCGGCAGACCTAGGACAAGATGGACTGATCAGAGGTGACGTAACGGGTTAATAGAACCTAAAACGTGAAGAAGAAGAAGAATTCTACGGAAGTTAAAAGAAAATTACAACTATTAGGAACGCGTATGCGTTTATTATATGGGTATGATAGTAAATTAGCTTGGCGCCAAAATGGATGTCTGGTATCAACTGGCACCAGCGCACACGTGCACGTGTAAATGCCCTATAACTTGGAATGCAAAGTGTTAAAACATCGGTTTGCATAAGAAAACAATGCATTTTTAGGTACAGTCAAAGTCGGCATGATGAGATAATGTCTATGTTGTTACTTGCAAGCGAAAAGTTTGTAATTTATTAACAAATTATTTCATGTAAGTTCAAATATTGGATTATTTAAATTATATATTATTCATAATTTTGAATATCTGAATATGGAAAATTCAAGTTATTGGATATTGAGCACAATATAAACGCTAGAATGTCGACTTGCAAGCTTTAATTAAATTATGTTAGTAAGTGAGTTTGTGTGATTATTAGACGATATGAGATTGAATTCGCAATTTAGTCTCGTTACTAAATAATGACGCCACTCTCAGAAAATGATGGCTGAAGTATCAATTTCACTATCAGAAGTAGTACCTACATAAATTATTTGCACATCTGAAATAAAATATATCAATAATTAGGGGTGCGCATATAATCGATTAATCGATCACCGTAATTCGAATAACCGATTATTTCATAATCGATTATGATAATTTATAATAATCGATTATAGAAATAATCGATTGTGAAAATAATCGATTGTGGAAATAATCGATTATGAAAATAATCGATTGTGGAAAATAATCGATTATTATAGAATACTTTATTTTTTATTGATAACAGGTTTATTCTATATAAGCATAATATCTTGTTTTAATAAATACAACTTTTTAAACTAAAACGTAATCCCAACCCCAACAGCAATTAGAACGACCGAAATAATCGATTATTCGAATTACGGTGATCGATTAATCGATTATATGCGCATGCGCACCCCTATTAATAGCCCTACCTAGATATGAGTTCATAATCGAATTATGAGTTCATAATCGATTATGGGTTCACAATCGATTATGAACTCATAATCGATTATGAATAATCGATTATTGACAATAATCGATTAATCGAAAAAAATCGATTATTTTTTATAATCGATAATCGATTATGAAATTTCATAATCGCACACCCCTAATATCAATTACTTAAATCGGACAAAAATAATTATAAAGTACAGCAATAAAAAGTTATCCACATTTTCATAAATATTTATTTTCATACTTAAAATGACTTAACTGGCATGTACATTCTTTTTTTTTTTATAAATACAGATATAATTCAATAGTACCAATACCAGTTAAAAATATTTGTACATTGATCCTGAAATAAAAACAATTTTAAATACATTTACACTGTCGTTTTATAAATCTCATAACAGACCTACCTACCAATTGAGATACGTATTGTTGTTATCTGTCAAGGTTAAAAATATTTTACTAATTTATACAGATTTCGCAATATTTTCGATTGATTTTAAGTACTGATACGATCGGTTTAATTTAATGGTCAAAATGATGATGCCTAAGGCTCGCTCAAGATTTTTGTACTTAGAGGGAAGGATACTTGGACATGTGATGATAATAGCAATTTTAAAATTTGTATACAGTCTCGTATAGGATTATGTACATGTAACTAGTTTACACTATTTTATGTATGCAACAGGCAGCAAATAATGCAATAACATGATGAACAACACCTAACAGATCCAACATACGATACAATTATTGGCAAATGCATCTAAAAGATATATTTACAGTGTAAAGCTAAATACTGGCATTGCCATTGTCCCTCGGACACATACGCACATATTATTAACACAGCAAACGATATACGAAATTATAATATACAATTAACTATATTACAAGAACTATTAATAAACACAGCAGTATCAGAGGCCGGTTTTGCCGCTCCAACAAACAGCTGTTGTATCACAGTATGCATTGCCCCGACCCATTCGTAGACTAGTTTGAAAATTTAGGAACATAGCCTTTTGCCCACTCATGCAGCTAGTCCTTCGCGACTAGGCGGTATTAATTCTTCATGGGCTGATTCGCTTGTCGACTTACGATCAAAATGCAAATCCCACAGTCGTTCTGAATCCCTATTAGGAGAACTACTTCGTTCGGGAGAGTTTACATTTGAGCGCATTTGTTCGGAAGGAGGATAACTAAATCCTAGAAATCCGCTATACTTTCCAGCTCCCACTAAACCATTGTGTGAGTTTTGTATGACCGATATCTCGTTCATCTGTTGACAATTATTCACGTTGCAGTTTATTGATGGAAAGTTGCATTTTGTTTCATGAAACTTGAGACCTAACGGGCTGTCGTTCAATGGATCTAGGTAACGTAGCATCGTTACCTATAAATAAGTATACAAAGTGTCACATTATAACAATAAAAGTAAATTATTTTCGACTTTGAACAGCATCTCCTCGTTAGAGAAAAAAGTGCAAAATCCTGTAATTTTCCGGCAGGTCTCAAGTTCAAATGAAATAATTGATAATATATTAATAAAATTACTTATATACGATTTATTTGCTTTTACCTTTTGCTGCATGCCGTTAAGGAACGGAGCTGGGAGATATGGGTAAAAAAGATCTGGCCTTCGTTGCAGAAATTCGGAATCCTTGGGAGTCATCGGAATGGGTGGAAGGTCTAAGGACATGCGACGGCCTCTGCGCGAGGCTCCATTGCTCCACATATGCGTACCCATATGAACCTACAAAAATTTTAATATTTATATTTTTGCACAAATAGCAAATATAATATTAGCTGCGTTAGTAAAGCGCAAGCCTGTCATACCTTTAAGTTACCCTTTGTAGTGAAGGCCTTCTGACAAACGGTACATCGGAATGGTTTGTCACCCGTATGTGTTCGCATGTGTATCTGCAAGGCCGAGCTTGATGAGAAGTTCTTATTACACACGTGGCACAAGTGTTTACTGCCCTGCAAGCCTGCAAACACACACACAAAACACACGTGAGCCCCTCTACCAGCATAGTTAGTGCAAGCAATGAAATTGTTAATGACTTTTGCATAATATGAAATTCAATTAAAATAATACTTACTCGGAGGACGTTTGGGCAAGGGCATCTCAATTTCAGTTGGCGCTCTTTTAGGCAGTGACTCACTTGGTGGTGGAGGTTCTGGTACTTGCACGGGAAGCGGAATTGGTTCTCTCGGTTTCTCAGGCTCTTGCGGCGGCGGTTGAATTTCGACAGGTTGTTGTTGTTGTTGTTGTGCTGGAGGTTCTTCGAGTTTGATTGGAGGTTTTTCGAACATGTGTTGAGGCATATCACGAATTTTATGCGTTAACATATGCTGCTTCATATTTCCCTGAAATGGGAAAAACAAAATTGGAAACAAATTACATTACAATGCAAAGTCATTTAATAAAAAATAAAACATATAGTAGGTATAGAAATTAAATTCTTAATTTAAAATAGACTACTTAGACATTCGACATAACTTAACATTTGGCATTGTGCCAGCTGCTAATTTGAGTTGAGATAAGTCATGTCTAAAGCACAATTGTGTCTTAAAATATCTCTTACTTGAATTTAGTCGCACAATTAAAATGTAAGTATGTATATTAAAAGAAAAACTCACCTTTGTCGAAAATCCTCGATCGCAGACGTTGCACTTGAAAGGTCGTTCCTTTGTGTGACTTCGGTAATGAATTTCGAGAGCTGAATGGCAGGCAAAAGTTTTGAAGCAGATATTACACGTGGTATTGCCACGACCTGCGTGAAATACTATATTGATTGAAAACTGCTTTGGCAATATTTTAATATTTAATGTATTTTAAAATGTACAGAAAGGTACCTAATTATTATGAATTGGTAAACTCGTACCTGCAGGAGACATCAAACCGAGAGGATTGAAAGGAGTCGATGTCAACACAGTAGTCGTGAGTGAAGATAGCGCAGAAGACATTAGTGGAGTGGTCGCTTGAGAAGGAGGTAGAAGACCGAAGTTAGTAAATAACGACGAAGGAATTATGTTTTGTCCTGAAGTTGGTAAAAGTGGTTGTGATGAACGTGTGAGGTCCAATGCTCCTAATGAATTTGTTTCTGAAGGCGTGGGACTACCAGGTTGCTGAGATGATGGTGGTCGTGGTATCTAAATAATGTAAACATGTTAAAATTGTTATTCAATCTTATTTATAATATTAAACACATTAATGCCAAGTTTTTTTTAAATTGAGTTACAACTGAATATAATGCATTAAAATGTTACTAACCTGGACGGGTGTAGATCTGTGAATTGGAGATGAACGAATATCGGAACTTCCGGGACTAGTCATTCCTGATTGTGCAGGTGATTTATCCCCATTCATCATGATAGGAGGTGACGAATTGATCATTCTGGAACACAAGTCTTCTGCCGAATAACTAATTCCTGAAGATGTTGAATACTGCGGCGTAGTAGTGGTGGGAATTTGATTCTCCGACATACCAGGCGACGTTGGAAAATTGTTATGTTCAGATGTGCTCATCATGTCGTCATCGTCGATGTCGTCGTCGTCCATATAATCGTTTTCCGATTTCAAATCTGAATCGCCAAATTTCATATTAAAAGGAAACTGACCAGATCCTAGTGGAGATAAACCAGGAAGTGAAATGTTGTGATTAAGGAATGGATTCATGGAATTATGAAGCGACGGAAATCCTCCTGGAGAAGGTAATTCTTTAACTTCGGCGGCTTGAATTTGTTCGGGAGTGAGATCAGTAGGTTCGCCTGTGTGCAATCGTATATGTTGTTGTAGCACAAGTGCATTTGTAAATTTCTTATGACACACTGGACACTGGTGAAGAACTCGCATTGGTGGTTTAGCTCGATGAACTCCCATGTGAGTTTTTAAATTGCCCTTCGTCGTAAAAGCCCGACTACAAATTTTACACTTAAAGGGTCGTTCGCCGGTGTGAGTTCGATAATGCATTTGCAGTGCACTTTTACACGATAAAACTCGATGACATATTACACACTGATTTGGATCGGTTAATTTATTTTCAATATTATCAACTAATTGTTGTAGCTTAGCAGTTTCGGAAGTTTTTGTAATTTCTATTAAGCTCTCCCACGAGTTATCGTTACTACCAGGTCTAGGTAACAAATGCGTATAAATTGTTGGATCTTTTGCGGGGTCTATGTGCGGAAAGGAACCTAAACTTCCTGATGATGTACTGCTTGGTGGTGAATTTGTTTGACCGAATGGAAAATTTGCCGGTAGTCTTTGTGCCGTGGATATACTAAGAGGAATCGTAATTGAGCTATTTTTGTTTGATAAGTTTTCCGGTTCATCTTGTATACTATCACTATGATTAATCGGAGATCTGGGTTCTAATAAGTCTTCGTTACTGTATTTACTATCCGTACTACATTCGTCAAACGGTGGAGGCGATGGAAATCTTTCCGATTCGTGTTCGGGTTCGTCGATATCCATTTCTTGTTTTGGTGTTATTCTAGGAACAATAAGTTGTGTTCTATGTTCATCTAGTTCTTGTTTTTCGTTTTCCGTTTCCGATTTAGTATCGTTTTCTTGAGGAACTGGAGATCTACTATTTGGTTTACTTAAATTTTCCGGCAAATCTTGCTCTTCCGGTTTCATAAAAATAGGATGCGGATGAAATATTCTTAAAGCTGCTTCTTGCGGTCTAATGGGTGTGGGTTGTAATCTATTATTTATTAAATCTTGCGGTGGTCCTGGGGGTCTGTACATTGGAATTGATGAAGATGGAAATGGTGAACTTCCTGGAAAACCGTGAGGGGGATGATGAGGAGGCCCGCCTGGCGATAATGCAGATTGTTGACCTAATTGTGCTAATAGTGGAGGATGGTACTTATCTAAATGTTCCGGAACGGGATTAGGATTCATTTTGATATGCGGAAATTTGGCAGAATGTCTTTGAAAGTGAACTTTTAAATTACCCTTGGTTGTAAATCTGCTGCCACAAACATTACACTTATATGGACGTTCACCAGTATGAGATCGGATATGTATTTGTAGTGCAGAGTCTGATCCAAACACTTTTCCACAATATCGACACCTATGCTTAAAAAACGGTTCGTTTCTTCCCTTGTCGTAGGATAAAGAATCTTTTCTTCTAAATGCTAGTTCGTCGGCTAAATTATTAGCTAACAATCCTTGGCTGGCATTATCTAATACTTCTTGTGCACGTTTTTGTAACATTTCCAAAGTATTTGGTTCCTCCTCGGTCGGAGGTTCGTTATTATGAGTTATTATGGTAGATGCCAGTGAAGCCGATATTGAACATAGAGGTGGTTGAATGGAAAGACATGTTGACAGTGGGATCGGTATTTCTGTACACGTATCGGTAGTACAAAGAGGTTGTGTTGGTTCAAGAGGTTGACTAATTGGTGGCGGTAATGATGCTGGCATTGGCATAGGTTCTTTCAAAACCGGGGAACACTCACGTTTAATTTGTGTTGGAGGCAAAATTGGAGTTATTATTGGCGAATCGCTTTTGTTGTGCGTTTCCATAATTGGAGGTGGCGAGGGAGATGAATGAACGGATGAATCGTCGGCTAATTCCATTTTAGGCGAAGGCGATGAAGATGTTTTTGGATTCACTCTATTTAAAGAAAGTTGCTGTTGCAATTGATTAATTAATTGCAATTGAAATACTTGCTGATGTTGTAGAGTAAATAACGTCGATTGTAACATCGCTAATTCTTGTATTGCCGCTTCGTTCCCTGGATTGTTGGCCATCGCTGTAGCTGCAAATTGTGCCACAGCAACTTTAGTATTTTGTAGTGCTTCTAAGGTAACGTGACCTGTCGAAGCGGGAAATTGAAAACTTAAACTAGAATTTTCATTGTCTTCAGGCGAACTTTCTTCAAGGCTGTTATTGTTTGCCGCATCTTGACGATGTTTTCTGACTTGTTCGAGTTGCTTTCCTCCTGTTTCTGCATCTTCTTCATTTTCCGAAACCGCTACGTCTTCTGGCTCGGAAAGTGCTGGCTCTTCTTGATTTATTTTACAACAAATGGATTTATGTTGAATGTATTCGTGAAAAATTGTAAATTGTTCTTGACAGCGTGAACATACGAGCACACCAACTTCTGTTAATTCCTCCCCTCCGGCTACAGTACTCCCTTCTTCAGATGATAAGGATGTTCTTTCTGAAATGAGAGAGATGTGTAAGTTAAAGATAAACATAAATATCAAAGTCGTCTGGAATAATTAAATGAGAAAATCGATAAGTCTCGGTTTACAATTTGGATCAATATGAAAGCATTTAAGTTTACCCGATGTTTGTAAGTACATTGGCCTTATTTACAGACTCGAACAAAAGATGTTTTAATCAAGAACAACCTTATAACTACACTACACGTTTTACTTGTAACAAATTGCGGAAACGATTATGTTGCAAATACGAAACTGTTAAGTAGGTATCTGATATTATAGTTGAGGTGTTTTTCTGCTGATGATGCAGGAACTTGTGCGCAATATTACTGAGGCGCAGGATATATAACATAAACGAGTTATTATATATATATATATAAGATATGAAGTGGGGAGTTATTGATATCAAGGGGGAGAAGGAGAAGCGCCAGTGATGACAAAGTACCGCAGTAGAACCAGCCACAGCCGCGATTATGACAACAGGGCGGTGCTATACTTTCATAAATAAAACGCACTTGTTGCTTACTCATAATCCCCGCCTATAGTACCGCCCATATTCCATATCCATAATGTTGAGATATTAAATTTATGTTGGTATTAAAGTACGTTCAATACTCGAAGCAAATCGAAAATGAATCCATTATCATTTACGATTCATTATCTTTACCCACCACTTTGCTAATAAATAGAGGTATTGGAGAGTGAAGGAATAGAGAGGAACCAGAATCGTATCGATAAAATGCTAAATAATTTATTGTCGTATTAGAGAATTCGGATGAATAAAACAAACTATGGTTTTCAATATACTTAAAATTTCAGAAATTCAATTTTGACTTGGAAGTTTTAACTTGGATTACACGTAAGGACGTAGAAGAGCTTTACGAGTATTATAAGAATATAGCAAACTCTGGAATAGATAGTCCTTATGTATTTCACATTTCTTAAATCCCTAAGGTATTTCAACCCCAAAACATTTCTTATTTCAATGTGTGTTAGTTTTGGATTATTTTCCTACGATTTATGTTTTAGTGCATTTGGGTAAAAATGAAACTAATGCGAGTTATATTTAGCAGATTTAGATATTATATTAGGTTCGTTAGTGTCAAGGTAATTTAACCAGTTGTCATAAATAGACACAGCACGTGCTTTTTGAACCGAATAGGGAAGCGAGAGCTCATCTGATATATTTATCTGCGGAGGGTCGGTTGACAGACAAATGGCTAGGCTCATAGGCTCGTGCGCTGATAGAGCCGCTTCCGTTTCCATAAAGCTGGAAACACGCTGTTGTCATATGTGCCGGATTCTCTGCATATTTAACCAACGCTTCCTGCACAACCCCTCCGCGAGTCCCTATTATTACGAATAGTAATACACTTTTTTATTAAGAATGGGGTTTCGAGATACTTCCTAGTCGCTTTTTACATATTTCCCCAAATATTTCCGCAATATTTATGTTAATCGGTTAAAATGATTTATTGGGCACAGATGTAAATTTGTAGCGCGTTATATATATTCGTAAATAAACTTTAGTTGAAATGGAAACCAAAAGGTTTGGATGGAACATATCGCATTTCTTTTTATTCAAGTCGTTCTAAAAACGTTATCTATATATTGCCCGAGAAAAGAGACGCTTATAAAATGCCTATCAATAGTAGATACTATACAACAGTTGTATAGTACAGCTTCGTGAAAGTGTACAACAATCAACGATTTTATGGCGACAATATTAATAGGAAGGTATAGTATTTATATAATATACTTAAAGTATAACAAAACTTTCAACAATTCCTGCTAATGGTCATTAAAATAAAACTTTGTTTCGACCGCCACAGCCTCTGTAGTATCACAATGTAAAGGCCGACGAAAACGATAAGGCAATTACGTTTTATCGTATTACTAGATACTAAAATGGAATGAGTTTTTTGTCGTGGATATTCTGACTAAAATTTTTCTTTCGGATAGATAATGGAAAATTATATTAAGAAGACAATTTCAGTTAATGGTCATCGGTTGTACTACTCATATATCATTTTGACTCTATGATCAATGGCAATTTCGTTTAATAAAGGTACGTGGGTTCAGCTGGCGCCCCCATATACCATTTATTAAAAGCGAGCACTTTTTGTTCTCAAATCTTGTCAAGGAGTACAAATACCTGACATAATCCAGGTTATATTTAGGATACAATAAGAACAGCTTATAGCTCGATGACATTACAATGACATAAATATAGATCCTGTTTGTCTTCGAACATGAACCCGCATTATGAGTGGTTGGAGTTTTGCCCATGCGGTCATTACAATCCAAATCACAGGTACTCGGATAAACATCTCGCATTACATTGCGCATTGAAAATGACATAAAAGACCACGACAAGCAGCGAGGACAAATACATATCTTGCGGTGAAAACTAAAGAAAGGAAATGTCTCGTAACTTACCTACTATGTTATTACCGTACATTAAAATCTTCTTGTATATTATTCCGGTTAACTTAACCCTAGTTATGTCTTAATATGTTTAACGGGGTTAGGACTAGTAATGTAAGTATGTACTCTGTTTACCTTAACATATATATTATTATTATTCGCATGAACAGTAATATCAAAATCTCCTGCAATTGCACTCATAGAAATGCAACCTTGCTTTTTATTTTTACTCTCGTGTTCTACATTGTAACACCAAATGCAATTTGAATTATTATTTTGGCCTGCATAACCAGCGTCTCAAAGCGCCTAAGCTAAATGGACGTTTCAAAAAGTATCTTACAAAACATAACTTTTAAAGTTAATGATTTGAAAGATGACAACAAGAAATTTAAAAGTAGACAAGGTACCTAATTGTTTTAAGTCACATGTGGTTCCCATTACAAGACTAGAAATTAACTGTCACAACTAATTATTGAAATATTAAGAATGCACTAACTAAGAAAACAAATGAGTTGAGTGCGCTATAATCGTGTTGCTTGTTTATCATCGTAAAAAAGAAAAATAATTAGATATACGGTCTTGCAAGTTATATGTGGATTAGAGGAATTAAATCAGGTGATAGCGATTATAATAAATTATGGTTAGACGTTCACTAGTGAGAACTTGTGCTGAAGAACATCTTTCGTGATCTGGATTTGAACCCAAGCATGTTTAATGTGAAGTGATAACGCCATCTATATTTATCTAATATACACCGAACTTTTTATGGAACTCATGTTTTATGGTGCCAATTCTAGGGCTTTCAACATTTAACTTGCATTCTTAACCTCACAATTAAGGACTCATTTTAAAGTATAGATTAAATTTTAATTAAAGGATGCTGTCGCTCAGCTACTTTAAAATCAGTATCTACAAATGGGCAACGATAATAAATTATACAAACGCATATTAAATGTTAATTTAGTTTTGTGAGGTTTTATGAGGTTTAGTCTTGGCAGATTTGAAAGAACTAAATATTTGTTTCTTATTAGATATGTCCGAAACATTAGTGTTTTAAAACTCTCTTGGCGATTATTTAATTGCGGTGACTATATGAAGAAAATGTGGCAGCACAGAATAACAAAATTATTGACTTAGGACTCATGTAAACCTCTACAACCGTCATTGCATAAACATAATATGTAAATGCCTAATATACTAAATTATACCTATTCTTTTACGGCAAATAGTAATAGCTTAACTTCCAATGCGGAGTACTCGGTTTGACTCCGGGTGCAGTAAGAACTAGATTTTAACCATCATTCCCTCGAAAGACAATAGCAAACGATCGAGATGTAATCTGCTTAGTAAAATCTTCTCAAAATGAATTGTAGTACGTGTTACTCTTTCCGTGGTTTGGAGTTCACGTTAAACAATAGGTCCACCATGTGTGTGATAACACTTCCACGCACAACACAGGCATATGAAAGGCGGTCGCCAACGACAAATGGAGACCTGATAAGGTACTTCGAAGAAAAATGCATAAATTCCCAATTTTCCGCGTTAACCGAGCCAACCCTCTTAAAACGACTTCCATGTTATTGGGGGGGGGGGATACAAAATCCGCTTTATCAAAGCTGTGCCAAATACGTCATCTTATCTTATGCGCCGCTGTTTTTCTTGTAGTTGTGGAGCTGTCAAATGAGATTATTATATCAGTCTGTCGTCCTTAGTTAAAACGTCCTAACTAACAAGTTGGTTTTCGGGAGAAAACTGACTTTATGTAGATGTTATAAAGCTGTTTTCATTATAAAATTGTATTTAATGCCTTTTGTAATGCATGATTATATCAAATTTCTATTAAATGATAAGAAAATGGCCTTATAACATCCATTATACTTCAACTCAATTTTTTCCAGACGTTTTAACTATTGATGGAAGAGTAGTCAGTTAGTCTAAAGGTACCTACGCCACAGCTTTCGTACTCGTAAAAATGTTCTAACGCAGGAGTAAGCAACCTGCAACTCCCCACACTTTCTCGTGCTGCCCTGAGGGCATCATTTCCAAAAATTAAATATCGGCATTTCTTTGAGTTTATTGATAATTTGAGTTCATCATTCATAACATGCCGTTATAAATAAAAGTTGATCATACCATAAAATATTATTTTATTAATATTGTAAAAAATTACTGTTAAAAGGGTAGTTTTTTGAGTACATACGCAATTGGTAAGTCATGTATTTTAATATTGTATGTTCACTTTTTATAATAGTTTGCAAATTTTCAACATAATCTAATTTTTCTATAAAAACTATTATCAGCAGTAAAGCGTTTATATCATTACACGTTGTAGCATAAACCCCTTTTTACCTTACACTAAAATATTGTTTTATTTGGAATAGTAAGGTCAACTCTATATAGGGCTTTTTGTTGAAATTGTTACTTTTGACACCACTCTTTCCTACTCTAACATGCCTGCAGCTTAACATACATAATATAGAGGCATTGGAATTCTATGTACTTAATTTGAGTTTTAGATTATTCGATGTACCACCAGCCCACATTAGTTTGGATAATCGGGGTTCTACTGTATGAAGTATTGTGACTGATGCATGATTTTCAGATTTTTATGACCAGTTACTTAATTCAAAAATAATAAAAAAGTAAACTGAGCAATATTAAGTTTTCTTTCTGTTTTCACCTTGATGTTTTGTAAATTGGCCAGACCTATGTAGTATAAATATAGGACCGTATAGGACGCATGTAAGTTGGGCCAGCGCAGCGGTCAATGTATTTTAAAATTATTTTGGTGCGTAGCTTAAGAAAACCCGTAAATTGGGCCAGCAGTCGGCGTGGGCAGCTTAAAGGTAAAGCCATTAAATAATATTCAATTGTATATATTAAGTATCGCAAAACGCAAGTAAGAAAAAAATTTTCGTGTGCTACACACTAAAGAACATGGTTAATATAGTCTATAGAAAAAATATTTTTCGAGAAATCCTTAGAAACAACCCCAAAATCGAGTTTTGAAAGTATGTAAATTTAGGTGTTATTTTCCGATTTTTGAGGTGTGCATTCGATTTGGAGGTCTATCCATCGTCAAAACCTACCCTTCCGGAGCGCCGCTCCGCTCTGCACTCCTCCGGACGGTTTTGACTCAGGTTTACTGGGCTAAACATACTAGAAGCCCTTCCGTGAAGAAAACCGGGATAAAAGAAACCGGGAACTTAGAGAACCTTGAAATAGCATTAAAAAGTATAGTAGCGGTATGGGGCAGTAAAATTTTACGTTTCACCTCCAAAAAATTGAATAAAAAAAAATTGACCATGGCAGTTTTCTCAGTGTACGAGAGCAAAGGATTAAAATAATTATAGAATCTTTTCTGGCCCAATTTACATGGGACCCTTATAATCTTTTGGCCCAATTTACGGGTAGACTTAAAAAGAACCTGACCGCCTGGCCCAACTTACAAGAGCCGTAAATATAGACTCAATTCTTAAATCTACACAGCTCCAGCGTGTCGATGTTCACCGTAGGCTGAGCCGCGAAGTTTACGATGCATCCGGATTCCAACTCAACCAGCGTTCACACCAAGCCACATTTTGTGTAAACAATATTGTGGATAATTTAAAAAATCCTTCTGTTATTGATGCAATCAAAATTGCATCATAAAAACGAAGAAAACAGATTTTTTTGAAGTTACCTGCACAAATTGCCAAACCATTAAATTGAAACAGTTTCAATTTAAAACTTAGGATTACATAAAAATCAAAAAAAGTAATAAAACCTATAAGCATATAAAATTTGAAATGAAAAAAACTAAAAGGTGTTAAATTATAAAATGAACCGCTTCGAAAAAACTTCATCAGGTAAAATTAGTTTTAGCCCTTTCGCATAGTTTATTTTATAGCCTAGACTACCCTTAAAACGTTTTAAAATATATCTGGATATATTGGAACTGGACGTTTTCAATATCGATTTCATTGTCAATAGTTCTATAATGTAGGTATGTATTTTCCATCAAAATGTTTCAAGTTGATAGGGGATTTAAAGCATTCATACTCAAATACATGATGAAAAGTTCCACACATCTAGAGGTATCTATTTAAATTGATACATGTGAAAGGTTTAATCGAAAATGAATAAATAGCAATTTTTGAAGTATTCCAACTGAAACTAAAAATACCTTATCCTTTGGTATTTTAAAAAATAACACAAAATTTAATCGTTGAAAAAAAAATGTTGAAAAGTAACATGGCTTCTTTGTTTACGATATATCAGGCATTGTTTTAAAAACCACTAATTATAAAGACTGCTTGAACCGAGATTTATTTTTCTTGCATATTGAAAGGCTGGGTTGTTGTTTGCCAATGCAGTTGCAATATAACTCAGTTCGTGTGACAGCAAGAACGAACAGGGTTGTACTTGACTCACGACAAAAAGTGCAGTTTTCAAAAATATTTTTACCGGCAAGTTTCTTGACATCCAATCCATTCTGTTGCAAAATCTAAAATATTACATCAATTGGAGGTTTTTTAATTAAGCAGATTGAACTATAGATGTCGTTAAGTTAAAATAAAATATTATGTAAATGAATTTCATTAATTACCCAAAAACACCGAATTTTAAGATAACCACAATATCTAAAATTAAATGAGAAATAACATAGGTAATTATGTAGTATATAGTTACATATGTATCTATTTATAACTTTAGAAATACGATTTAACGATTACTTTAATTAATTTGAAATTGTTAACAAGTTAAACCATTTAAAAGACCTGATATATTTCAGTATTTTACTTGTAAATTTGAGTAGTATTTTGGTTTGGCTAAACTAATTTGTAGATATTTGACCTGCAGAAATACAAGTTCTTCCAACTTCCCATCATCACTTGAGTTAATTTATGTAAACGTTTTTTTTTGTTTTCATTCTAAAATTTGTGTTAAAATAGATACATCACCATTTAAATAATAAAATTTTATACGTCTGCCCTAAAATTTAAATTTTTATTGTATCCTATGCACGTATTATGACTGTAACAAATATCTTATTAATTATTTCATCAAGTCGTGTATTTATTATGATAGTTGCTGTAACAAAAAGTGTCGGTCAATAAAAAACTTGATTTCGATATTAAAAATTGGCACGTATCATCCA
The DNA here is from genome assembly GCA_932274525.1 of Podabrus alpinus. NCBI lineage: Eukaryota > Metazoa > Arthropoda > Insecta > Coleoptera > Cantharidae > Podabrus > Podabrus alpinus. The sequence goes on from OW026451.1 coordinate 44,630,192, forward strand.
AAATTTATCGTGCACTCTGTTTATAATAGTGAGGTAGGTATTATAAATAGGTTTAATTCAAAAGGTTAACAAGCGTAAAATAACCAACATTTTTATAAACCATAAAAAAATAAATTAATTCTACAAGTTGTTAAACCAGTGTTTTTTATAAATTTGTTAAAAGCACGCTATACAATAGTCCAACATGGTTTCCTGTATTTTTAAATCTATTTTAATAATGGAACACTGAAAAAATATAAATATTGTGATTGATTTTATTTATTACTTTTTTGTTAAATAAGCAAATTGTCTTCCAAGACATTTAAAATTAATTTGTTCAATAATTTAAAATAATATAGATCGATATTTAGAACCGGTTTGAAGGGGGTCAACAGAATAATTACAGCGTTATGGTGTCTGACTGAGAGAATAGTTTTATTGTAAATAAAGAGATCCCCGCCCTGTAATGTAGTAAGTACAGACATTTAAACAAAAGACCTCTATATTTTTGTGTCCCAATTGCATTACCTACATTTCTAACTGGGGAGCTATATGCTAACTATTATGCGCCTTAAATACAGCTTGCAGTACGAACGAAATGGGATTTAATAGTGAAAATATTTAGCAACAATGCAATTTAATTTATCAAGATATTAGTTGGAAACTTTTTAATATTATAGGGTATATAGTAGATAATATATCTCGAGATATTTTAATGATTTCATGTTTTAATTGCCTTCCTTACAGGTTGTGTGCCATAAAATGAAATTACAATGCAATAAAAGCATATAATAAACTCATAAATATTGTTGTTTTCTGTATTCATTAAAAATGGGATGCTAATGAAATTTTTAACGTTATCGAATGTTGATGAGTAAGTTCAGTTTTGTGGAATGTCGTGGTAGTACTTGTAGCCGCAAAGTTATAGACAAGTCGTTGGAAAACAAAGGAGTTAAAGAATTGGACGGCGCGAATCAAGGCATAGCGTTGTGCAAATATATGCATGTACGTATGCATAACTGCAATAATTTTATGTGGATGGTCAACGAAAAATGTGAACTTCCATTGGTGCCCAGAACGAGTTATGATAAGGTGAGATTGGTTATACCCGTTACCTAAGCACCGCCCTCGACCAGCCTTTGCTTGTCTTGTTCATAAGCTGTTTTATTACTATTGTCGGTTAGGTATATTAGACAAGTTACCTGCAAGTCTCGGTCGTCGCGCCAGTATGATTCGAACGCTTCAATAAATAGTCTACGGAATGAAAATAGAACGCACGGAAGGGTAATGAAGTAGGTACTTTGCCTGAGAACCAGTTTACCAGAGCCGTTGATGCGGGTTGAGAAATGGCGGCCAAGAGGACCGGTCCAAAAACAAAGACCTATGTCTTTTATAATGCAATTAAGTCCTGATGCACAATCCATATTCTCACTAGAGCAGTGTGGCACTATAACTTTTACAGTTCAATAGTAAGCCCAACGAGGTCGTCGTTTTATGGTAGGTGGCATTGCCTCAATTCAAGGTAATCGTTTTATCAAATCGATACCTAGAATTAAACGTGCACAACGATAAAATGCACTTAATTAAAATTAAAATATCTAAATGCAAGGTTGTTGGTATGAAAGCTAAAGACGATGACTGTCTGAGAATCTCCGTCTGGTTTCCATACTCAGCCAACAAACTTACGAGCTACACGCGCCATATCTCGCCAACTACATATTGCGTCTTGTTGTTGATCGGCCCTCCTTGTTCTTATGATCAGTCTGGTTTTTTAGTTTCGTAAAACGTGACACGACTGCTAGCGTAATTAAATACGGCCAATAACACTTCGTGAAGTCAGGGGAGCTCTTTCAACCCCGCGTGGGTTGCCTACAACGCGACCATCCACGATTTAGCAATAATTCTGATGTCGAATCGCTTCTATCGATACAACAGCACTGGATAATGATCCTCTGCATTGTAATGTCCCCATTTAACAACTCCCGATAGCACATGGTCTGATAAATAAATTCTTAGAGTTGGATCCAAGATAAAGCGTTACACTAAGCCTAGCTATTTGTACTCATATGTACTCTTGACAGTACGATCTAACCAATTTACACACTTGAATCATTGTGGCAATTTCAAATGCTTGCTATACGAAAATAATTAGAAATGGAAAAAATTCTTACACGCGCTGTATAATAGACAACATAAAGAAAGTAGTATACCTAACGATAAAGTTTACATAAGGTAAAAGGGTTGTGGAAGCTCCTAAACAAGTTCATGGGAATTTATATAGCGACTCTCTAATATATGCAGTTTGTTAACTTCAACTTTATTAATATTTATTGCTGCAGCTTCGTTCAAAGGTACGGTTAAATAGCTTTATGGGACTATTTCTATTATATAATATACCAGCAATCTAAAAAGAATATTACCATTACTTTTTATTACCATTCGAGTTCCATACGTCATCGTCATCGTGTTAAGAAGATTGGAAGAAGCGTTGTTAACACGAGTATAAAGAAAGAAAAATAACGAGTTATCGTATGTGTAGGTATGCTGGATCGTTTATCAAGAATGGAGAAAATGCCACTAATTTTAAAAAGAATGATAATTCGTTCCAAAAATATTAGACACAGATGTGTGAAATATTTAGGGAAGTTGGGTGAAATAAAGTAAATTAGGTGGCAAGGAACCGAAAGTGATTGAATGCGCGTGGGTGACAATGGACTTGCAGCTGCCATCCATGTGCATATGGATGGACACTGGACACCTCGACAACTAAGCGCACGCGACTCCCCCGCACTTATAAAGGTTACCCCAAATTTAGTTCCGGGTAATAAGCGTGGACTATGACCCTTTTATGATACACAATAACCATTTATTCAGCAGTCTCTGACCAGAGGCTCTCGTTAATTAGTAGTCGTAAATCAGTCATAAAAGATTATGCATACGTTTGACGACTGGATGCAACATCATAAGCTGGCTGACGGTTATAAAAAAAAAAACCTGCACGAGAATCGATTGCAGTTTCAGTTCTCATTTGTAACACTACAGGACGTAATATAAATGCTAATAACCGCAAATGCTATTGACGGTTACTTAAAAGGTTAACGTAGCTGCACTAATCAGTAATCTTTTTAAATTTAAAACTTACAACTGAAATGATGAATGTAAATCGGTTCAAGAAGAGAACCTAGTGGGTAATTTAATTTTATTTAAGTAACAAATTTGCATTTTCCAATAAGACGAGAAAATAAATTATAATTACATTTGTATTAGTAATCGTATACTACACTACCGTGAACTTTGCAAGTCTAAAATCTTCGGCATTGGAGCTGCTGCTGCTGCATCCAGTTATATTAATTATTAATTTAATTGAATTAAGATATCAAGATTTACATGGTTTGCCTATTACTACTTATGCGTTTAAAGTATTAACTTCAATGATGATAAGATGTATGGGTGCGATCAAGGAACTGGAATGCCATCCAACCTACAGTTGTCCGTGTAGTAAATACGGAAGCATTCAACTGAAGTTGTAATCTGGTAAACGAGTCGATATTCTGATGTAGAATAAAATGTGTAATTAGTCGTTTAGGTCAAGGGCGGTTTGCTCGGAAATGTTTGTTTCACAAAGTTTGGTGATTTAAAAATAGCCAAACAAGCTGTGTGCCAAGGTATTTTTGTCGTCCACACAATATTGCCCGAAGCAATATTACGGTAGGTCATGATTTGTTTCACCCATTTCAAATATGGATTAAATAATAAAATATGGTCTAAAAATTTAGATTATTGTAGGATAATTGGAAATAATATCATCAATTTTTAATTAATCAGTCGATTTTTCATGACGATATTTTATCTCAAAGAAAATGAAATTGACCAATGTAATCCTAAGTACGGATCATTTAAATATCGAAATAAAGGTTGGGAGACGCCGACAAAAGCAATTTATTCAATCCTAATATCCACAACATACAGGCGGCTCTCACACCGTGGCAATAGCTATTATAAGCAATCTCGAACGTTGCAGATGAATGGATTATTGCTAACAAACACCAACTTCTTACGATATTATAAGTATAGAGAAATATTATTTGCATTAAAATGAAAATTTTTAACTATGTTCAATTAACTCTTTCACATTGAACTCAGTTGTTCAGATAAAAAGTAATCAGTTAAATGTTACAACTTCACAAATTAAATTACTTACAGAAAATATTCTACTTCTAGGTAAAGCTGAAAATTAATTTTCGTGTTATTTAATGGTGAGGTTATTGAGAGAATATTGCGGCAAGCATGTGAGCAATAAAACCTCGCCTAGTATATGGCTGTAAATAAAAGTATTGGTCTACTAAACTTTAATGGATTTTTAAAGAAAATTGTATATCGTTCTTTTATTTTTTTCTGTTGTAAATAAGTTTTTTCGCCAAAAGCTTAACAAAAAAAAACAAAAAGGTTTCTCTTTCCGTTGAAAATTTACTCGAACTGTCTTCTAACAATAGTAAGACGAAGGTGCCATAAAGCAAAAGCCGGACCCATAAACAGGTGCAAAACTCACATTGAGAGTTGTGCATTTATAGCACACGCCACCCTTATGTTCCATAATAAACAGAACCATAGGAATTTATAGTTTATTCCGAACAATTCACTAAAATCTTGACTTTTGCATTTGAAATAGCGAAGAGTTAGATTTAAAAGAATGTTTTTTTATTCTTCCAACATTTTTTTCCTGTAGATATACAATATATTTTTTAAGGGACGCAGATTGGTAAATTTTTTATTAGTTATGAATCCGACAAAATGATGTGGACTTATAATTCGCATGACTATTAAATTTTGCATGAAATTTCAGAAAGTTTACATTGATTATGCATTCATAAGGGTCGTTTTGTAAGTACTTTAACCCCTTGTTTTGAGTGTTTTGATTGACGGGTGTGCAAAGACGATCTTCAACCTGGCTTTTTGACAGCTACAGCGTACCTACACGCCATTTTAAGTTGAATAATTGAAGAGAATATCCAGTTGTCAATTTGTACTATCATGTCTGCAGTTCTTGCTGATATAAATAACATTATTAAAGTGTCTCTTGACATCAGAAAGCTTTGTTTTTGCTGTAATGAAGACAGTATAGCAGATGTTGCTAAATTCTCAATTCATGCAGTCCGTGGAAATTTGCACGATTAAACTGGTTTTATGATATCTCAACTTCAAAAATAATTATTTAATTGAATTGAGCAAAGTCTAATTTTGTTTAATTTTTTAATTTGATGTCTTCAAATTCTGTAACGACCGTCTGATGAAAGCCATTGCATCGGTGAGATTGTGCTTGTTAAAAATAAAAGTTAGTATACTAGACAAGAAAATGTATTTAATAAATTTTTTAGAAGAATTTTCAAACAAGCGTAGTGACTTTACGAGAGTACAAAAACATTATCTGTTATTCATTAATTTACAGAACAATTGTCTGAATCAATTAGAAGCATTTACAATTACCGAGTTTAATCTCGAACAAATAAGGTAATACAACCTGCAATTCTCTGAAAGAATTTTTCTAGCACACTGTTACTTAGCAAACAAGTCTTGGTTAATTAGTAAAGCGCCAGATACTGAAACCTGGAACTCACAAAAGCCATCATGCAAGCATAAAATATTCTTATCTATTGCTCACGAATAAGCGGCTCGAACTTATTGGAGGCGCGATGTCTGCACCGATATTGACCAAAGAAATTCAAAATACACAACCGAAAATCAATTAAGTCGACACGATATAAAAAACTTGGTATAGGTACTATACCTAGTATATAAAATATTCATTATTTTTAAGTAATACAAAATTTTCATGCATTTGCCAAGATTGTCTCTGTATTAGCATTTAAAAGGGCATTTCGTTATACCAATATCAAATTTCTTTGCCCTCTTGCATTGTCTCACCTGTCTTGGAAAATCAGCTGCTCAGTCAGTTGCTCATTTGAATATTTAAACTCCCCCGCGTTGCTTCCGGAATCGCACCTGTTCGGTTACACCTTACTTAAAATACACAAAAATTCGGTATAAAAACCTTCGGCAAATAACAAAAAATCATTTGTTAATTTTTTAAATTGAAGGTGTTAATTTATGATTTCAATTTTTTATCCATTAGTTTCCCGGAGGTATTTTTGTATATACTACCAGCATATTTTGGCAGCAACTGTGTAAACAATAAATCTTTAAATGTCCAATTTAAAAGTACTTTATAATTTCTTTTTTGCTCTAGTTGAATCCATCAGGCTAAATATTAATCTCTGATTAATATAGTGAAATTTTAATGCTACATAATATTAACATTTATAATACGATTTAGCATTAGCAAATACAATCGGATGCCAAACCCATATGATTGACATATATACATGACCTGAACAATATGAATATTATGTAACAGCAATGATCATTTCCCAATTGAAAAATCGTAAGTTACAGTGTTAATTTATGATATCTAAATAATAGTATTGTTAAATCTTGGTATACCCATTAGAAGTTTTCAGGAATAAAAGTATTATTATAGACTTCGTGACAGTCTGATATGCTGAAGCGCATGTGAACTGATCAAACTAGCGTAATGGGTTCGGGTCGTGCCTATACCTTCAAGATTATATCATATGTGAAAGCACCTGTCACGTGATGTAATTTATGGTTTTCATAATCGTACATTACAATACGTCGGAAGCTGGGGCACCTGCTCGTCTCCTATACTCATCACCCACGCGGCAAATTTTTAAAAAGCTGCTTAATTAAACACATTATGTCTGAAGGCACAATGTAAAACTGATATGGTAATAACCCACAAAATTAATAGTACCTACATTTTATCTTCTTAATTTATATTCCCATCGCATTTATCACTGTCGTTTTAATTATTATCGACTATACGATACATATAGGCAAATCCAAAATTTAGTTCAAAACCAATTTGGTGGTAAAACAACCTTTCTCAAACCATTTTGGGAGAATGGACTTATAGGTGAACGTACGTAAAATTTGCATACGTTTTCGTGATGATGGAAAGAACAATGACGAAGATCAAAATCAGACCGACAGCAGATGAGAAAGAGCACCAACACATGACAGAATAAAGAAGAAATGTTGCAGATTTAAGCCAGATCCGAATGGTTTGTTTAAAATATACTAATTGGACATACGTCGATCGTATGGCTGCGCTGTACAGCAAGTTATAGGTCTTCAGTTCATTCGATATCAAATTCTAATATAGCGTTATTGACTTTAGGTGTTTACAATATAATATTTAATTGAAGGAAAGCTGAAATTATATCGGGCAGTTCTACACGAATTGGAAGATTAAATCATTCCGAGGAGTTACAGAAGGTGACACGTGAAGGCGTCGCCGTATGTAATCTTTAACGTCAACTTAGTAGCACATAATATTCATCATCTAAACGAAATTATAATTTATGTGAAGATTTCAGTCTTTTGAAATACATGCAATATCTTAGATATACGTGACCTATATTAATTGAAAAATTTAAATAATCTATGATACATATAGAAATTTGTAACGCAAACTCATATAGTGCTTTTTCAAGACAAAACATGCGGTACTCAAACAAAAGCAGTCTATATTTAAATTTTCTATTCGAGAGTCTTGAAATATTACAAATTACGAAATAATAATTGCAATGCGTCATTAAAGTTAAGAATTATTATTAATGGTGGAAATTAAATGGCGCATTTTGCATAATATAAATTATTAATTAATACCGAGACTAGAATTTTTTATTGAAGTATTCCCAGCAAGTGACTTAATTAACTACAAAATAAATTAAACTAAATTACATGCATATTAACGTATAAAAAAGTACCATAACTTTAAATGAACACAGATTACATTTTAACACCTCGCATGAAACATATAATTATATCTAAATTAACAAAATTAATTATACTAATTATTATTAATTTAAACGCTTTTAAATATGCGGAAGAAACTCATACATCATAACTAAGCTTTAACATAGAATATCAACTTAATAATGTACATGTCTTCACTTTGGATTTAATGTAATCTCAACATGTAAATTATTGTAACTGCGTGTGAAATCGTTCATTCCTTGCACCGTTGAACACGGACACAAGTCATATATACCTACCTAAAGAAAATGAATGAATAAACTTAAATAACAATTTAGATATTTAAAAATTAAGGATGTACGTATAACACCACGCAAATTCCTAATTAATTTTAATATCTCGCTACTGGATATAAATTTTGGCTAGGCTAAATTCAATTTACTGGTAAAACTTGAAGAGAAATATAATGTAGATGATAAATTTATCATATATTCATAAGCTCTTTTTGTGTTTCAACTATTCTTGTTTAAATTAATTTTAATTCGAGATAGCGAAACGGTCTTCCAAATTTAAAAATAGGAGAGAAAAATCATAAAACAGTGAGAAGTAAATACAAAGAAAATAAAAAATAAATTTATTGTTTTCCTATTACATTTTTTTGACTTTTTATTTGTATATTAAAATTTTAACAACACTTTTTCATTTTCTGTTTTATTATTATAAAAGTTATGGTACCATTAGCATACAATTTTAAAAAAGCAGGAAGTTTTATAATGAGGAATAAAAAATTTTATGCACACAAATTATCAATTAAAATATGTACACTTCTAATCTCTTTTATATTATTTAAATAAGTTATAGTAAAGTCAACACAGCGATAAAATATTTCATTAAATTATGCAACGAAGCGTGGCTTGGTAACTAAGTAAAATTAATAATTTCAATGAAATTTTAATTTCAAGGTTATTAAAAATATGAATATTTAAATAAAAACCCAAAATTATACAACGCTATTAAAAAGCTATTAAATTAATTAATAATTATTAAAAATATTCAAATATTTATGTATAATATTGACATAAAAATAACTCAAAATACAAACAACTTTTATATCATATTAATTAATGTGGTTTATTTAAATGCATTATGTAAACAAAATTTTAAAATAATTATTTTGAATATAATAAAATGCTAAAAAATATTTCACATTATAAAAACAATTTTCGTAGCACATAAAAAATACTATAAAAATGTGTCGACAGAAAGACTAAATTTGATAATTAAATAATAGCGAAGCAATTAATATATTTAAGTAAAAATTTAACTGTTGAAGTTAAGTTTTATGGGTAATAAATTATTTCAACTACTATTAAGTTTTTTTCAGGTTGTTTGTTACAATTTAAAATCGTTTATCAAAATGTGAGGCAAAAATCAAGTTTTTGGAATATATTAAAAAATTGTATCAACTTAATATTTAAATTTCAACTCATTTTTTAAATAGTCCCATGAATATATTAAATTTGAATAAACATTTTGATCACATGTGCACTTAAATGTATGCATAAGGAAAATAAAATTGCTAACTATGTGCCATTTACATTTTATATAAATAACAATTTTACTTCGTGAATCGTGCATAGAATTCTGAGTTCAAGTATAATATGAAAGGCGATTTGATCACTGCCATCTTTATCTAAAAAATGTAGACTGTTTATGATCAAGTTTAAACATAATTTTCAATTTCCAGTTTGTATTGCAGACTAGTTATTTTAAAATTTGTTCCGCATATACAAATGCACAATTTTTGAAATTTTGAATCAAACGTGCGGTTTCTTGGCTTCCTTTCATGAAAACCATGATTGGTGGATACAAGGTTGACAATTTATATGCAAAACTGTCGATTAATTAACAAAATTCTAAATTAAATATATATTCAGTAATGACTCTACTACATTATTTATATCGGTAAAATCGGTTCACATGATACTTGTGGTTCCATATAAAAAATTAATAATACGAAATTATAATATAAAAGTGACTTCGTTAAAATACGGTTTGTTTATGCATCATTTAAGCTAATTAGTAAAAAAAAATCAGGAACATCTACTAATTTAATTAAATAATGTATGATAATGAGTAATTTGAATACCGCAGACAACATCTCTATTAAATTTACAGAGGATTTGGTAAGCAAAAATTAACATGTATCAAATTAAGGGTCCTATGATTGTGTGACTAACCATTTTATCTAAACAAAAATCAGGTACGTTTCACGACTTTCTAATTATACACTTTTAATAAGCCACATTTGAGAATGAATGAATTAAGTGAAATCAAGAGTTAAGATTTTTCATTCACAATTTGGTCACTACAGGTACCGAAATGTTTTGACCAAGTTTTTACGTTCACTATTTGGGTAAGAATTTAACAATAAATTCAGATAATTAAGCTTTAAGTTATGAGGCTAGAAGATTCGTTTAACACCTCTAAAACCATTTAAACCCGAATTTGTTTGTGGGTGGATTTTCAAAATTTAGTAACGGCTTTTATTTTTGCAACGCGTGAAGCTTGTATAAATTTTTTTACCGTCAAATCGAGATAACATCTGGATGTATCTACAATTTGAGTAAAATCTTAACCCACTCGTTTTCCGGCTTGTGATCAATGAGTAATTGAATTTAATTTCCTAAGCCCCCAAAATATGGTAAACTTAATTAATTAAATAGTAGTAAAAAGTCGATGCAAATAAATTATAGATACTATTAATTTAGACTATTTGAAGTCATTATGAAACATAAAAATAAATTGAAAAAGTAATAAATTATATAGTAAAACAAAAAGCACAAATAATTATTTGATAATTCATTTTGATGTCACACAAATAACACAAACTGTTGTCATTTGTACAATATAAGTGCAATCATTCAATTCAGTCATGCATAATAAATATAGTTGAATATCATCCAGCATATGTTCTGGCTTTTCGTAATTTATCATCCTCGTCGATATTTAAACTACGTTAGATCATTATGGATATTATTAAAATTTTTTCCTTAAAATAAATGGAGAATTAATTATTTGACTCGAATTTGAAATAAATTTCAGGTTTGGCAAGTTTAGACAAAGCCAAGGGAAAGAACAGCAAAAATGGGAATATAATAATAATTTATAAGATCAGTTATTGGATGACCATTCTTTTGTCGCGGTATAAATTTGTGAATATAGGTATTCTTAATGGAATGGAGTTTACAAGGTAGCCAATTATAAAAACGAAAATTCGACCCAAACATAAATCGCTACTTTTAAGAACTACATTAATTAGAGCACCAAGATTTATCCCATGTCAAAAATAACCCACACAACAGATAATATCTAGGTAATAAAACACACGCATATTTAGAACAACGAATAGATTCCGATACTTAGATAAATCCTCTCTTACATACATATGTACATACATATTATTATGTCCTAATGGATATTCATATATTGCCTAATGCACTTGATGCATTAGTATCTTGTAAACATGCCAAAAATAGAATTCGTTTAAGCTTATCGTGAATATAATTTACGTGTAAATAAACGGTAAATCATAAATAGAATAATTAACTTTTAAATATGACCTATTACCCTTCATCAATAATTTTCTAAAGAGATTCGTTAATCTATCGTCACTTCAGACAAATTAACATAGCGATAATATATATATTATGCGCATAAAATTAATAAAGACTATATTATGCATTAGTTGAGAACGATTAAAATTTTTGTAATTCACATTAGAAAAATATTGCACATTTAATAAACGATGAAAAATTATAATTAAATTTAAAGCAGACTTCTATCAAGAATGAAATACGAGCATCGTCATTCTAGTCCTGTAAAATGCGACACAGTAATACCGGTAACACGACAGGCAGCCATTATTTCGGGATGATTAGGTTAATTGCTGCCCGGAGTTCCCGGACTCGCTGCATGCCTGTACTCATTAGTTCTATTGTCAAGGGAAAAATATTCTACTATTTTGATTGTTATGTACTTATGACGGTAATTTTTTTCTTAATGAAACTTGGAAAATTTAAATTAACTTAAGTATAAAAAACACAAAATTAACATTATTGAAAGTAAAGTACCTACTCATAACATAGTGAATAATAGTGATTATACTACTAGTATTTAAATGCAAATTTATTATGAAAGTTATTAGTGGTAATGAAATAATAACAAATGTTATTGGGATCCAAAGTATAAATGACGTAAGTGTAAAATCTTGATAATTGGAACTCATCCGGATGATCTTTGAAGTTTTGGTCATTCTAACTGTTTTCTTATTTTTCTAGCAAAATATATTTTATTTCGCACAAAAGGCTACCCGATGATGTGTTGTTTTAAAGGTGGACATTACCTATTGGAAATACATAAGCACTGTTCGAACGATCAAAGACGGACTGTATTTTTTCTATTAAACAAAAAACTACAAGGATTTAGAACAAAGCTGATCAAAAACGAAGATTACAGTCAGCTAAAATCAACAATAATTACTCATAAATTAATACCAAAATTAAAGTATAGCATTACAAATGCACCCAGTAAAAAAGTGTCTGAATAAAATATACTACAGAGCAAACTTCGCTATACCAATACTATTGATGGCCAACGGAAGTTGTGACCCTATGAACCCTGATCGTATTTCGTGAATTTTTATGAATCATTATAAGAATAAATCAAATTTTCATGCTTAGGTACGTTTCTCACCCTTTAGTCGTCGTCACCAGAGTATGCGAAAACAACTCTAGTTGTAAGTTACCTATTGTAAACAAATGGGTCTTGCACAACTTGGCACTTTAATAATAACAAATAAGACGATGACGGTTAGCTACGTATTCGTAGCAAACGAATTTTGCACTTGCTAAAACACCAAGACCAGTAGTATGGTCTTCAATAGGCCTCCAACACCGGGAAACCGTCATCTCAGTTTCTGCTTAGCAGTTACACCACAGTAAGAAGGATTTGCAAAAAGTGATAAATGAAGAATTCGGCATTCGAAGTTTTGACTTCTAAGAATTTCCAACGACTGCGATTCAGAGATACGTATCTGCCACTGATCCTAAAAATGAAAAATTTTAAAATAAAGGCAGTTTGCAAATTTGGACCGCAATACATAATTTGGTATAATTTTAATTAAAATGTTTTATAAAACGATTCGATCTTAATATTTTTAAAGATTGAACTATGTAAATATAATTGCGAGATCTACCTACGCTTTAAAGACCTAATTACCGTACCTAAAGTATTCTTTAATCGCACGACATAATCGTTTGAATCTTAGGATAATCTTACGAAAAAGAGAGCCCAGTATAAATGTGTTCAATTTTAAATCAAGATTGTCCCCGAGAGAAGGAAAATATAAATAATTAAGGCACCTAACCAAATTACTTTGTTCAAATTTTGCCCATCCGACCATCGTTCGCTATGCTAGGATTTACGCCGCGGGCTTTTTTTAATGGGCCAAAAATTCAAATGGAAAAAAGTTATAATTATTTTTATATTTATCTATGGGTGTCATAAAATATAACTTTAAAAATTAATCAGTTAATTGAACAATAAAAAATCAATATATTTTCTTTTTACTGTAAGTTTTCAGCAATGTTAAAGCTATCGTCAGATGTTGTTTTTATTGTGTAATTAACTGGTTAACTTTTAAAGTTTATTTTAATATTTACAATAAGACAATATAAAATTTATACATTGTGACTGTTATTTCTAATAGATATAATATATTACTTATAATTTTTATTATTATAAAAGCAATTACATTATCAAGTTATATTATGCAACAAATATAATTATTATACCTATGTATATTAGATAATAGAATTAAATAACTGAGCACAATTAAATGAATATTTTTATTGTAAAATAAGATATCTTCTTCTTCTTTTCAGCCTTTGTCAATCCACTGCTGGATGTAGGCCTCCTTCAATTTCTTCCACGCTTCACGATCCTACTCTCTTCTACTCTACTCGCTTCTACTACTACTGGCTTCTACTCGCCAACACGTTCGGCAAGCGCGGCGTTTTAATGCTATTTCCCCTTCAAATTTCAATATGATGATTACGAACCAAAATAAGATATAGCTACTACTTATAAATTTAATGAGATCACTTAGGCTTCCTACAGACTGATCAAGCAAAAACGTTGTGCGACAAAACGTTTTTGTTCTGATCTGAAACTGATCAAACACGTTTCGTGTTTGATCAGTGTGTGTTGGATCATATCTAATACATGTAAAAAACAAGTTTCAACACAATCAAACAAAAACGTTTTGTCGCACAACGTTTTTGCTTGATCAGTCTGTAGGCAGCCTAAGGGTGCGACTGTTGAGCCACAAATTCTTTTAGGCATAGTTCGATAATAAATTGTTAATATTATATTCAAGTGAATTCAATTCTCTAATGGCGCGTCCACACATCGCCGAATATTCGGTACGCGACTTTAAATGGCGCGTTAAAATTTACGCTCGTCCTCGACCCGAGCGACCTGGCTACACATCGTCTGATTAAAAATATAAACGTGTTTATAATGAACAGAAATAAAAATCAACCGGTTTATCGCTGTGTGGACAGATGTATTGCCCACGAATGATCCAGCGAATCTTCGGGAAAATGTATGCAATGATTCGTGAAAACAGCATTATATGATTTTATACAATAAAATTTTACAATTCGCTCAACATCTTAAAGATCAAATCTCGCTGTGAAATGCATTTCGCTCTGTTCCTCTATGGAATCTGTAAATGTGGTCTCCCAAATAACCTGTAGGACTTCCTAAATCTAAGATCCGAATGCCATAATCGGAATCTTCGCAATGGCGGAACCCTATCGGTGCCTAATATACACAAGACTGCAAAGTTTGAAGGATATTTCCATTGCAGGGCTTATCGCATCTTTAACAGATTCTCCGATCTTTATTTAACTGCCAGATCTAAGGTTACGTTTAAGTCCCAGGTTAAGGAACATTGGATGAACGCATCAAGATCATCAATCCTCTAGGTGTTGGTTGAAAATCGGCTACCGCTTAAGTAAGCACCTTTCTCTTTTGTATTTATTTGTATTGTTTAATAAACTTTTTATTATTATATATTTTATATCGAAAAATGTTCGTTGGGAAATTTCCCTACTCCGTCGTTTTGCCTCTCTAAGGAGCTTTCTGACCCATTTCTCCTTTCTTCTCTTCTATGTATGTCATGTGCGAACCTACTTGTCCGGGTTCCGAATAACGGGAAGATACAAGCGTAGGAACCATGGGTAACAGTGAGACATTTGAAATATTTTCTATTCTAATCCGCTCATACAAATGGCACTTTAGTATAATATATTTAACCTTCGAAGGTGCCGTTGTATTCAATTCTAATGTATTCATGATGGCAGTAATGTGTAAAAGTAATTTCAAACAGTGATTTCCTGAAGTAATTGTGTATATATCATTCAATATTGTTTAAGTTTTGATGAGTTTTGGTGAATAATCAGATTTTGTTTAAGAAAGTGCATATCTCTTCTTCTACTTTTATTAAGGAGTCTTCCCCTTAATAAAAGGTATATGTTAATAAAAAGCATAGCATTTTGGAATAGGTCCAGGACCTGTTCTTTACTAATTTATTTAATTAGTTCTATGAGTATTTTTACGTTTTACATCTCTTGCCTTTCGATGTGCTCGAACCCTGTTTTTTATTGTTAAGATGGCAAATCATTAACACAGGGGGACCGACGGCTTTAAGTGCCCTCCGAAGCACGGAAGACGGTCTATAAATTTTAGACTGTACCCGGAGTCGAGCCGGGGAGCCCTGCATTAGCAGTTGATCTCGGTAACATTCAGACCATGACCATCGTCTTCACATTCACGCATTCACATTTTTAAATTAACAGTAAGGTTATAACATAGTTTTTTACTATCGAAAATTTTAGTGATATGATTAGTGAGACATTTAAAATGGATAACAGTAAGATGATCTATTTGTATTACTAATTTTGGAAGTTCTTTTTGCAGTGGGAAAAGTTTCAATTTACCAAAATACCTAGAAATCAACCAATAAAAAAACTAATTTTGGAACATTTCTAGACGAAAAAATGAGTAGCAGTAGAAGCAATTCTTAAGGAACGAAGTGAATTAATTTTACTCATTCAGGCCAATACTCAGTTTTAGATTTTCAGCTTTCCCCAGGAAAAACCAATTCTCCCTATAAAATTAACAAAACAGGTCAAAAGGATTAACCCAAATAAAAATTCTACAGGTACAGTCGACTCTCGATAAATTGAAACTCAAGGGACCAGAGAAGGACCAGAGAAAAATTTCAAATTACCATTAATTATTACCAAATTATCGAGAGATTCAAATTTACGAGTGTTCAAATTATCGAGAGTCGACTGTATATTCTAACAGAATGGCTAAATGGGTAATCATGAAGCATATATCAACTTTATAATTCTTGTGCATTGATTCCTAACTACTGAAAGCTGTCCAATCTCCGCTATAAAGCTCAACTAAGCCGCAGCCTGGAGAGCATAAGAATGTACGCTTTCAGTCGTAACTTGGGTAATTCATCATTCACGAAGCGTTATGTAAATAATTATTATTAAAACTAAAAAATATAATAAATTATTAGATTGTTGAGATGTTGTTGAACTTGGTCTTTTGAAGTTCAGCAACACAAAAGCAGCAAAGCAGCTTAATTAAAAATTTATAGATAAATATTACATATCCGCTAAAACACTCTCAACAAAGGAACTAAAAGTGTGAAATAAATAGTTTTAATTTATACCCAATTAACGGTTATATTTTCATTGTTTTCACATAAAAAATTGCACAAATTTTAATTAGGATAATAAATTTGGTATTTTGGAATTGTAAATTTTGACTCCATAACCGTAAAAAGTATGCTAATGTGAAATATAAAATAGGTTTCATTTACACATTAAAAATTACAAGTGTTAAAAGCTATTTTACATGATTTAAGCACCAAGATAATTTTTTGTAAAATTTGATTTAAAAAAATGTAATTTATGTCCAAGTTGGGGAATTTTGATTATTTAAGTCACTAATAGAATAAATAAGACAAATTGATAAACCAAATTACTGATACGTGTTGTATAGTTAAAGTTAAATGGAAAATATGGTTTAGGGCGGAAATCACAAGAACCGCAGCACGCGATGTAACCTTAACGAGATAAGCAAATTCAGTAGCATATTTTAAAGTTTTTATGACAGCTCGACTACCGGAAATTGTATTCATAACTCTCGTCAATGTTTACTTTGCATTTTGAATTAGCTTCAAAACATTTCATAAAACATATTTAGCTGTTTTTGTTTTAAATATTTTGCATTTGAATTTTAAAATGAAAATTATACTAACAAATGTACATTTTTGAGTTATGTTGGTATTAATAAAAGCTTTTTTTGTGTTATTTTCGCCTTATCTTGAATGAGTTATATTGTCATTGTGATTCAAATCAGCTACTACTTGAAACAATTTTATTTTTACTTTGTTGAATTAAGATGAGTCCTTCGAACTTGGGTCCTTTCACAATATAGAATAGATAATTGAATCTTAAAATTAAATGATTGACGCTAAAATTAATTGATTGTTCACGCACACACACACGTAAAATATGACGATAAATGACTTTAATGTGCCATATGGAACACATAAAAACACGATACACGTGACAATAAAAAATATTTTACAGCTCTATGAACACATACACATTATACAAAAGAATCACTCAAATATTATCATAACAAGAAAAGTTTTATTGATATAATTCTGAAAAAGCAATAAACACCATCATAATTTTATTTAGAAAAGTTTATTTAGTTTACTTAAGTAGTTAAATATAGAAAAAAAACGAGTCTGCATATGTTTTATAAAAACCCAAAACCAAACATTTTTTAGGGCAATTAAATTTTTTAGTTTAAATCATAAAATTTATCAATTATAGTTTTTTTAAAACATAAGATGACGCTCTTTTTTGTCTTCCCAAAAATTCCGATCAATTAGTGAAGAATAACAAGAGGACCAGAACTTTTATGGTTCGAAAATGATAATTTTGGACCTTGAAGAATTTTCATTACCATCCATATATTGATAAATAACTTACATATAACCACTTCAGGTAGATTTTTATAGGAGACTATCAATAAAAGATATAAAAATAAATAAAAATATACCTATACTACTCGATTTTAATGAGAAGAAAACTTTAAACCCTGAGAAAAGATACACAGTTTATTTGAAACAGGAAAAAATCAATAGGGCGCTGGCCCTACATATAATTCCATTTGACGTTCTCAAGAAGAATTCTAATTAAATTTGAATCGTGTAAGGTTTGTTTTCAATCAGGCAAATTGCTTTTGACAATCTCAGTTTTTTTTTACAAAAATTTGATTTCTATATTTCTTCTTCCGGAGACAGAACGAAATGAAGTTGTTGGGAATTAGTGAGGTATTTTAATTTGCGAGTAAACATTTACACGGTATAATTTCCAAATTTAAACGTAACATCGATAACGGGGCGTTACAAACACGGTAATATCGTGCTGTTTGATTTTCTAGCGAGTATGTGTAACCACAAAGTAGTGAAGCTTTTTTACTTAACTGAAAGTTAAACTGCACCGTTAACCGTCACTAGTGCGGTTTGTCACGCTAGTTTTCTTCAAACACGCCAATTTTACTCATATATACTTTTATCAACTATGTTGTTAAATATACTTTGACATTTCCATCATCTTTATTATTATATAAAATTTACGACGTGATTCTTGCTTACGGATCTGATAAGTAGGTACCTAACAATATACCATTTAATTTATTATATTTGACGGATAAAAATAAAACTGTATACCTATTTGTGGTAATAAAGTATTCAAGTGCAATGGCTATTATCGATGCAACCACACCTGAAGAGCATGA
The DNA here is from genome assembly GCA_932274525.1 of Podabrus alpinus. Lineage (NCBI taxonomy): Eukaryota > Metazoa > Arthropoda > Insecta > Coleoptera > Cantharidae > Podabrus > Podabrus alpinus. Next base: position 44,648,972 of record OW026451.1, read on the forward strand.
AAATTGTATGGATTTTATCCCAACTCTTATTAAACGCGTCGTTTGTATATTTTTGGAATTTACATTATATATTAAATTAGCCCGTCAGTTGACGATATATCATACATAAACAATCCAGTTTTTGAAAAGGATAACGTTTTTAAACACTAAAAATTTGAAGGAACATTGCCATTTGAATAAATTTTACCTTCATTTTCAAATCGTCTGAACATAAAAAAAATATTACTAAAAATAATATTTTGTATCGTATGTAAGTATGCATGTTACCCGATTCAAAAAAATATTAATACGAAAATGTCTACAACCGGTTTAGTTTTAAAAATGTGTGAATTAATGAAAGTAAAATCGCGAAGATAAAAAAAGATCAAACGACTTTCAATCTATAGCGTATCTGAAAGATCAATAATATATTATTTTATAAAAAAGAAAATATTAACAAAATATGTAATAATATATAAAAGGATATGATATATGAAACTTTGATAGCAATATGAAAACCTTCGTTATCTGATACTTGAACTGCTCATGAAGACCCATAAAAGTTAAGAGCTGGAAGCAGTGAATACTGTATAATCGTGCATATCTATATCTATTCAATATTAAATAAATAACCAAAGAAAAACTTATAATAGCAAACATATTGAAGTGCACTTACTGCATTCATGCTTTATCATTTGCAAAATCTGACTGTAAATTGTCCTCGTAATAAAAGATCCATAACATTGAAGAATTTTGAACTTTAATAGGCAGGTAATGTTTGCTTGGTTGGTTAAAGTTTTATTCCCAATTATCAGAATTGTCACAGAGTACGCTTTACCGATTTTATTATGTTTGTCAATGCACTTTTGTATATTCGATATTTTAAAAGTAGGTATGACAAGAAGGATGACAATAAAAGCAATATTTACCTACAAAAGGAAATAGAATAGATTTTTTGTTCAATATATAGGAACCACATCGGTGAATATAAACCTAAAAGAAAATAAAGATGGTTTATTTTCCAAATAGGTCGTATAAAAAATACGCATATATTTCATCAGTATCCGATGAAATCCCATTTTCCTAAAACTTTTTACGAGTGCACGTTACAAACGCACGAGAGAAGTAAAGCAAAACACATAAATATTTTCAAATCCAGTAAACAAAATATATCAATTTTATTAATGTAATTTAATCTTACAAGGCAGCTCTTCAGATTATGATTGCAGTCTTATATTTAATCAGAATATCTCTGAAGAAAACTTAACTCCCATAACCGTACGCTCCATTTAATGTGCGTGCCCCTTGAAGTAACTTCACGAATGTGAAACTTCACATCTTTCAAGTTTCGGTAAATATAAACATCATTTTGACATATGGTTTCTAATCATGTTGGAAAATTAAAATTGCTGTTTTTATATTATGCCCCACCGTATAGCACGAGTCAAATTTGCTAGAAACATAATATTTTAAAATACCACATGACAAACACCACATGTGATGATGAGTACGAGGGAAAACTCCAGAACAAACACTCGTTTTCTATTACTAACTCACTCAATTGCATATCAAATTTTCTAATCAAGTAAATCAATTAAAAACGTATTTGTACAATATATTCATACTTTCTCCGATTTTCTTCCACATATATTGTTGACTATGCCGAGTGCTGTACGTCGGAGAGCGTCGAATAAAGGTGGTAGACTAATGTTAACTTAGTAAATATGAAATTTGAAACGCCGTTGGCGCATTGCCACTATATAATCTCCCTGCATTGCCGCTAAATAAATACCAGATATTGGTTCGAACACAATATTGCAGAGCAAATTCTAAAGTTGAATATCTTTGAATATGGTAGCATTATTGCGATGGTTTTGACATAAATCGGAATAAAGTAATCTTATAGGATGGGTAAATGGTGTGTTGTAAAAGACAAACAAAATGCCTCGAGTGGTAAAATCTCATCGGACGTTTTTTGTTATTGCCGCTCCACTATTCGCACCAAGTTGTGCAATCATTCCCTCGAGAATTCAATCTTCGGCCGGACTAATTTTTTATTCCGTTTAATTTTTTGTCATTAATGTAAGGTGCAATAAAAATTTGTATCCATAGAAAACTGGTTGATTTAACCGGGAATTACTTTTAATGAAATCTCTTCAGATTAACGCCGAGAGCGAACTGACGGAAGTTCGTGGAGGGTCCGTTGTATCATGGAACGCAGCTCAACTGGAACTAATAAAACGTCTGGCATTTTCTATTGACAGCGAAGCATAAATATTAAAAATAATTTTCCGTAAGACATATGAGCACAAAAAGAGTTATGTGACAACGTGACAGGAGTATAAATAGACGTTTAGGAAAGTACTGCGCTGGTAAACAACTTGTAAATTGGTCCTCTTCCGTTTAATGAGACGAGTATGATTTATTTAGATAATGTTAATTAATAGAAGGGTTGACAAAATCTTGTGTAACATTTTTTTTATGACAAGTAGGTTATGAATATTTGGTAATTAAGTATACGACCGATAACTTATGAAGCATTAAATGCAGGTGGTTCGACCCGTATGATTTCTTTCAACCAAACCACTAGAATACTAATATTAATTTAATAACCAACATATGTTTTATAGCCAAGTGAGTATTCCATTAGTATATTTAAGCGGCGTCACCGAACGTTCGTTGGCAAAAAATGAGCTTTCAGGAGTCGCGACCCGGAAAATCAGCCCCCGGTGGGGGATTGTGATTCTCTACCCTTACGTCGTATTAGCCGCTTGTGATATTGTTTACACTGTCCTTTTATTGTGATACGACTAGTTTGATAGAGACATCATGAAGAAACCCCTTATGCAAGACCAGATGCGAATCCTACAGATACAATAGAGCCAATTTCAATACTTTTTTATTACATAAAAACAAATAAATAAAATCGAAAAGCATAAAACTATTCAAAGTTTTAAGAGTTATTTATGTAATCGGAAACTATACATTGTGCAAAATTATCTCTACGGATCCAATTATAATCGGAATAATTATTTCATATTCAAAGTACCGCAATTTCACATAAATTTAGTGCATACTCGTGTAATTCATACCTCGTGTTAAATTTAAAACATTTATAATGCAAAATAGTCGATCATATTATTAATGTGATGTTAAAATTAACTATTTCAATTATTTCTCTAATTGCATTTCACCCTATTTATTTACGGATAAACCATTTTACTTAGGGATAATACGTTATTGCAGCTTAACGTGGAATCCGAACCACGGTGCAAATCGCCTCCACAATAATAATGGTTACATAAATTATGTAGGTAAATTTAATTTGACTAATATAAACTGGTCAATCACTTATCGATTTTGTGAACTTTTAGATTTTGAAAACATCAGTGGGTTTTATTATTAACTTTATATTATTTAATGTTGTGTGTTACTTAATATCACAATTTTAGTTAATCATTTGTTAGAGTCACGGTTTGGTCGGTTAACATACAAAAAAGTTGTAAGTATTAAATATCAAACAATCAATCATTTAAAACCGTTTTGAAAAAAGGTGTTTTGTAAACATAAATAATAAATGTTAAGCTGATTATTTGTGTTTGTGAAAAAATTATAAATAACTATAAAATGTTACGATAGTTTTGTTAATGCGAACGACATCCTCAGGCGGTAGGATGATATGTATCAGTCATATTTAATGTTAGTTTAAAGTTGGAAGAATACAAAAGGTCCAGCTGCACGAATGAGATCCTATCAAATACTATCTTGTCACTGCGCATATGTCACCAACCCTTATGCATCTGTGGATTCAAGCAGAGCTTTCTCATCCAGTGTTACAATTTTTATCTTAAAAGTTAAAATAATGAAACACTTCGATATCCCAACACCTATATTTTATGATCACCATACTGAGCAAATATACAGAGCATTCAGTAGTCTGCTTAAATCAAGATTATAGATTCTGTCTTATAGAAATCGGCTTTACCTCATTAAGTATTTTCTTCTAAGATTTATTTGCAGTCGAAATGTAAAAACAGTAAACAAATTATTTTAATTGACAACAAATTCTGAAATGTGTGAAAAATAGTAGAATTGGTAATTTTAAAAATTTTAGCACGTAATTAAATATTTACGATTTTAAACACCTTGTATCTTAATATCTCCCTGGTTTTGAAATAAATTATTCGGCTAATACCAAGCAACATCGAATGTGTAATATATTTCAACTGACAAACGAAGTTCTCGTGCCCACCTTTAGCGACATAATGTAGGTTTTGAGATATAGATTCAGATTAGGCATTTTAGGCTGGTAATGTTGTATAAATATGTCTCTGTTAGGGTCATGTAGCCATTGTTATCGCGGATTAATTTTTTGTGCAATTTTCTATTAAATTGTCACATTAGGTTTCATGCTGCGAGGAATTTACCAACGGTTTCTTTGTTGTTATCGTACCAATAAATTTTACAATATCCAAACGAGCTTTTAATTTAAGTTTATGTAAAATATACACACATCTGTCGGAAAAAGTCGAAACACAAGAAAAAATAAAAATATGAATATAGCACCTTAATAACCGCAGATTTTATCAGGCGATGTTATTAATTTTATAGCGTTAAAACGTGAAAGATCGGCAAGAACCCACGCTTTGTGTAAAAAAGAATGATGGTCGGATTTAAGTTTGCTTTTTGCGGCTCGGTTTCAGTTACACAAACAAATTTATAACTGCTACTTTTAAAAGAACCATAAATTTCAGTTCATAATATTTAAATAACTTTGACAACAAGACAATGTTTGTACACTTTTGCTTTAACTTCACAATCATAAAATTTCTTAAAGTAACAAAACTTGTTTTCAGTCTCGAAGAAGTCGATAGTGGATGAATGAAGGCTTGTTAAAAGTAAATTATTTCCAACCACTAACAAATCACACTCTTAGCATATTGGAAAAGCTAGTTCAAAAATTTTTACTATAACGTGACTATAACTAACGCAGATTTTTTTATCCGATAATGAGAAATTAGCGTCGACACAACTAATTTTATATGGTGGTTTTAAACGTGTGAAAACTATTGTTGGCGCCCGACGTCGCAAGTCGATAAAATTGCTAAATATATCTTCAAGAAATTAAATTTTCAATTCAAATGCACTTGTACAATAATTATAATTATTATTTCTGATTACCGCAAGTTCGAAGAATTAATAAGCGACAAATTAAGGTAGCCATATTAAGTAAAGTTATAAAATCTCTAGTTACTTTTGAAATAATTAAAATAAGAAAAACAACAAAGTAGAAGGTATAAAAATACAAAGAAACTTAATTGCTTAGCAATAAAAGATAATTTAATAAAATATAAAAGTAATATGCACTTTTGCGAATTATTGCTTTAAATGCTGGGTAATAAATAAGTAGGTATACGTATTCAACTCCATAAATTGACGTATATTCTTAACAACATTTAATTAAAACAATATTTAATATCGGGGACGTTAAAAATAACCTTAGCTATCATAAAACTTTCAAGTATTCCTATCATATGCATGTACTAGGTAATTTATTATTTTATTGCAAATGTAATAGCTAAATAATTTTACAATTATTTATACATTAACATTAAAATTAAAAACGATCGACATGAAGTAGGTAGATATGTTTCATGAAAAAAAGAGCGTTTTCTAATTTTTAATTAAAACAGTACTACTTATTAGTGTGAAGTAACTGATTCAAGTTGTAATAACAAAATGGAAATTTTTTATCGTGAGAACTTAAATGATATTTTAATAAATTATATCTTCTAAATACCTACATCCTAATACCAAAACAAAATTCACACAATATCGTAGGACCATAAAATCGTCGATATAGGCCATAAAGTTTAAGATAAAAGTTTAATTTAAGATTTATATTAAAACACTGACTTAATTCGATAGAGTACAAAATTTATCATTTTAAAACTTAATTACGCCCACAATCGTCAAACCAATTTAGGTGTTAATAAACATTATGCTACTGGATTCATTAAATTTAGAAAAAAAAATTGTATCACATAAGCTTAATTAACCTTAAGTGCAAATCAAGTTTGACAGTTACATTTTTTTAATGTCTTCGGTTTATTAGATTTGTTATCGCTCATGTGACATAACAAACTTAGTTTTAAGATTAGGAATAAATGTAAATTAATTTGTTGTGACTCAATTTAAAAGTTAAGTCTCAAATAATATATTATATTGCTAATAATAATAATGTAGGTATGTAGGTTTTATTAATCGTGAAAGTACAGAAGTAAAGATTTATTTTGATGGAATTATTATGTGAAATTGAATGGACAATTAAGCACACCAAATTAATTCCCAATCTATTTAAGTAATCTTTAGTTTTCAAAATAAGCACACCTGTGAAAGTTTCATTTTATGTGTTTTAAACTACCAAACTTACAATAGCATCGTCGTATAATAATCTTAATCACTGCATAAAAATTTACTAAATTATTGTTTCTCAGACTTAAACTTAAGTCGACTTAGGAACTCTCGCTACTTATCTCTCTAAAACCGTACTTACGTAAATGCATTAAATGGTGTGGCATAGTTGCATCTTTGCCACCCACGGTCTAATCTTTAAAATGAACAGTAAACATGGACAAAACGAACGATTTACAGCTTCGAGACTTAGCTACTGCATGTATTAAGTATTTACCAGGTATTCTCTTGGCATAATACTACAAATCTCGATAAGAATATTTAAATGCATGTTCTATTCTCTAGGTTCTAACACCTCATTGTGTGATGTGTTTGAAATGAGAAGATTGATCAACTTTTATTTTTTTCTTTATAAACAAAAGAAGGGGAAATGAAAGAACATAGGAAGTTCACTTTTCACGTGAGAAAATTTAAAAACGCGCGATGGACCATTTGCCAATTCCGTGTTGGAGGAATTTTCTTCCATAATTATGACAATCTATAACATTCTTTCGTTCCCAAGGAACCAATATTAAAATTCCGGAATTAAATTAAATTCACACAATTTTGGGGCTTACGATCATCAAAAATACTCAAAATTTCCCGAATAAAATAGTACATTGGAAATATTTTTACTATTAGGGTTTTCGTCATATTATGGGCATCGTCGGGTGTTGAATACATTTTTTGATGATTATAAAATATAGATGTGGTTAATATCAGTCAATTGATACCTAATCATAACTAAAAAATCAATTGAATTCTAATATCGTATTTATGAGTTTTCTAACTTCACGATGAAAATGTATTGTATACAAATTTTTCTAAATTATTCTCCATTATGGTAAGTTTCGTTAGTCGACATATATTTGAAACAAAACCGTCCTAAAATAAATAAAACATTTGGCAAAGTAATAGGCTAATTTAGTTAACAAAAAACTTAATAAAAATTGAGTTGTTAGCATATTAAATTGTATTTTAGCAAATGTAAAATTGCCTCACGTTTAATGATTTTATTAGCCGAGAAATAATTGCAAGCAATAAGAAAGGTACCTACGGCGATGGATGTGGTAAAATAGAACATTGAAAATTGTAAAATATCGGCACACGCGCTTATTTGATTTATGGATGAATAAAAGTTATCCACTCCATAATGCAGTTAATCGAATTACACTCTCAAATAACAAAGTAAATTTTAATATACTTACATATATTAAACGGTTGGCTATTTTTAAAAGACAATTTAAAGAATTTTTAGAACATTACTAGAAAAACGTATAAAAATAAAGATTTTTTTCATTTCATCTCATCTGCCGCTTCGATAGACAACACAACTAATTTTATTTTTAGCACTGTGGTAGCATTGTAGTCGTCACACCAAGGAAATTGCTTTAATACAACTCATTTCTTATCTTTGTCAAATTATAAGGCATTCTGAAAGAAAGTGTGAGACAGTCACACTGTCTGGCACACCATATTCAAATATGAAATAATAGTTAACATTTGTTTTCTTTATACTCTCCTCATCTGCCAGACTATAAACTATAATGTGCGTTTTCTAAAATGATGCGTAAACTTCACAGCAAGACATTTCCATAGTAATTAGCAGTATTTAATTGCAACATTGTGGCATTCCATAAATTTTAATTTAAACAATAAATATTTGAAGAACAATACTTGGAACCGTTCTAATAAAATGATTAATAAGTAGCTTAGCGAGTATTTCTAAATATAAATCCGATATATTAAAGAATTTAAAACAACTCATAAAACTACAGTTGTCTGTAGTTTTAAAATCTAATATCAGAATAGAATACATATTTAAAAATTGTATATCTAAAACTGTTTTGTTACCACCTTGAGACATGAAATGAGAGTAAAAAATTAATTTTTGATCTGTCTGGTTTGGTTTTAATAAAATAATTTCGCACAAAGAAATTGACTTGGGATGCATTTATAAAATGTGTTAATGGAATTTACAAGCAACCGGTTGCCTTATAAATTGCTACATCTTTTAATAGATAAGCGACAGCTCTATTATGTTCAAGAACGATCTAATTATGTATCCCAGTATTTATTTGTTCGCTTAATATGACAAGGAACAATTAAAAAGATCTACCACACACTTATAAAGCCATTTTAACCTTTGAGTAAATCAGGAATTATCTCAAAATTTTGACTTGTTGCGATAAACTATACGCCTGGCTATTTTGAGAATCGAAAAAAATTTACGCACGTACCACCTGCCGTTTTCAAGTTTTCCGGAAATTTACACGCTTTTAAGGTAAATTGTCAATAGACATAAATTGTTTTGGCCTTAACTGTCGCACTTGGGTGTTCTCATATTCTGTGCTATGATTTATTAACAAGGTAGAAATTACCAACAAAAAGTGATATATTGCACAAACCAAAATCAATTGTAAATACCGAACAATTTTTCATCCTCGGTGAGTTTTGTGTAAATGACAATAAAAAGTCCAATTAGAAAAATTTTGCTTTCTAAAGTAATTAAACATTTACAAACTTACATTAATAAATTAGATAGACCATTAAGGAAATAAATCAGTTAAAAAAGATAAACTTTACCTTCAAACATTTCGTAATCAAACTCGATCATTTAATATAACAATTGCATGAACAAAACAAATCAATTACAATATGATTAAGTAATTTTAAAATTCAGGAAATTAAAGTTTTTGTAATTAAACACGAGAGTTAATAAAAAGTTAAAACAATGATAATAAAAAGTTAATCGGTTTTGACTGAAATTTCAATATAATAGGATGTGACACATAGTATAAACATTTTTTGTCCAAAAGCATTAACAATATTAATCATATTTGTGTTTATGATTATTTTGAGCAAAAAAGTTAGAATGTTGGAACCGAAAGAAACTTTTTCAATATATAAAAATAAGAAAAATACATAAGTTCTCGTCCTTTCAAATTTTAGACTATAGCGAAAAGGTGTTAACAATAAATTTCAGATAAAACAACTTTTTAACATTTTTTCGTTATAACCTGACTTAGCACATTTGAAGAAAGAATTAAAATTTTGTCAGTTCAGCATCAACGATCTTCAGTGGGTCGATGACTTAAATAAACTTAAATATAGCATTTAATAAAATATTTTCTATTCTTGAGCAAGAATGGGTAGACTACAAGAGAGAACGAGATAAGACAAAAATGTTTATAATTTATCGTATCATATATTTAAAGAAAAAAAAGATTTAATTGGCAGTTCTAAATGATGAACGTATTTTGCTAAAATTAATGTGTCAATTTGAAACCTTTTCGAATTAATTTTATGGAAATCTATAAAAATAAAATGTCGATGTAGGTATTATTAATAAATTAGAATTTAAAAAATTGCGAATAAAAATTAGAGTGCTTTTAAAATTTAATTAATTTGTTTGCGTAGTTTCAGTGACAATAAAAAAATATGAAAGGTAATCGACACAATCATCGTGCAAATTATATTTTCATGAGTGAATTTTAAAATTTTTTAGAATTGGGTATATTGCCAGTTAAATTGGGAAGCACATCCAATAAACGCAATTTATACAATAACAAACGTCGCTATATAGGTAATCAATTTTAGAAGTAAATTTTCCTAGAAACCTCATTTTGAATCTCGTCTGATAATCTTGCAATTCGCAAGAGCTTTTCATGATTACATTGTAGTCGATTTGTCTTTATATATCAAAAAAAAACTTAAAACATTTAATAGTTAAATATAGCGTATACTAATAATTTATTTTCCTGTTTCGTGTCAGAAATCGAATTCGAACCCCAACCCTTGGGAGAAGCTGTCTAAACGCAGACAGCTATGTATACAAAGCCGTTCAGCGCAAATAAATATACAAAAGACAAGTGCAAAATAGCAACTTGTGTTTCATTTAAAATTTGAATTAATTAAGAATTATTTGGACGTGAATTGCTACTATAATTAATAATGACATTAAAACATAATTTTATAATATAATAAATAATCAAATTAATTTAAACGGCACAATTTAAATTTTGCCCACATTCAATCCGTGAAGGACGAGTAAAAAAATTTATAATTTTTATTATCGATGAGCGACACCAGAAAAAACAGGAGGAGAAAAAGCATCACATTAAATTCGCAGAATTCAATTTAAAATTGTAAAATAAATGAATCGTAATAAAATTCTTGTCAAGTCTACTGGAATGAGGGATGAGCGCGATGTCCTGTGATTATGAAGAGCGATCCTGAGCAAACACCAGAAATAGCGGGGTGATTTAAAAATGTGATTTCAAAAGGGAGAACATTTAATTGCGTTCAGCTTATTATTACATGTGTAGTATTAGTATGACCAACGTGCTTTTGCCACTATGGAGGGCGCAATCTTTGATCAGGCCGCCCCGTTAACCCCCTTTATCCCGTGTTTAACCCTGCTATTTGTGTATGCATGGCTGGTTATAACAGACAGCTTTCTAATGAGATTATGATACAGAAGGGTTACAAAATGGCGTCCGTTTGATTAATACTGCAATATTACACACTAATGGCGTAATTTAATTTATCGTTTATAAAAATTTATCAAACAAAAAAGCCAACGAAAGTGAAATGGAATTGGAGGATACTTTGTGGGTTGTTGTTTGTAAACAAAACCCGTTTTGGATGCACACTTTTTGAGGTTATTTTGGCCAAAACTTTTGCCCGTTAGATGAAGCGTCGAAATTGGGATATCTGTTCGGAGGATGGTGGTACATTTTAAATATTGATGAACTGTCCTATTGCTTTTGGAATTGTTGGAAACAAGACATGTTTCATATCTTAAATAGTTTAAACGCTACAAAACTGGATAAAGTAAGTGGGCGCAAAGAGAAACCTGTTTCTTATATTATAGTATCATTAATGGCTGAAGCAGTAAATCTGTCATTTTTTATTAGATAAACGTTGTCAGTCCAGTCTGGTAATACTTTCATGCTAACACTTCATCACTATTATAATTTGCAAAACTTTACAAATAATTTTAGCAAAACCCAAACGACAATTTTGGGATGACAAATCGATTAGGTTAGACAAATTATCAAGGATATCTCAAAACGTACCTATGTGTTTTTTCTCCAATATATTAAGCTAGACGGTCGCGACATAGAGAATTAATCACCAGCATTAAGGTAAAACTGAAATGATAACCTTTTTGACTACTTTAACAAAATTTAAAGTAAGTAAGTGGTATTTAAAAATGTATCCGACAACTATCGGAATTATTACGATCTTACAAAAACTGTTAAGAAAGAAGATCAAAATGACCGCGATTCAACAAGAACCAATTATGAATGTCAATATATTCAGAAATTGACAACAAATTATGGTCCTTTGTATAAGCCGGTCGTTCATCATCAATTAACCAAGAAATCCAGTTTTTTACTTAGAAACACATGAGCTATGTGCAGTTATGATTTGATGTACGTTACACTGGTAGCTGTCGAGCGCGCATTCTCACGGATTCAAAGTTATAAGTTCTGAAACTTTTTTATTTTGGATTGAGTGACGGTTGGCATTTTGCAAGAATTGCTCCGATGACAAATGCAATTAATGTCGTTGCATCTCTTATAAAATTAAAAAATGTAATTCTACTTTAAAAACTTCCTCGCTATCACATTAACATTTTTGACAACATTCAACGCGGTATGTTGATCTCCATTAAAAATTGACAACTTCAATTTTCCGAATGCCATACGACTCGAGACTACATGAACTCAACTAATTACCACAATAAAAAGAAATTATCAACAATTTATAATGCGATAATGTTTATAATTTAAAAAATATAATAACTTGAAGCCATAATGCGGACTCGTTTTAACATATCTTTTGACGTTTGATAATCCGTCGCTTAAGTTCCAGGTGAATTTTGAAAAATTAAAGACTTTCGAAACGAAAATTTTTCCTAATTTTACAATTTTGGTACAGCACAAATTTTAATTTTTCACGACTTTGAAAATTTTCAAATTTTCGCATGGACCGATTTTATAAAAAAATTGTACTTAATTTATGGTTTCGATAAGTTTAAAATTTTTACCCTACACGGAGGTGAATTGTTTTCAAGTGTTGTACTGAAAATTTTATTTTTATGTAGATACGGTACACGTACTTGTTTCAAGATTTCCCGCATGTTTTCATCCAACCGCTGTAACATCGTGGGGTTTGTTAAATAAGTCAACAAGTAGAAAATTCGCGGATAATTTTTTTTGTGGGTTTTAAAAGCTTTCATGCCCGTATAACACGCTGAACTTAGAGGAACTTAAGAAATTTTATGTCAAATTGTGGGTGTAGCACTTTTGATAATCCTTAGCACCACTTACCCAATTTTGGTGCAGGAGTTGAACCGTCTTCCTCCTCCAGGAGTCGGATGGGTCTAGCTTGTTTCCGTCGTGACATACCGCACTTCACAGTCCACTCACTGTCCACTATAGTCAACTAACTACACATTGCGCCCGAGGCTGTCCAAAAAGTAAATATTATGAATTTGTCTTATGACAGTTAAGATGTTCAGTTTTCATGTCTAGTTGTGATTGGTTGCAGGTAACGTGCGAGCTCAGCGGCGCCGAGATGCTGTCTGTGGTGTCCGGCGCTCTCGTGGTGGGGGCCGGCGTTGAGGGCGGGCGGCGTCGACGCTACCCTCGGAAAGGGTCGGTTAAATTCGCTATTTACTCGCCTGTCACTCGCGGAGCGGCGCCCCGTGTCTTCACACAACCACTTGCAAAGCTATTACTTAATATAAACGTTATGATTATAGTAATGATGGGATTAATAATTAATTAACGACGCACACACGGGGAGGTCTTCGGTTTTCGCACAAACTATCTGATCACTCACGATTGTAAAAACGAAGTCGTTTCCGTAAATACAATTCGAAGATGTTGTATAGAAAAAGTTTTTTTATCACGCAAGTGATGCATTAAACGTGTATAATATTTTGACAGCGATTATAACTAACAAATTGACGAAACGTCCACCTCGCTGAGCGGCATTTGACTAAGTGGTGATCGGGCCTGCCCAGTCCCGCCTTCTGCTCACCTGGCGAAAGAGAAGGGACCCGACAACACCACACTCCGCACACAACCAGGTAACTCATAAATCACCGATGATATTACCCAAGTATCTTAATGATATTCTGGCACGGATTAATGTAAGGCTGCACTATATCTGGACACCGGCGATTTTGGCCAGATAACGTGGCACGTATAAATACAAATGTAACCCTTTAATAGTGAACAAACAGCAATCTAAGTATATACCGTACTCCCTCGGGCCTAGAGGGTGCAATTGAAGTTATTCACAGTTCTATAAGCACTAAATGCAATATGCATTTCCATTCGTTATTACTGCCTTATATTGATTTCACTATTTACACAGACACTTCAGCATATAAATATCTATCCATCATTGAGCCTAGAGTGCGAAATACAAATTCAAAGATTAAACGTTACGTCAACCAAATTCTTTCGACAATATTCCTTGCGTTTTAATAAAAACTTTAGCGAAACGTGAACAATCGATGAGATACAAAAATGATGAAATATTTATACAAATAATAGATTTATTTTTCCTTTCTTCCAACTGAATATTAATATTTCCATATTAATATATCCTTAAAGAATGCACGCATTTTCTTTCTAAAAGCCGCCCGCCATTTATTACAAACATAATAATATATACCCGTCCATCGTTTCTCTTAGACAACAGAAATATCCAAATATCATATGAACATTTGCATGTCCAGACGATGTCGCGCTTGACAGATTTATTGGAAAGTGTCTGAGGAAAGTCATGCCCGGATACAAGTATTAAAATCCTTTATTGTAATGTCATGATGGCATTATAGTTGTGCATTGGGGTTATACTACGTTGAATTTAAAAAATAATAAGAAGCAAAAATTGTATCATTTTAAATTTAAATTTTATTATTTTGATATTTGATGTTACCTCAAGATTAATTTCAGTGGGTCAAGGAAACCACGAAACTTGCCTATCAAACACTACAAGAATGCAGAAATTACCTCGGGCACAAAATTTGTTAAAAAGTGAAAACAGGAAAAAAGATGCGAATATCGTCAAGACCTGTTTTGTTACTCGATACTTTCGCATAATTAAGGCAAAAGATAAAAATTAATTATTAATCCTTTCTTATTGTGTGTTTTGCCAACATAAATTTACAAACGCAATAAAAATTATCCACATCTAATTTATTGCAAATCGCAATTGTTAAAGAAAAATAGAAAACATTAAAATGAAACACAACCGCCGAGTAAGTTTTTTTAAATAGCTATACAAACGTAAAATATTTTCCTTTTGTTGTGAGCTGAAAAAGAAAAAGAACGTGCAAATTCTATAGATTATTTCTGGACAGGGTTTATTTTTATAAATTACCAAAGAAAAACGATCGTGCGATTCAGAGTTAACTTAAAATAGCAGTTGTCTGATAAAATTGGCAATTAAAATTTTTCTAGTATGGAAATGCACATCATCTTATACATAATTTAATTCTTGCAGGAACGAATAAGGAATGAGTTTGGATGTTAAGCGCGGGGGGTGGTCAAGCTCATGCACATGGATGCTGCAATGCAGTAATCAAACTGTCAAGAGTAAAGTCGTTTACCGAATGGGTTCTTCTCTAATAAGCGGTCATACGACGAGCTTGTTAGATGTGCCTGCTTGTTATTCTAGCGGCTTACATCACAGAAACTGTGCAAAACATATGTATGTAAGGGTCCGGTTATGATACATCCCCGTAAAAAGTGATGTCTATTGGCTTGTTGCAACAACGCCAATAAATATATTAAATGTTTTGCGTGGTTCGTGTGGCAATGTCACTTCTAGTTTCTTACATTTAGATGACCGCTCATTATTTGGATTGATTTGTTGATCGAAAAGTTCTCCTTTATGAGCATAATGATGCCGATATGAACGTGCGTGCACTGCTGAGCACCTCCTGGTGGCCACTTCTTCGAGGTGTCTGTTCTCACATTGGTACATTCTTGTCGACGAGGATTCGCACAAAATAAATAATTCATGGGGGGATGCGACAAGGTGATATGAAAACAAGTTGGTCGGCATGTGTTTTTCGACCCATTGTTGAGACGAGTTATGCGCCCCGCCGCCGATATCGCGTCCAAACGATCTAAAACACACGTGTCCGTGCTACAGATCGTCATAACTGCTTAGATATGACGAGGCCGGCCCTGCAAAAAATATCCTATATTATTCGAAACGACCAAACCAAAAACATTCCAACAACTTTGAGAACCAACCTCGTTTACGACATAAATATTTCTATATGCATATCCATATAAATAATTGCTAAAGCGACGAGTCTGGTAACAACTGGCTCACAAATCACGCCAAGATCCAGTTTTAGGCTAAAACTCGACATAAATTTATATTATATCGGGTAGAATCCAATTAGATGAAGTTTTGTTGGGTTTGGCTGGACCGACGACAACGCCGTGCAAACGATTGTGACTGTCACAAAACTAGTTTACTTGTTCGGGCTGCGAGTTATTTTTGAATACCTCTACATATTATTTTATACAATGCAAACTACCCAACAAAATTTGTAACGAGAACTTACTATATTACGTTTTCGAAATATATTATTTAAAATTATCCAAAATGTAACAAATTAATTTGAGCGCCAATTAATAGAAGAGGAAATCGATTTGATAAAATTATACCTATATAGGCAGGTTTATTCGTCCTTGATAACAAATACACACATTAAATCGTATACCTACTATTTATACAACAACAGTTAAAAATAGATAACAAATACATTCATAGTTGAAAACTTGAATGGACAAACAAGCCGGCCCACAACCAGGATGGATAGATAATAATGACTTGAAATTTAAAACTTACTATTTCAAATGACCGTTTCAATTCGGCTCATTATTAAATGTCCATTGCTAGAAAGAGAGAAGACTTAAACAAAGGGTTCGTATATGTTTATTAGGGACGACCGCTATAAATTAACATTGATTAGGACCGTGTGATTATATCTGATTGTCTCTAGAATGACTCATAAATAATGTCAACTGTACCTGTATTTCGGACAAGATAACGACGACTGAAAAGCAAAACGTTGTCCTCGACTCACATCGATTATTAGCAAACTGAACCCAAGTCGTTAAATAACAACCACCTAATAAGTAAATGTTAAAAAAAGCCACAATCCCCTTAAATTATAACCAATATTATATTTTACGACATGATTGTCTGTGTGGGCATTTCTCAATTTGAAACTATTGACACCGTGAACGACTCATAATCTTCTTTTAACCATGGGACACTTAGGTAGTACTATTTTTGCAAGATTTATTCCTGAACGAGAAATTCGCTAATGTATCTATTTCGACGTGTCCTGCTACCTTTTGTATTTTATTTAGTGAATAGCTGACCCAGTTGAAGAATAAAGAACGAATGAGCTATAAGAATTGCGTGTAAGGATTTAAAATAAGTGTACCCTTTGAGACACTTTCTAAAACCCAACGGATTATTTACAACCAACAATTTTCACAATACATTAGACGTTTTCTATTCCACGAAACAAATTCATTTTAGTACTTTATGACATTGAAAACTATTACTGCAAAGTCAATAAATCTTAAAAAATTATACCATTCCAAGTGTTGCAGCCCTTTTCAAGTTTGCAAGTTCCTGTATTTTTTTAGAAATCCATACAATATTTTGTAAAACGTTTCAAAATTTACAGTTTTATACAAAGTGCAAAGTGCAATATCGGTAAAAAATTCAAATTTGCTCGTTTAATTTTAACAATTATGTTCCGGTTTTCACTTTTTCAATAAGTGACATTGTATCCTGATTAAAATAAAATTTTTTGAAAACTACCTTCAGGCGACTTACACTTGAAAGCTCAGGTATCGTAAGTGTAAATATGCACAAAACTTCAAGGCTAAAAGCGCATCTGGATGCTGCAGAAAACAACGGAATGTCGGACGCTGAGCAAGTTTAAGAGATGACACAACGTTCGAATTTAAATGATGTTTAGTCAAGGCAATAAACCTGTCAATTCTACGTTCCATTGCAACGTCAGAAAAATATCACTGGTTTGCATTGTTATTATTCATCATGCGCTGTTAGAATAACTGAAATCGTAACTGCTTCATACGAATGTGCATATAGCAATTATTGATACCCAAAAAAGAAATCTAGTTCAGAGTTCAAACTTCAGCCTGATGAGTACTCGTACTATTTTTAAGATTCACATTTACAGTTCAAAAAATAGCGCAGGGACGAGACATAATTAAATTCTTGCATTATTATGTTCTGTTTGCTCCAAAATTAAATCTTCTACGATAGCAGAGTCATAAGTGAAAATAAAAAGATAAAAGAAAAACAAAAGTTTCCGGAAACTTTGAATGATCATGCAGAAAGAATATTAATTATGGAGACTGGAATGAAAGAGCAGAGAACATGATGATGTGGGTGATTTTGCATAACAGTGGAAATCACGTTTAATTCGATAAATTAAACTGTGTACCTATAAGTAAACCAAAATATATTTTTGTAAAAGTTTAACAAATTATTGAATTTCGAACTTTTAAGTTTTTATATACAAAAAAATAGAAGCTGCTGGTGTAGGTGTTTTTTGTTTATAAATTAAAAAGCTGTTAATTAAAAAAAATCTTAAATGCCAATTATTTTTGAAAGATCCTATACATTCTTACAACAATCTATATACGGCACACTCTTGCAGCATTCATAAAATTTAATGCTTATCAGCAAGAATAACTCAGTAATTATTTTTAATGTTGCCCGTATTTCTATGTAAATTGACAATAATGATTAGTATTGCCATTCCAAATTTGTAAGGATGTTGGTAAATTTATAAAAACAAAATATATTAAAGAATTTTTAATTTTTCTTTAACGAAAACGACCTTAATTTTGTTTTTATTAAAAATACACCTTACCAGGAAAATTTTTCTCAACTCATGGACTAAAACATTTTTGTATGTTGAACTGTATTCTAATTTATTTATTTGATATAGGGCTTAACAGTTTTATCGTCCCGCCTCAAAGCCAAAGAAAATAGTTTATTTTTCTTTAATTTTTATATAACGTTAAATTTTCAATTATTTAGAAATGTTTATATTTGTTCCATTTTAAAAATTCTACAAGTGAACTACAGCTATTATTAAGAATGACGTCAGGTTACAACCCACCTGCATAACATCATAATATAGTAATTCTGTTCCTTGCAGTTAATAATTTGAATAATTAATATGCACTTATTGCACATGTTGCATAGAAAATTTTATAGGCGATTGTTCAGAACTTTTTGAAAATCGATGTTACTTATAAAATTGAAGATAAACTGTTAAATTGTTACAATGTGAAACCAAAAATATAACCAGTTTTCTTCTATTACAATAAATTAGCAGTTTAATTTAGTTATAATGATTTTTAGTTAAGAATGCAATTAAGGGATTGGGCATAAAATATAGTAGAGCGCTACATTTACATTTAATTTTGAATTTTTCTTTCGATTTTTTGGCGCCCCTTAAGATTATCGTCCTGAACACGTCCTGAACCTGTGCTATACTGACACACCCATTGAATGGACCCTGATTGGGCCGTGTCAATAATGATTCTAGGATAAAAAACAATTCAAGCAATAAAAAGTTTACTGAAAAATAATCCAGGTAAAGTAATTAATCCATCATGGAAAAATAATTCACATGTAAAATTTTAGCAATTTAAAATCTATGATATTTTCTATTGTAATTAGTAATAAATTTAAAACATCTGACAATAGCAAAAAAATTGTTGAAAGATAAATACTACAAGGAAAACAATTTTTCCAGTTAAATCTGTTACATTAAGGACTATAAAGAAAAGCTTTTGCTAAACTTATTTTATTATAATAATTATATTTACTTTTTATAATCCAAATTAATGAAATGTGACGTAGTATACAATTAATTGTTTAAGTACGAAGCTACCACAATGTTGTTTGGTCCTCATTTGAAACTTTTCAAGCAACTAAAAACGAAAAACTTTATTATTCATATTTGTGTAATCTTCAAATAATCAAATAAAAAAATAGTTTCGAGAATCTATTTTATTCTCATTTTCGGTCGATAATTTATGATTCAAAGGACTGTAGAGAAAAACACTGAATTTTATTTTTAATTTATTAAATAACTTCAAATTTTGTGAAAATGATTTTTGACCTTATAACAATAATATAATAAAAAATTATTGTTGGGCTTTTATTAGGTCATAAAAACATAGATCATAGAGACGAATGCAGGTTCACGTTCAGTACAAAACCACCTTATTAATTTCTAACCTGCATTCATCTCCCCAAAAGCCTTGAAAATGGGTCAATATTAAACGGCCCGAAACGTGGAATAATTGAATTGATTGTATGGCCTAAAAACTCAACTATAATTTTATATATTATTTACTAATTATTCACTAATTGCAATGATTGTCAAAGTAATTCAGTTATTTACTTAATTGACTATAAATTATAATAATATTATGAACTGTACAGATTTCAACCTGCAATGTTGTTTTCGTATTTTGTGAGATAACTCCTTATAGGAAAAGTAATAAGGATAATAGACATTTTTCTGTTTTTGATGTTGAAATATTCTTTTACTTTTG
Source organism: Podabrus alpinus (assembly GCA_932274525.1). Taxonomy (NCBI): domain Eukaryota; kingdom Metazoa; phylum Arthropoda; class Insecta; order Coleoptera; family Cantharidae; genus Podabrus; species Podabrus alpinus. Next base: position 44,669,077 of record OW026451.1, read on the forward strand.
AGTACAAAAATACATTATGTATAGATAAATAGTATTATTAGATAGCTTAATTATTATTTTATCCATTTCGTAATATCTAAATATTTATTAGTTTGTGAAAATAGGATAAAATATATTAATTTAGCTAACATTTAAAAATCAATATGCTAAATAAACATAATAAAAATTAAATTATTTTATATAAGGTTTTTGCTTTCAGGAGCATGTGTTTAATTTACAAATTAATTTTTCAATTTGAATTCAATTTTGTTGAAAAAATTGTATTTGCATAGGTATGTACCTAGCTTGTTAATTTTAAATTTTTAATTTAATACATAGGAATGGTTTATTATTGGCACGGGTTGTGTACTTTGATTAAAATTCCATTAACCTTAATGTATGGTGAAAAGGAAGTATCAAGAAGTAACATTCAAAAAGACAAAATAGAAATTAATATTTTGTAGGTCTATGTAATATTTTGCAGACATAAGTCTGGGTTTCATCCACAAGATTTCATTAAATATTTCTAGATCTAGATATATTTTGGTGTTTTTCATCTAGATCTATATTTTGGTAATTGGTGTTTTATTACAACCAATGTTTGCCCAACCACCCCAATGACTATTTTTAAACAACTTTTTATTTAAAAGATAATTAAAATGGAATTTTACGAATCTGCTCTTAATTATAGATTAATTACAGTTTAGGTGGTTTGGACTCTGGATCGACTGATCTAAAGGTCACCAATTGAAATTCAGCCTACTCCCAAATTACTTTTGTACCATGGTTCAGAAACCACGTTCAGCAATAGGTGCTATTCATGGACATTTGCTTCAAAAATTAAAAATCGGTCAATTTTGTAATCACATCATCAGGACTTCTAGAAGGAAGTTGAATTAAATCCGAAATTGCATTATTGCGGGAATATGGAATGTTATGAGGAAATTATATTATGTAGTTTAGATACAGAAGGTATTGTCTCTTATCACCTTTAAAGATATTTTGCACCCGGAGAATTTTGTTTCGATAAGATACCGAACCAAAAATTCTAATAAAACATTGTATTTTTATACAATGGCCGTTATTGAAATGTTATATGTATAATCATCATGAATAGAATTGCATTTTTGAACGAGTGACTATAAAGGCTTACCTATTTACATTAAGGATTAAAATTTTACGATAACATTGTGTGATACTGTTTAACTGTTAGGCCTGCTCAAGAGGGTGGGCACTGGGCAGGATGGGCTTCAGCCCAGGGCGCTTTCTTGCAAGAGGCGCCAAACCGTACTCTTACAATTTAAATAATAAAGTTAACAAAAAATTACCCCTTACATTCCAAACTTTAATATTGTATATTCTTAATTGGCAATTAAAATTGCAAAATTAGCAACTGAGCGAGAAGTCGAAAGGTAATTTTAGGGGAGGGGGTCATTTGGACACTCAAAATATGTGTATATCTGCCAAATTTCAGCTTTTAGGGTTTTTTGCTAGCTAAAAGTGTTGTTTACCTGGACTATTAATTAACTAGTTAACTTTTAAAGTTTACTTTAACATTGACTTCAATGGTTAAAAAAACATAAATAAACTAAATATATTGCAATGATTTTTCTGTTTAAAATGTAAAATTTTGAAATTTGTTTTTGATGAAAGTTTTGATAATTTTATATTGTGTTGGTATTAGGATGAGGAAGAGGTACCCGCCCCAGAGCGATGCAACGGGATGGGTTGAGATATTTGAAAATGGTTTTTAATATTTGATTTTCAGGGAAATTAAAATTTAATTGAATAAATAAGTAAAATTGTATTTGATTTTGAATTGGATAGAAAGAAGACATTACATTATTAATATTTATTGATGGAAAATAGTGAGCTGGAAAATAAATTGAAATTGCAAATTAGAAATTAAGCTTAAATTAAGGAAATTAAGAGTTTCGCAGCAATTTATTGGCGTACAATGGAAGTTCTAATTTCAAATCAGGCGTCTAAGGACGTAGGCTTAGGTTAGGCTTAGGTTAGGCTTAGGTTAGGCTTAGGTTAGGCTTAGGTTAGGCTTAGGTTAGGCTTAGGTTAGGCTTAGGTTAGGCTTAGGTTAGGCTTAGGTTAGGCTTAGGTTAGGCTTAGGTTAGGCTTAGGTTAGGCTTAGGTTAGGCTTAGGTTAGGCTTAGGTTAGGCTTAGGTTAGGCTTAGGTTAGGCTTAGGTTAGGCTTAGGTTAGGCTTAGGTTAGGCTTAGGTTAGGCTTAGGTTAGGCTTAGGTTAGGCTTAGGTTAGGCTTAGGTTAGGCTTAGGTTAGGCTTAGGTTAGGCTTAGGTTAGGCTTAGGTTAGGCTTAGGTTAGGCTTAGGTTAGGCTTAGGTTAGGCTTAGGTTAGGCTTAGGTTAGGCTTAGGTTAGGGTTAGGTTAAGCTTAGGTTAGGCTGAGGTTAATTAAATTACCTACAGAAAGTACTTAACGGCATATTTGTACTAAGTATAACAGCCCTGACGGTGTAATCAGCGTTTGTTGGTAGATTGTGGCATTACAGTGGTATTAATCGTGATAAAAACGTAATTTGATAGTGTGTCACGAAGTTGAGAAGCTGTGGATGTGGAAGAAGTGTTCGCAAGAAGAAAGAATTTATATTTCGAAAGATTGATATAGCGAGTCGTGCCTTTTGAGGTTAACTTTTTGACACTCGAGAGGAAACACAGGTACCAACATAGAAGGGTCTTAAAACGAAAAATTTGAAAATTACTAGGGTGAGAAACCTTTCCATTCAATTAATAAATAATAGCACATGCATTTCCGAGGTGTTGAACTGGGTGTATGTGTTATTCGCGACTAAAAGTGAAAGAAATAGCTTACGGAAGGACAAACATACTTGGATTGTAAAGAACGATTTAGTGTTTTGCTTTAGAACTCATTATAGTGAGAAACCATAAAACGAAAACAGAGACGACCCGGTTTGATAGTCCTATGAGGGTGAAAAATCACTCGAAGTGAGACAAATTTACAAGGACACTACGGAGCTAAATACTGGAAGGGACACTACTGAAAATAGAGAAAATAGGCCACAAGTAAGTGCCGGAAACCAATATTCCCAATATTCAAAAAGAAGGAGATCCCCAACCGACGGAGTAGAGGTGGAAGGGGCAGAGAGTATATTTCGGAGAAGCAGAAAAATTACGAGATCACCACCAGAACAAAGACAGGCTGAGTCAGGAAAAGAAGAGCAAGATATAGAATCCATTTCTATATCTTGCTCTTCTGCATGAGGGTTTCAAGAAAAATAAGGATGAAATAAGAGAAACTCAGAGACGAGATTAAAGGAATGCAGGAAGACAGCAGGAAAAAAGAAGAGAAATGGAATCAAGAAAATCATGCACTTACGAAAAGAATAGAAGAGCTTGAAGATGTTTTTGAAAAGCAGGAAAAAGTAAAGAAAAGAATCAATATAATAATTAAAGGGCTAGAAGTAACAGAACAAGAACAACTAAAGGAAAAACCGCTGGAAAGCTTCCAAGTTGGGAAAAGCGAAGGGAAAAGACCAATAGTGGTTAAGATGAAAAACTGGGAAGAGAAAATAATAGTCATGAAGAACAAAAGTAAGTTGAAAGGAAAAAAATATTTATAGACAGTGATATGGCGTTAAAAGAAATGGAAATACAAAAAAAGATAAGAGAAGTGGCAATGAAAGAAACCGAAAAGGAAAATAAAACTAGAATAGGATATCAGAAGATAACCATTAATAACAGGGTACTTGAATGGAAAGATATACAGATGACCATGAGAAACCAACAAGGATCTGAGGATGGCCTGAATCCAAAAAGCTAAAAAACAAAGGACAGGACACCCAAAGTATAACGATCCCTGCGACGCCCATTGACCTTGATATTGATAATATGGAAATTAAGCGAAGTGATAAAAAATTGGGAAAAAGAAAAAATAAAAATAAAACAAACAAGAGAATGGCCACCTGGAACATCAGAACAATGCTGCTTCCCGGAAGAATGAATGAAATAGTTAACGACATTGAGAGATACAAGATCGATCTGGCGGCAATACAAGAAATTAGATGAAAGGGAAGTGGTGAAATAAGAATAAAAAAATATATAATACTATACTCTGGCGAGAAAAAACAGGGTAGAAATGGGGTGGCCTTCATAATAGAGAGAAATATGGCAAAGAATATAATGAAATTTAATACAATTAACGGCCGACTCGCTTACGTTGGAATTAAGGGTGAACACACGAACCTGTCTGTGATAAACGTTTATGCCCCAACTGAATAAGCAAGTGATGAAGAGAAGGCAGAAATTTATGAAGAAATAGAAAAATATACGAAAAGATACAAAAAAGAGACGATTTTATACTACTAGGTGACTTTAATGCCCAAATTGGAAGGGAGATCTACGTATGTAAGAAACGTGGCTGGAAAACACACAATACACGAGAAAACTAACGAAAATGGAGAAAGACTGTGTAATATGGCCACGGTATGTAACTTACAGATAGTAACAACGAATTACAAACATAAGAAGCAAATTCTTGTCACAATCAAATCATTTCAAATATACGCCACTGAGGAGATCTAATAAGATCGAAACATGTCTGTCGTTGTTGGAATGATTTGGTTGTGACTACATTTTTATGTTAAATTTTCTGCGGGAATGGTTAATAAATTCTGCCTAAACCAGGTCCATCACGCGTCCACCACGCGTGCCTCCATTAAAACAGGGCTTTCACTGTACAGAAATGTACTTTCAGTATTATCATAAGAACAAGCATAAAGAAACATGATCAAGACCTGGCAGTGACGAGGGAAACCAAATCGATCATATTATACCAGTTGCAAGGAAAAGATCGTTTAGAGTAGACGATGCAAGATCATATAGAGGAACTACCTAATGGAAGTAAAAATGGGAGGAATTCAAGGAAAGACATGGGTCGAAAGAACGAAAAACAACAGATTTGCATCCGAAAAATTAAAACTGGAGAGAGACTGCACATAATAGGAAGATATGGAGAGGGATCGTAGAAGAGACGAAAGCGCACAGAGAGCTGTAAATAAATTGATTGAGAAATTAATTTTTTTCAACGTTCACTTATAAAAAATTTGTACTAGTCAAATTCGGCGGTCACGGTGGAAGCAACTCTTACCATTATCATTAGCTCATAGTCAGAAATATTCTTGAACCGGGCCTGTTAACTGTTGAATGCCGAATATTTTGCACCTTTATCGCGTCAATTTTGTATTTGTTGAAGAAATTACTAAATACCTTCGCTTTTTAAAACTTGGATTTGTTATCATCTGTGTTCCAACTTTAAAGTGATACCTACATTATTATTTTGTCATCAGGTATTCAAAGATTGTGCTTTTTATTATTAAGAAAGTTCAATTAATTTTTACCATAAAGATAGATAGTAGTTGGCATAATTTTAAGAACTAAAGACGTACTTTGTATTTTAATTTATCTAATTGAATCAGGTATGATCCTTAAAAAGGAAACTGTTGCTAATGAAGCTATTTTTAAACATTTTCCATTCCGTCAGATTTGCGCCGATTATAGGTGATAATATCAAAAGTGAGAGGTGCTATATTGACGTGTCCATTAGGCATGTATAAAATAAACATTTAGGTAAACAATATACAGAGACAATTTTAATTATTATTAAACATCTATAAGTATAATCTGTAGCCTAAATACTGAAACGTACTAAGGAAGGTTGTCAGAACACGTGCGTACTAGTTATGGCAAGAATCAAGAGAAATTCTTATAACTATTAATGTTTACCGTATATTGCCAATATTTTAAATCATTCGTTCGCAATAAGAATTATAATTACGGGTAAAAATTATTTTATGTGTTCTTAGAAAACTTATGGAAGTATATACATACAAGAGCTTGTAGATTGATATATTTACAGTAATAGCAGATGATTTAGTAGTTTCTGCTTCCCTACATTCTATCTATGTTATATCAACTTCAATTTACCTAGAAAATACTATTTTATTACTAGAAAAAACTCAATTCATTAAAATTTATTCATAAGTCTTCAATTTTAGTTCAATTAATAATGAAGTGAAAGGTACTTTACTATAATAGGCAGTGCTTATACTAAATCTATATAGTACCAATTAATATTATATTAGAATGATGTGGTGAGTAAAAGTACTATTTCATTTAAATTTTATTAATTACCTACATTTTTACAACACAGCAGCATACATTCCTAATTAAATTAATTGCAAGTAATAATTAATGTGCCTAACACTACTTGATGTTTAAAGTATATACGTATAATATAATATTATGGCAAAGGCGAGTTTCAATATTTTGCCCTGGGATAATACCGTCGAGACACAGGGTTTGATTACGAGATTACAGTATACCCTGTGATAAACGATCATATCGGTGTTAATTTGTGTAATTTTAAAATATAATCGTATCTGGTATCAAAATAAATTGTGTTTTGGATAGGGTTTTAGAATTTTTATTCTATTATTTCGTATTCATGGGAAAAGGGTTAGTTTTTTAATTGATAGGTTAATTAAATTAACTTTAGAGTTGTATCTGAAATTTTTAATCTTCAATGATATGAGTAAATAATGCACTACCAAAACGAAACAGGCGTATTCAGTTCCAAAAGGTGTCGTCATTTACACTGTTTCCAAATTAAAAGATTATAGTACCAAACGTCAGTTATCTTAGGGTCTCAGTATATTGCTTATATTGGAACGCATCTTCTGTAATGAATTTTTTTACAGTTAATAATGAAAGAGTTTTGTTCAGTTTAATTAGTAAAAGGAATCAGATACGTACATTAATAATTGAGATATAACCTCACTTTAATAGCATGGTTGGTTGGATGAATCTTACGAGTATTATTCTATTAAAACCGATTTATTCAATATTAGGGTAGATTTCAAATGTTATTTTCTTATGGTCAGGTGTAAGTAAAGCCATCCACCCGGTATCAGCAGTAAAAACGAAATTTTATTATTTTACAATCCGCCACTTCTTTTGCATTTAAGTTGGCAATAAAATTAACTAATCACAGATAAGTTACATAATATAGTGGAGTGACTTTTATGATTCATTTCCAGAATTATTATGTAAACCTCGAGCGTACCAAATAATGACATCACAGCAATTTGCATTTAAGAGCAAAAATAATAGAGTATGTATGTACATAGGTATTACCATTCAAGAAAGAAAGTTTAGAGAACAACAATGCTACTGGCACATGATTGTTTCTTCAATCGCAACAATTTCTATTATTTTCAATATTCAGTTCGTTCATTTAAAATTTATATTTGTAAATAAATTTAAAAAAAGAGAAGCTTGTTTACACTTTTCATTGGAAACGAGCGAAACTTTTACTTTGTCGCTGTAAAGCTGCAAAGTGGCAGTCTTCTGAAAACGTCAGGTTTTGCGAACGCGAATACTCAATTTCTATATTGCTTGTAAAAATAATATTATATTATACTTACATACCTAGTATTACTATATTATTAATATCCATATCCATACTTTAAATATCTATCTTGACATGTAATTTCAAATAGATCAAATTTCGGCAAGATTCTGAAAATTTATTAATTAAAATACACAGTTAAAAAATTAATTTAATAGCCATACCTACAGATTCGTTACATTTTAAAACTAAATTAAATGCTGATTGTATCAATATAAAATTGAAAACATTAAGAATTCTTTAAATAATAATAATCAGAATATTTAGCCAAAATTATAAAAGGATGGAATTGTACTCTTCGTGGCAAAGTATTGTAAATTTACGATTTCTTCTTGGAATTTGTACACTTAAAATTTGGAATTAAGTGAAATTTGAAATTGGTGCGCAGTTGTTTACATTTGTTACAATTTGGATTTTGAATACGTCCAGTGCAGGAAAGTAAAGGCAGGACGCCAAACAGTCAGTCGACGATTGACCATCAAAGAAAGCATAAAATGAATCGAATTTTGGGTTGTCCAGGAACAATCGAAGTAGAAAGATTGATTTTGGTAGTTGAAGTTGCTTGAATATTGAAATCTTGATAGTTATATACCAAAAGGGTAATTTTGTCAATCGAAAATTGGTGCAAACAAGTAATTCGGTTACAAGTTGATTGAATTCAATTATTCTGGATTGCGAAGATTTGACTGAAAAATTAAGTAATTAATGAAATTCAAGCACAAGTAAAAATTTTCAAGAATTTTAAAGAACAGGAAAAATTATACAGAAATCAAAGAAAGCATGCAAGGTTGTATTTTTAATGGATTGAAAATCGAAAATGATGCGGGATTGATTGGATGATTGCAGAAAAAAAAAGAAAAAGTGGAGGTTAAAAATGGACGCCGCAAGGAATTAAAAAGCTAAATCAAAAATTAAATACTTACAGGCAATATTCAACTTTTTATTTGATTTGAAACTAAACACTTGCCACAGATACGGTGAGCGAATTTTTCAATAAACTTTTTCATAAATAATTATTGCTACATAAACTTTGGATGTACGGACATACTAAAACGTGCTAATCAAGTGACGAATAATATTAATTATGCGTTTACATAATATTCTGGATATAGTTGTAACATTTTGTATAGGATTAATACATTAATAATTGTATGATAAACTTTTTGATAATTATTGTCAACGTATTATTATAAATTTGATTGAAATAAATGTGTTTTGGTTATCATATTCAAAAATTTGGATTTTGTTTTAATAATGATTTTAAGAGCATTTCAAAATATCACGAACATAAAAGGTCAGAACATGGTATAATAAATTTAAAAATTGATTGGAGACCGCTGCTCCAAACAAAATTAAAAATTTCACTAGCAATATCTTATTTTAATCTATTAAATATCTATAAATTTATTTGATGTAATATCTATTTAAAGTGTGTATTTATTCTGTTCCTCCTTGTATGTTCTATTTAAAATCAAAGATAAATGCATCAAAGTTGGTACAATTTCATCTGATTACTATTTTATATGTTTAGTTACGTAACTTGTATTTTAATTTCGGTTTGGTGCAAATTAATGGCGTTTCCTGGGTTTTACTTGTTTTCAAGAACCATCAAAATTATAATTTGTATTAGTTAAATAATCCTTTGTAACCTTGTATAATTTCATACAGGAACATTTCGTTTTAACAACAGAAGAATTATTAAGGAAAATTTCCCATGGTTTTAAAGCCGCTAAGCTTCTTGTATTCAACCAAATTTGAGGATACGAGGAGTTTTGCCTTTTTTATTTAATATTGTCTATATTGTGGAGATTTTTGTGCGGCGGCAAATCCCAGATGGATGAATGTATCCGACCATCCTTTTTTATTTGAAAATAATTGCAAGGCCCGTCTTGGAATTTTGTTTTTGGATGAACGGGATGACGATACGATTTATTTTGGACTTTTTGGTAAAATTTTGCAGGTTGGACTGCATTATAGTTAGAACATGTGACCGTATTTAAATAACTCCTGTTGGCAATATTTTCATCTTCGGAGTTAAAGATGAGGAGAGAGAGTTAATCAATTTTGTATTTTGTAGCTTGGTTTCGCACGACAGTGGAGACGAGGAACCACAGATCATAGGAGGTTCTGTTGGTCTGTAGGTAAATCAAAACTCGTTTCTTTATTGCGGGTAAGTTCCTATTTTCTATATTCTGAAAGGGTGGCAAAAATAAAAATTGTAACAATTTTTTTTGCATCACTACATCATGAATTGGGTTGTTTAGCAAATAGCAACTTTAATTTCTTCGTCCGCTGTAGGGTCAATATTTGATGAGCTCGGTTCTCGTATCTTTTACGTATCTTTTAGACTCTTTCCTTTGGCGTAACATTAAAAGCAATTTACAGAATGTTTCAGAAACATCAGCATTATGTTCGTAGTTGACCACCACACGCATGCAAGATCCTACGAACATTCCACGCTCTCAACCTTGGTAAAAGTATGCCACCATTGCATAAAAGGCCTCTGAGGCAAACGTACCTCATGAGCAACTTACATACATATCATTCTTTTTACAAGCTTTTATTTAACTTGACATTGCCGTTGTTCTTTACGCATTGTGAAATCTTTGCCATTGTGTTTTAATTCTTTCAGCTGGACTGCGCTGTGCCTGACGAATTCCTAGTTAGGGTTAATCTGATGTTATACAATTAAATAAAATATAAAATAATACTGTAAAAAGTCAACATTCGCTTTTCATTTTTGTAAAGTCAAAATAATAATATTACGGTAAAGGTGAGTAGGTGAGCACACTAGGGTCTCAATTATTTTACATTAAAATGGTCATCCCACAAAATTTGTAATAGTGTTAAAAAAAAGTATGCAGGAGGAAGACTATTATCTACCCCATTAAAAAGCAAGTTACTTTTAACATTTTATTATATGTTTAGCAAGTAATGTAGGTATAGTGCAACTTTATTTTATAGCAAAAGGAAATAATATCTACTGGAAGGTAGATTATAGCTTAAAATTATTTTAATTAAAATTGTAGAACTTTTAATTAAGGAAGTTTTGGAATAATTAGAATTGATGTTTAAACTTTTATAAATTAATCTTATTGTACGGGGGTACCTTATAGTTGATTTTGTTATCGTAAATCACCTAGTTGTATATAATGTTACAACACAAGATAGCTCTACACCCTATGTATGTATTGAGGATAATTAATCCCAATGTTACACATAATATTGTTTCTGTATAATTACTAAGCTTGTAGTTCTGACTAGTGACTGGTTCTGCAGTTAAAGCTAGTTTAGAACTGCCGTGTTCTGCCCATTATGGATGTTCTATAGTCTCAAAGCTTATGTGTGTTATTGTGGTTGGTATTGCAATTAAGTTTAAACTTACATGCGTACCCATGATATACGTTTTCCCATACATTGCTTTTGTTCTAATAAGCTATAAACGAAATCCCAATCTTGCTAAAAACTTGTAACAACTTTAAATGTAAAAGCAATCAATTTTATTCTTTTCCTTGAAATTACATTTCACCGTGAGAACATTTTCATTTATTATAATCTTTTGATTATGCACCTGTGCATTCTTAATAATTTTCTTACTATTTGTTAAAGAAGCGTAACAAAGTAAGTAACTTACATGACTTGTCGATTAACATCAAAGTCAATGTGATGTAATATTGTAGGATTTCTATTGTTTGCGTAAAAAAGTGTCACACGAACACCTGCATATTAGATTTTACACTCCCACAAACACATTAGCGTTTTTAAAAGGACTTCCGAGTAATAATAACAACATATTGACCAAATCGTTGATTTCTGAGTCTCCATTAATAGTACTTACATTTTAATTGTTACATACGTTCAGGTTAACGTTGACATGTAATTGTTATATTTCAATCTACAGTTACTTTTAATCTCAATTTATTGAGCTATTTTGTACTGAAAAAAAGATTAAACCGGAGAAATTTGAGGCTACTCTATTAGTAGATAACAAAAATTGTCGACAGTGCATAGATGAGAATTTTTGTAACTGTAACTCTCAAGTAAAGTACGTAGTTCCACCCTCGCAAATCAAGTACATACTGCAATTACCTAACCACATAGTTTTTACTGTGTATGCTTATTTGAAATCAAGTAGTAGTAGTATAAAAAATACCCTTTTAAATCTCGATAGGTACTCAGGTTTTATACTTTTGTGTTTAATTTTACATAAATCCAAGTAAATGGTTGTAGAAGTCGGAGTTACCACTTTAATAATATGTATTATGTATAGCTATATAATTATTAAACCGGTATCTACAAGTGTATGGCCACAGGTGGCTTGTGAAGAAACGAATCTTGTCACTACTAACAACTACTACTACTCGAGTTTAACTATTGAAAGGTTTTCCAAAAATTTTATGTTAGATATATCGTACCAACCAAACATTTTATTTTGAATGTTGGTATACCCACAGAAAATAGCCATAAACTTAAATAAAAATTCTAGCCAATAAAAATTATTGTAGAATAATAAAAAGTAATTTATTTGATAGCAAAGAAAGTTATCATTAATCGCAATTAAATGTACAAGTTTTTTAATGTCGATATTTAAAAATGCAATAAAAAGAGCATCGATTACATACATTTTTATCAAATCAATTGATATATTGTATGCAGTTGATATTGTAAAGGTAATTAATTTAAGTTCGCAAGAAAATAAACTGAAACAATATCCAATGTTCAATACGTACTATGCAATTAAATGAAAGAATTACCACAGTCAAGGTTTGAATTAAGCTGCAAAGGGAAGAAATAAGGATCACAGACCACACTGAAGGCTGCACCACCCAATGCATTAATGACCATTCGATGTTGGTATAATTTATATGCCCATGATCGAACGTGAGTGGGAAGCAAACGCAGTGCACCGATTCTTATTATCTTAAGTGTTAGATATGATATGGTTTCAATTCTTCTTTCGTTACGAAATTTTCCATAAGATACATAATTAAATTTCGTATCCAAAAATTTATACATATTTTTAGAAAACAACCTTAAAAATTTTAAAATTTATGTTATTGAAAATTTAGAAAACCTATATACAAAAAGATTTTCTTCTATAAAATACATCACGATTAGATCAAAAGAATCACCTAAGGTGAGCATTTCTGAACACGAATGTACTATTCATTGTCTTGTCTGGAATATTAACAAAAACGACTTGAGATCTCAGCAATGCCCAAATATGGAACGACACGCGTTCGATAATATTACCAATCTTGTCGAAGCATTTAATGTTTAATTTTAAAAAAATTATCGCATTTAGTTACCTAATTTGGTACGTCATAAACTGAAACTAATTAACGACTCGGACAAGAGTAAATGAAAATGATAATCATATGAGAATAAATTGAACATGAAAACATAACCTTTATGCCTTGTGGATAAGCAATTATTTAAAATTTTATATGCACTTTTCAAGTTAAAGTGAACATGCAAAGTAATCTTAAGACTACTTCGGTTAGTAAATTCTAGCATCAACACAAACCACGCTAGCTTTTAGTTGCGGTGTGCGAGAGACAGATTAAAACAACATTCATTATTTCCAGTAAAATTATTAGTAGCAAATAGCACAGACATATAAGAAGTCATTAAGATTTCTTGCTTTTTTTAATGGTAAGAACCCGAATTTAAATTTAAAATTATCGAAAAAGAAGTGGTATTATGATTAAAATCGTTGTGGTCGACTTGCAATTAGGAATGGCAGTAATTAATTACATTACATTTTAGATCATAAACTAAGACTGGGTGTAGAATCAAAACTTAAAAAGGAATTCCAAGTAAAGGTGTGGTAATTATAGTAGTACTTAATTAGACGTTAAAATATTTTAATTTTAACTGTAAGTGGAGTTAAAAGTATTTGTCACCTACATATTTTGAATTAAAAACGATATAACTTTTCTGCATTACGAGTGCACGTAATTTAAAAAATAAAAGATGCAATTGAAACTATAAACATATCTGTTTATGATTTAACTTTTCTATTTATAAAATTTCAAATAATACATTTGCTTAAAAAATAAAATAAGAAGATAACATACTTCTCCACATGTAAAAAGTATTCGACATCATATAGGGTGTTTGTTTAGCTGCATGAGAACTTCAAATTGAAATAAAACATTAAAAAATTGATTTTTTAGCATAAGTTTGTTAGCATAAACCATGGATTTAGCATACCTCCAAAGAAAATAATCTGCGATAGGATCATTCCTTGAAATAATGTTGTCACCAAATTGTCCTTTCGATAAATCGATGGTTTCGGTGGCTGTGTGGCACGTAGCACCATCCCGTTGGAACCATAAGTTGTCGATGTTTAACTCTTGGATATTTGGAAACAAAAATGTATTGAACATGTGTCAATATCTCACACCATTCACCGTAACGGTAGCTCCTTCCTCATTTCGTAAGAAATATGGACCGATGATGCCGTTGGCGTGTATTCCACACCAAACAGTCGTCAATTTTAATGGATGCAATGGAGTCTCAAGATAATGTTCCGGATCGGTCTCAGTCCATATACGGCAATTTTGCTTGTTCATATACCCATTCAAGCAGAAATGTGGCTCGTCACTAGTTAAACAAAATTTGTCGGTAAAAAATGGATCCACTTCCAATTGGTTGTGAGCCCAATCTGCGAACACACGACGTAATCGATGATCATTAGGCTTCAATTCTTGAACCAACTGGATCTTGTAAGGACGTAAACCAAGATCTTGAATGTGCGTGAAGTTAGCCCCCCCTTTTTCGAAAACCAAAAAAATTTTTTTTGTATTGTGTTGTATTCATTTGTATTAGATTGTATTGACAAAATTTTTTTTTATTTTGCGAAGCATTAAAATAAATATCGCGAAAAACCGTTATTTGGGCTGGCCCCCCCTTTTCAAAAATTCAAATTTTTTTGGGTTGTATTTTGTTGTATTCATTTGTATTGGATTGTATCGTAAAAAATAAAAGTCGGAAGTTTAACCTTAACCGCGTAAATCGCGAAACAAAATTTAGCGCTGGCCCCCCCTTTTCAAAAATTCAAATTTTTTTGGGTTGTATTTTGTTGTATTCATTTGTATTGGATTGTATCGTAAAAAATAAAAGTCGGAAGTTTAACCTTAACCGCGTAAATCGCGAAACAAAATTTAGCGCTGGCCCCCCCTTTTCAAATATTCAAATTTTTTTTGGTTGTATTTTGTTGTATTCATTTGTATTGGATTGTATCGTAAAAAATAAAAGTCGGAAGTTTAACGTTAATCGCGTAAATCGCGGAACAAAATTTAGCGCTAGCCGACTGGTTGACAAGCCCAAAATTTCTTACATAAAATATAAGGTATTGCATTGTATTGTATGTGTAGTGACCGGGAATTATGTAATATCCGATGATCCGTATCATCGGATTATTATCGGATTACTGGGCAGTAATATGCATTAATGGTAACGCCAGTAATTGCTGAGTTTGCTTCATGGACATATTGTAAATAAAAATTATTAGCCCAAAAATCAATAAGCTTTTTATTCCCATGTGTATCCTGTTTTGATAATTCTTCCTCTTCCTGGACTTCTTCTTGTTTCTCGTCATCGCATTGTATATTATCAATGATATTGTAATCTTCATTGCCTTTAATTTTCTCGCAAATATAAACACGCGCATCTTCGGCCAAGGAAATTTGCCCGTCCTCAGTGTATCCAGATGTTTCGCTAGTACTAAGAATAATGGCCGATTTAATTAATTTCTGAAAAATACTGAATGTGGTAGCTTTAGTTAGTAAACACATAAAAATAATATAAAACTTTTTTACATGAGGGTTCAACGACCCCAATGTTTTCCACCTAGCTATAAAAGCAACATAATGGGATATGTCCAATCTTAAATAACAGCCGGGCAAATTTTTATCACTATTAATAATCGCCAAATAACACTTGGATAAATAATCTCGAAGATCCCTACGTTGCCCAAAGACTCTCGCCACCGCACCCATTAACGCTTTATCAAAATCGCATACTACTTCTCGTGGCATTGGGAAATTTGATTTGTGAATGCAACCTATTCGAACAATTTCAAAAAGCCAGTACTGGATAGCATTGGTATTTTGTACGGCACTTAGCATTTGAAAAACAGGCATTTTTGCTGTTGTGGTTTTGCAAACGATTTGGTACAAATATATGTGAGCCGATAATGCAGAATTAGCTTTCTTCAATTTTTTAACCAATGAACCTGTTGCATCTATATAAATTACATCCGAATGCAAAATGTAGGTTGCCATTTGTGCCAATGTCCAATAATGCACAAAAAGTGGGTCCAATCCAATGCCGTGAATTTCTCCAACATGTCGTTCGTATTTCAAATGGACAATAGTTTGAATGGGGTCTAAACCTTTAACTAAATTCAACAACTGATCTTTCTGTTCTTGTTTGGCTTTCCGTAGTGTTTGAAGTTTAGGCAAATGAGGTGGTTCCAGATCACCCAATTACATTAGTTCATCAGCTGCCTTTTGACGCCACAGGCATGGTTGTAAACTGCTTTCAACCATCACTTTAGAAATTTTGGCCCTTCGTTCTTCTTTCAGTTGTCGTTTCTTTATATGCTTTAAAGAAAAATCAAACTCCTTCATAGAACATTCCATAATTGCCGGAGAATTTAGATCTGGAGGTTTGTTTATTATATGACCAAGAAAGACACCACCACATTCTTCACAACGTCCTTTGGCAGTTACGAAGTATCCTGTTTCAGACACATCACAATGTTTAAAGGCTGTATCTTCTACTACCACGTTCCTATTTGGAATATTGTTGCAAATTTGCTAATTGCGCCTCCATAATTTTTTATTTACAAAATTTTGGATGCAATAATTTGCACAAATTTAAATCAAACGAAAAACAACTTTATTCTCTTATTTGTTACTGGGCCCATAACCTATTGGGAAGGTTGGCAGTAGACAAGAGAATAAATACAACAATCACAACATAAACAATTTAATAAGAGCACATTGGCAATACAACTTAATAAAACAAAGAATGGATAACATCACTAACCTGGTTGTGGACTCGTACTTGAGTCACTAAAAGTCATGATACAATGAACTTTTAAGATATGATATTACGCAGGTTCGGCGCCATCTTGTATACGTCACTCGGCGAGTTGGAAATGACATATCGCTACTTGCTGTCAAATCTTGTAATATTCGCAGTTTGTTCCTGTTGTTTTTGAGTTATTTATTGTTAAAAGTTGCTGTGGTGTAATTTGACAATGCGTTGTGCAATGTGGAATTGTAATAGCGACAATCAAGCCAAGAACTTTGCAGGAGATGTGATGTTTTACCGATTTCCATCAAATGTAACGCTTGCAATTTTCTTCGATAACTATTGTAAAATGACCAAGGCCCTTTTATATGAAATAATAAATTTTGTGGAAAAATCAGGTGAGACAGACAACAAATTACTTTAATATTTTTATCTGTATATTATTTTTTTAGGATTCCAAATTGTGGGATTGGTTAGTGACCTTGGAGGAGGTAATAGATCATTGCACAAAGAGCTAGAAATAAGTTCTGATAAAACATGGTTTACAAATCCTGCAAATGGGCACAATATTTATGTCTTTGCAGCAGTACTACATCTCATTAAGTTGCTTAGAAATCATTTTGTTATGAAGCAAATCGAGATAGTATATCAACCGTGTACGAATGGGACACGAACTTTGATTTTTTTGTTAATCCACAATAATTTCACAAGCCAAAGAGTCTAAATGGAATCGAACACCGTGTACAAAGTGCATTTAGAAATGTGTGCATAAATTTAGACATATAAAGTGTTATTTTACTTTGATTTGTGCTCCGGGTGGGAGGAAATTTTGTAATTTAATTTTTTTAATAAATATGTTTAGTCAAACGGTGCGATTAAATTATTTAGATTTATTCTACCTATCGTTTATTATGTAGATACGTCGAAAAACTTCACATAAGGTCCAGATTTAATAAAAACTAATGCATCGATGGCGATTCGCACATACCGCAGGTCAACAATTATTATTTGCAACGTAAAGGAAGCGGTTGGGGAAGAAATTTTATAAAAGTTTTCCTCTTCTTTTCTACGAGGCGGGGGGTTTTAGGAGTTTAAAATCATTTGAAAAAGACTCAATATCGTCATAATAACAAAACATATTTTCAATTTTATTAATTGAAAGAGTGTCCGGTTCAAATAAAAGTCAAGTACCAAAACATTAAATTTTAAGTTTTTGATGCAAATTGATTCTAAATGCCATACAGTGTAACGATTATGTTAAAATGTCAAGTGCCATAAAAATTTCCTAGTATTAAAAATTCAAGTAAAATTATTAAAAACCGAACACTGCAATTAATTATTTTTGTTTATTACTACAGATTTTTACTTAAGCTATTGTTTGTTATTTTCACATTTATTATTTTCTCAGTTCGTATTAGCGTTTAAATAATAACAATAAATGCCAGAATTTACTTACATACAATATTTTGTATTAAAAAATAATTTGAAATGTTAATAACATAGTATTATTAAGTGGGTAGGTACTTTTATTTCTGTTAAAGCGTATAAAGTTATTCCTTCTGTGTGAAATATTCTCATTTTATTAATTAAATAAAATAATTTATTATAATATTATAGTATAGCAATAACCATTATTTCATTACTCGTTCAAGGAAAGTACAAAAACTCTTTACTTTCGTGATTTTGCTAGTTCAACAGCGGGTTTAAAAGAACAAATTATATATCGTGATTATACGTCAACTCTCCGAGTGACGTCATGCGCAAACTCGGACGAAAATGGGATCGGTTAGTATCATATCTTTAAACTTATTGTATCATGACTAAAAGTACAACCCAGGTGTCCTTATATCCAGCATTGGTATAAAGATAACCAGCTACATAAATATGTCGCGCCATCTATTAGTCCACATTGTAACTTACATACCAACAGTTTACTAATAAATCCTAAAGTAGTATAAATATATCGCAATTGTTCAGATTTGTTCCAAGTTAACGATTTTATTTCTACCATATTTAGTTATTATTTTATTTTAAGTGAGTTGTTTATTAGAAATAAAAGTTTCACTTATATAGTATTTTTTTATCTGATAATCCGATGATACGGATAATTCCCGGTCACTACACATACAATACAATGCAATACCTTACATTTTATATAAGAAATTTTGGGCTTGTCAACCAGTCGGCTAGCGCTAAATTTTGTTCCGCGATTTACGCGATTAACGTTAAACTTCCGACTTTTATTTTTTACGATACAATCCAATACAAATGAATACAACAAAATACAACCAAAAAAAATTTGAATATTTGAAAAGGGGGGGCCAGCGCTAAATTTTGTTTCGCAATTTACGCGGTTAAGGTTAAACTTCCGACTTTTATTTTTTACGATACAATCCAATACAAATGAATACAACAAAATACAACCCAAAAAAATTTGAATTTTTGAAAAGGGGGGGCCAGCCCAAATAACGGTTTTTCGCGATATTTATTTTAATGCTTCGCAAAATAAAAAAAATTTTTGTCAATACAATCTAATACAAATGAATACAACACAATACAAAAAAAAATTTTTTGGTTTTCGAAAGAGGGGGGCTAACTTCACGCACATGATCTTGATGTAAAATTTTCCATGTAGTGGACGGACAAAACCCAAGTTGTTGAATACGATGGTGAATTGAAATGTTTGGGTTCTCTTGCACACTTTCACTCACACAAGCGATAGTTTCTTCGGTACGCACATTTTTTTGTCTTGTTGGTGGTCTTACATCATGCAATGAACAAGTTTAATTTAAGTAGCCAAAATTTACCAATATTTTATATTGAATGATCACAATAGGGGGCTACAATATAATTACATATTTATTCATGATCTGAAGCATAAAGCTTATAATAATATAAAGGGACGTGGATCCTTTATAGCCCACTAAAATATTTGGAAATTTCTCCTCAAACCCCAGACATTAATCACGTTGAACATTTATGCGATCATCTTGACAAAAAAATTAGGGCAAAACAAATTTCAATTAAAAATTATTCAGAAACTGTTCTGAAGAAGAATGGGATAAAATCTTGTCTTAGGTGACACGAAATTTAGTAGAATATATGCCTAAATATTTAAGGGCAATTATGAAGCCTAAAGACAATCCCACTAAATATTAAAAACTTCTTTAACTGAGTTATTGCATTTTTTAAGTTGAGATGTCGAATACTTTAGACGCCTATACTACATAATTTATATAAATGACATACAGAAAAGTATAAAAAGTTGTGAGGTTGATCTATTTGCCGATGACACTATGATTTATATTGTGGGAAAAGATATTGGTGTTATGTTAAAGAAATTAAATTCTGATTTAGAAAATGTATACGAATGGCTTTGCGATAACCAACTTTCAATTAATGTCAGTAAATCCAAATACATCGTCTTCACAGGCAGAGGCAAATCAAATAGTACAGACCGTTCAAATTTAAATGTGTATATTAATAATTGTAAACTAGAGTATTCTAGTGAAGTGAAGTACTTGGGAGTTAAATTGGACCAAAATCTGAATTTCCATGGTCATTCAGAATATGTTATGAATAAAATGTCTAAGAAAGCTTATCTCCTGAGTAGAATCGGAAGGAATCTTTCTATGGGTACAAAATTCCTTTTATATAAAGCTATTGTTTCGCCACATATTGAATATTGTTCTACCATTTTGTTTGGTTTGCCGGCATACCGTTTTCAAGAACTGCAATGCATCCAGAATCGATGTATGAGGAGCATACTGTCATGTGATAGATACACCTCAATTGAATCGATGCTGCAAAAATTGAACTTAATGAGTATTAGACAGAGGGTTCTATTTAACACAATGGTGCTTATATTTAAAATTAGAATGAAGATGGTCCCTGAATACTTACAACATAATTTGAAATATGTCTCGAATGTACATGGGCATAATACACGCCAGAAAAACAACTTTAATGTTGAAACTTTTCGTACCAATAAAATGAAGAATTCTGTTTTCTCTGATGGACTTGTGAGATTTAACGGGTTATCTGAAGAAATTAAGAACTGCGCCACTGTTAAAAGTTTTAAAACAAAGTTGATTCAACAGTTGATGTTAGTGGGCCGGGAATAATTTCCAGATTTTTTTTTCTGTTGCTTTTGTTGGTTTATTTTTAAATTCTATGTATGTAGTATGTTGTGCAATAACTTGTAGTTTTTTAATGTATTTTTTGTACTATTTTTATATAATTAAAGAAGGATATTATTATTATATAAATGGATTTTTTTCGAATTTTATTTTTTAAGCGAATGTGTTTGAATTTTTTTTAAAAATATAAAAAGTTAAATTGTGAAAAGATATGTTTATAGTTTTTATTTATATTGAATTTCTTATTTTTAAAATTAAGTTATATACCGTTTTTAATTCAAAATATGTTAGGTGACGAATACTTTTAACAATCACTGTAGACATTTTATTTTCTTATTTTTGAAAAGCATAATCGTAGGAAAAGAAAGTGGAGGTCATGAAAATCCTGAAACTTTCTGAAAAACCACCACTTTATGATTATTACTACACAGAGAAAAAGAGGTTTCTTTAAAAATAAAAAATATATTTCTTTGTAGAACATTTATTTGGATCTGTTATAGCTTATTTCAATGTATCTAACTATAAACTTTTGATTCAATACCAGCGTTTATTTAAATAAAACAAAATTAGTTACCACCAAAGAAATATTTATTTTCCACTATTTAATAAAAGGGTTTATTTGAGTAAAACCTAATTTATTAAATAGTACAAAGAAATCTTTTTCTCTGTGTACCAATCGAATTGAATTATAACTAAAAATAAAACATAAAATTGAGGAAACTTCCTCGAGTTAAAATTCAAATATTTTAAGGTTTAGTTACAATTTATAAGTAGGTATGGAATCGTTTGGGAAAATATATAAACATAACAAAAGATTTCTTTATTTTGCATCGACTTCATTTATTTTTTAAAAACAAAGTATTTATTCGAGACACAACACTGAATATAACATGAAATACCGACAAGACTGTTGACATAAAAATCGTATTCATATAATTTGAATTCTTTTATTTTATGCGCCATAGAGAATGATATCGCGCCTGCTTCGAATAGTTCTGGAAAATTTACATCGCGTGCGAGTTTCATCTCATTGTTCGAAATAAATGCAAAGCGACTGACTGGGCTGTTTGGAACGCGGGATGTTAAATTTCTATATCTATCATAAGTATTATAAAGAAAATCTTGAAAAATACTTTGAATTCTCTTAATTTATTAACAATCGACTGTTAACCTTCCCGCATATTTTATATTATTATACTCTCATGTCCGTAGGTAAAATGATAATTATACGACTCATGATTACTTAATTAGTTCTGCAAGAGGCTATCAGCAATACCTAAACGCTTTCATTTGTTATTAATAAATGTAAATTATGTATAATACTTGGAACAAAAAGTCTTGAAATCGTTCAGTTCTAACTAATTAATGTCATTTAATTGCCGACATATGTTTTCTCGTCTCATTAATAGTTCTTAATAGATAATTTTCATTTATTAGTACCTACTCATAATTTTAATGGCCATTCGATATTTTAGTTGTTACCCTTCAGTATTAATTAAAATTGAGTAATTGCAAATCTATACGCAGAAAAATAAAAATTTATAATTGATACTTACCAATAATTGGAAAAAACAGTGGCGGTTCATTACTGAGTCTTTGTGGGGGGAAGGTTACTAAATAAAATTATCAGTTATGAGTCTTTCGAGGATAACAATAAAATAATTAAACTATGAGAGATAATTTCCAATGCAGCTCAAAACATGAAAAAGGGAAATTTTAGGGATGATTTATATTATAACAAAATAAAAGAAGATTAAGTGGAACTATCAACTGATATTGCTGTTTTATTTTGACATATTAAAAGTGGCGTTGTTAAGCACGCAGCGAATCGAAATATTGTACGCATTTGTTAAAAGTGATGGGTAGCGTCGGGACGACCTGCACCTGACACTTGGAAGCGGGCATTGTCCCGTCACTTCTAACAATTCATGTTTACAATTTCAAAGTTGTCCGTTTTCCTGTGATAGAATGTACGAAGTAAATTTATAGAGTTTCGTGTCCGTCACTATCATTCGATATTCCCTTGTTGGATAACATGGACCATCCCTAAGGATTACTTTTCACATACGAATAATAAATATTTATATTGGTATCATATAGTTAACCTACTAGTAGAAGAACACTAACTAGAAATACAAATAAAAATTATATAGCAAAGGTAAGATATTATAAAAACGTCATAAAAATAATAGATGATGATTGTGAGTAGAAAATGGTCGAACATTTTCCTGTCTTGAAAGTATTGTACATACTTGGCAGATATTGAGCAGTCGCATAAATTTCAGTGTCGACGTTCCAAGGTGTTCGTCTTCGAGTTGCGGTTACAGTAACGACCAAATGCGTCTTACCGTGTTTAATCGGCCGTGATTAGTATATGCATGTATATCTCACATATACGTAGATCTACCACAGTTTCAGTATTTCATGAAAAAAATTTTTTTTTATAATTTTTGAATTAAAAATCAAGTCAAAATAGTGTCACCTTTCTTGTAAAATGGCGGTATAAAATAATAGATTAAGTTTTCAAGTTATTTTAATTGCAAAATTGCAAAGTAATATTAATCGTGTCAGACGTACGATGGAGGACAAGTTCAGTAATCAGTGTCAATCAATATACGGACATTGATGTGTATAGCTTTGAATAGTGACGTATATTACAAAAGCATTAAAATAGGGTTATTGTTAATCACCCCTTCGATATATTAAAATACTTATTGACATTTTAAAGTACACAAAAAATTATTGATAATATTTTTGAAACCTGTTATTAGAGACCACATTGTAGTATAAATTTTTAATTAAAAGAAAATTACTTACACTATAAAAAGCGTGTATACGAATCCTTTGCATAAGTTTTGTTGAAACTGGTGTCATTCCGTTTCTGCAAAAAAAATTAATTGCTGTAAATATGTATGCTGACATTTTATGTATTTAATTAAGTCAACTTTATAATTAAATCTAATAAATTTTATATAAGCACAACACTTGCACCGTTTTAAAGTAAAAATGAAATATATTTATTGAATTAAAAAAATTCTCACAATTATTGCATTCCATTTACTTATCAAGTTGGTTTTATAGTTTTGTGCAGTTTGTCGGAATGGCATTTTATTATTAATACAAATACATTGTTCATTAACAAATACAATTTATTTTTATAATTATTATTATTACTATTTTAGTCTTGTTTACCGTAAGTCAGTTTCCAGCAAGAATGAACAGGTGCAAAGCCAATGTTTTGTTGCTCTATAAGGATTAATATAATGTTACTCATTTATCGATATGAGAAAAAATGAAGTAGTAATTGCAATTATTATAAATTCCAGAAACCAAATTAAGTAAATGGATTCAGGTACAAAATTTAATTTAAATTTTTGAAACCTTATATAAATTGAAAATATGTTCGAGTATTTGACAGCTGAAGAAAATTTACTGGTAAATAAGTCAACTTAAGTAAGATTTAATGTTGATCCACTTTCTATTAGGTTTTTACGATAAATTTCTATAGCGTAAAACTATTTTATTTTTATTATACGTTAATTAAAAATGTAAATCAATATGGTTCAATTATTTTACTTTAAAAATTTAACAATTTGTATTAATTATTGTAATTATTAAAATGTGAATTCAGACAAGAAAATCTTTTTTGAATAACTACAAAGTAGTATTCTAGTATGCATTTCTTGTACTAAAATAATTAAAACTTAAAACTTAAAATATTCTATTACTATTTGACACTTATCGTTTTAAAATTTTCTAGTAATTGGTTTTATATCCAGTCTTCTGTATAAGAAATTTTGGTTCGGATTTCTCGTGCGTAGTAATTTCTAATTTTTGCTTATCTCGTGCAGCCGCTTCATCACAAAACTGTTGCTTAGAGTAGGGGTGGTTCGTTTTTAGGTGGCATTGGCGGGCCAAATTAAATGGTTATGATACAAATGAGGACCACCCAATTTTTTTGAAAACTTTTGTATATGTATGTAAATATACAGTGTGTATAATTTCGATTAAAAATATTAATCCGAGATATTTTTCCAAAAAGAAAATATAACTTGCTCTCTATGCTATTCGAGATAAGCAACGTAGAAGTGGCTGGAATATCATTCCATAATGTGTTGTCTCCGGCGTGTCTTTCAGTTAACACCAGGATCACATGCAAGGATTTAATGAAGCGGCAGATTCGACCAGATTTTGACTGCTATGTCCTATTAACTACAATCACCTTGCAATTTTCAAAGAAATAATTAAATTAAATTTTTAATGCAAATCTACAATACTACAATACCAAAGCTATGGTATTTTTTGTTTTAGTAACTAAATTTGTACGCGAACCTACAGGTTAACGTGGAACCCAAACTGCAGTAGAAAAAATTTGGGAGGTACCATGAATCAGAATTATGATCGTGTTATAGGTAAGTAAACTACAGCTACTTTGATTGGCATCAACAGCTAATAAAGTAATACACTAACGACTTGTAGTTTTCTTGTTATTGGTTTTTTCAGGTTAAACTGTTGTAGTACAAAACATTCACTTGTACAGAAATCCAAATAAAAAATAATTTATAAATATTTTCTTAATATTTTTCTCAAATGACGAAGAACAAGGTTTTCAAAAATTACTTCAAATTACTATTATGCAAATATCAAAAAGTATATTTCGTTTGATGGTAACAATACGTTGGTTGTAGATATTATTATGATAGTAAAAATATCCTGCGTGTTTGTAGTGGAACCATTACTTTTTATTTTATTAGATTATTCTTTTGACAAAATATTAATTGCATTTTGTTGCTTCACTAAAATTAGTGATTTTTATAACAATATTTTTATTAATCGGGTGTTGACAAAATCAGTTTGGTACACAAAGCGAAATCAAGGGATACGAATTCGTAAAATTCAAAAATTAAATTTGTTTTAAATGATCTGTTTTTGATATCGTAATTTTTAAAATCTTGCTACATCTTTTGTAGAGCATTAACACACGAACAGGTGGCAATTATGCATTTTATTTGCATACATTGAAAACTAACAGGGGCGGTTTTATATTTATCAATCTTGTATTCTTCTTTTCAATCATCCTCTTTATATTATAAATCTCAAAGTTGGTCTTCTATAATATGTAATCGATCTCACTAGAAACTCTGTAATCTCTACCGTTAGCAAATTTTTACAAAATATTTTCAGTTGCGAATTTCTAGATCAACATCACTAAGTCATATTTAATTTCGCTCTGCGGAAGAAGCTCTCGGTGTTTTTCGGGTTTATGTATACTACTTTGAAATGTTACAGGTGGATGGCGTGAAAATATAAAAATTAGGAAGATTTGAACTAACAGAAACCTGATATAAAATCTATTAGACATAGAGACATCAGGTACTAATCTGAACCTGGAAACGCCGGCTACTTTTCTACGTATAAATCAATAAAATCAGCATTATAACCGTCGCGTCGTATTTCCAAGTGAGGCCTAAGACTCACGAAGAGACGTGTTGGTAGACCACATAAAACATGGCTCATGTCAGGGTAAAATGGCTGAAAAAAAGAATATCATTCTAGTCTAGTAACATTTGCGTTGTGGGGTACGCAATTGCCAAAGAAATGAATATTCTGAGCAGTACCCAGACAAAACATGATGGAACTCGGATGACCGCAGTTCCTAGACTTCTATACAGCTACCCTTGTGGTTTGAAAAGTTGTTAGTTAATTTTTATCGCCATAAATTATAATAATGTAATATTAGGTGATCAGATAATCTGCACTAATTATTTGCAGTTGGTCTTAATAATTTATTATAACTACGTATAGAAGTCTAAAGGATTGAATACCACTAATTTAGAGGATTCGTCTGGAAAGTTTCTTCGTATAGCTAGCAAGAAGAGTTCTGTACGTTTGGTTGCGGAGGGTCACCTAAACCGCATCATTTACTTTCATTTTATACTTTTTCTAAAGTAAAAAATACACAATGTTTATTTTTAACGTAGAATTATTAAGATGAAAGACGATTATTTGCTTTAGTGGAAGTTTGGAGCATTGTTTTCTTCTTTGTGTGAAGAATGAAGAATTTTAATATTCGTCAGCTGTGTGTTTTAACTTTATTATTTTGGGATAAAGATTAATTGAACCAGTGTTTACCTTATAATATATAAAATGCCGTGATGGGTGGAAAAAAGAGGACAAGTTTGTTTTGGGCACATAAATAAGATTTTTTATTCTTGAATGCTTTTGTTCTATTCATCTCTTTAAGATTAGTATTTAAAATTTTTGGCCGTGTTCGGTCTGGCACTTTTTTTGCTTTGAAGCTCCGTCATGGCATGGATTTGGGGTTTTTTCACGCTTTAAAACGCTTTATCTGCTCTCATTTCAGAACTTCGCGTGTTTTAAGCTTCTGAAATAAATGGAACTATAGCGTTTGCAAGCGTGGAACAGCTCCAAATCGAGTTATTAGAATGTTCGACGGAGCTTCAAAGCTCCGTTCAAAAAATTACTGATTAGTATTTTCTTCATTGCACAAGTGAATTTGAAAATTTGGTTATAAGTGAATCAGTGTAATCTTTAAATATAATAATTTTTTTAAATTGAAAAAAAGTTTGGTGGAAGAGTGTTTTAATTTTATATTCATTTTACAGCATTTTAACATGTTTAATTCAGAATTTTTCTGCAATAAAGACCCAAAATGGCAAAACTTTATTATTTAACCATAGAAGAGTGTAAACTAGTACTAAAAATGTATCGATCTGGAAACACTACTAAAATATTCCAGAACCCTTTCGTAAATCGACCACTTCAAATTTCAAAGTGACAAAAGCATTCAAATTGTAATTTGTAATGCCTAATATGAGAACAGGATGGCCAAGGATCACCATCAAAAAAGAAGATATAAAAGTAGTGACATTAGCTTCTGTTAATTTTAACGCATTAGTTCCAAAAATTAAAGCAAAACTCGAAAATACATGAAAAAATGTTCCATCAACCTAAACTATAAGGCTTCGTCTTTATGAAGCCAAGTTATGCTCGGATCATGTCTTAAAACCTATAAATTACAAAAAAAAGGATTATGGGCAGAATGATTCGACTAAATACAATCACGGTAGAGTTTATGTTTGGAGATACCAAAGCGAAGTTGACCCTTTTAAGTGCATTAAATCTTCATTAAAATCGTTGGAAAGTGGGGTTTCGTGGTGCATGGGCACAGCAGGCGTAGGCAAAATTGTAATTTTAGAGGGAAAATTTAATGCCACACTTTATTTAATACTCGATTTTAATATTCCACAGCAGTGGCCTGGTGTGATCGCCGGTTGAGTTACTATGCGGAAATTGTAGGTTCTAATAGAGAACTTCACAAAATTTCTTAGAATGGCCCTCTGGTGAACATCAACACTCTGCGGATGAGTAAGAGCGAACGACGAGATACCGGATAATAACACGGCCTTGTCTTCGTAGCGTTGAAATGTAAGTAAGAGAGATATTACAACACGATAATGCACCGAATCATCGTGCTAAAATTGTCATCAATTATTTACAGGAGAATGATTAATGTTGTGGTCATCCGAAGTTCAGACCTTTCACCCATCAAAAATCAAAAAAGAAATTGCTTGGAATTTCTTGGAAATCCGAGTCCTATCTACACAAATTGTTCAGGACAATTTCTTACCCCTCGTCTGTGAACTATGAGGAAGATAGCTGGACACAGTCACATTATTTTTATAGTTTAATATCTCATAAGCGGTCATCTTGGTTTTCCAAGATAACTCAGGATTTTTATGCACTTAGAACGAAATCAAAATTGTTGTTGAAAAATTCTGTAAGTCGAGAGTTGCTAGTCACTAAGTGACTTTTCTAGATATAGGTACCTACCCAATTTTTTCAATTCAATACGATTTTTTTCACTAACCTCGGTAAGTCATTTCACCTTAGCGCTATTAGTTTTTTTGTTGGGAAAATTTACTGCTTCTGTGGATGGACCTATTTCAATAGTATATGAGACAGGTTGGTGTCTGTATCTGCGTCGAGTGTCGATAAGATAGGGGTCGAGCACAAGGGGTATTTATCCAGTATAAAGCATTTTAGGACGTGCCTAGGGCCCAAAAGTTTTAAGGGCCTTTTAATTATGATCTTATAAATGTTTTGTTTTTGATAAACCTGAAATTTTTAAGTTAAAAAAAAACATCATTTTGTCAACTAATAAATTTTCTGGAAAATGGGCCCTTTTTAGAACATACCTAGAGCCCAATTACATGTTAATATTGTAGTCAATCGAAGAGCTATATTATTTCCAGCACTCTGAATTTTAACCTGCAGCCCCCCAGCCAAGTTTTGCTGTTGTTTTTAATTGTTGTTTTAGTACTCGTAATGTACCGTCAAACTTCGAATGGGAGTGCGATTTAACAAATGTTTTATGTTTTAATATTTGTAAAGTTTCTTCTGTGACTATTTTTTTTTTTGGAAAAGTGGAGGAAATTTCTTATAGACTAAGCAGCGGATCCCATTTATATTATTCAGTTTTCCGCAGCTTCCACATTGATTCTCGTGACCAATTGATTTGCAATGTGGTAATAATATTATAGTGTCGCCCTAATTCTGAAAATTCAGAAAGTAGCCATATTTTCACAAAGTAAAATCTTATGGTCAAATCTAAAGGCGTTTTGGCCTTTTCAACATAATAAACGTAAAATGCCAAGCAAATACTGTGTTTGCAAAATTTGATAGACATTTTCTCACTTTATGTGGTTGTCACATAAATAAAACACAATTATAGATCTAATTATAAATAAATGTATGCAAAATTTAATATGGCACAATAGAAAATTTGTATACAATATAAAGCAACCTTATTTCTGACGCACTCAAATTCAACTAAACATTGAGATATTTATGTACATGCAACTTATAGTTTCCTTTTTATCACCATGGGGTATTTGGTCTAGTTTTGCCCTACAAAAATATTGATCATGAATACTTATTTAATTAAACATTAGTAATGTAAAACTGTGTTTTATTCTTAAGCTATAAATCTTTCGTTTTAAAATATAAAATATAACAATACTTTCGTCAGTTTAAAATTTTTGAAACGTATCTATAGGTGTATCCCTTGTTGTTGCAACTGCTGCTTTAACAGATGCTAATTTCATGTTACGATATAAAAATAAAGCAAGGAAATTAAAAATAGCAGAAGTTCTACGACAATTAAATGGCAGCCTTGAAGGTCAATGCAACAGCTTTATTGCCTTTATGCACGAAAAGCAACATTTAAAAATTTTAAATAGACACTACTATTAACGTTATCTCCATCTAAGTGCAATTACACAATATTGAATATTTAGATAATTTTAGAAAAAATGTATTTTTAACCCTTACCTACTATATTCTATATCTATAGGGTGTACGTAATGCGAGAGAATCTCTGTGATGACCCCCTTAGTTTTGAAATTCTTCAAGTCGTTTCCTTAAAAGATGATTAAGGATAAATTCAAATTAATTCACAAAATAATAAAAAAAATCTGATAGAGAGAAATACTATGGCTTTAGTCTTTCTACATCACATTTTACTATTAATAGTGAATGTAAAAATAAAAAAAAAATTAATAAAATGTACCAATTAAAGCGTTCCCACATATATAGGTATCTAATAGCATATTAACTTACTTTTAGAAAGGTAATCTTTAAAAATGTAAATTTTAATATTAGGGTGTCAAATAAATAAAAATAAAATTATAACTATAATTTCTAATAATTATTAAATAATTTAATATCTCACGAATAAAACATAAAAGTTAATAAAAAATGCATCATTATGAAAGACAATCTTGAAGCAATAATAGGTAACCCTTGACTTGAAGAGTATTATTAACCGATTATAACGTTTTGACTTGATATACAAATTAAAGATTTGTATCTGACAAGTGATATGTGTCAAAAATAAATTATATTTATAATCAAAAGTGATGAGCTTTAATCTCGTATATATTATCTCTTCAAATCAGATATAAACTTGAAAATAAATTTAATGAACATGATACCACAACACATGAGAAACTCGTATTAAAAATTAATATTCATTGTTTAACCCATAAATAAACACGATCGAGTAAATTTATATCACTTATATGATTACCATTTTACATGTTTAATTAAATTAAGTGATTATTTTATACACACCTGAACTAAAATATACTACTACTTTATTAAAACAAATTTACATAGTTAACGTTTATTTTTGTATAATATTTTAGGCTTGACATAATAAATGTAGCAGATGAATTCAAATTAAGACGTTTTATTTTTTTTTTACTAAAAACCACATTTATTTTTATATCGCGTCACATCTGTAAAATTTGATTAAAACAGAAGCAGATTATGTGTTTCATTTACATTGTAATTTTTAAATACCAGGCAATTTCAAATAATTTTGCAAAATACATTCACGTTAGAAGTGCAGTAATAAAAAAATTTAATCAACATAAATCACGAACACCCTTTGCAGTCATTCTTTTCAAGAAAGAAATCGAAAAACATTTCTGTACTACCTTCCATTAACTGCTTCACATTTTTTCAATTTATATTTTAAAAATATTTTTCAAATTTTCTAGAAATACCTTTTAAGCTACACGTTTTCTTTTTTAAAAGATTTTTAATCTTTAAGATAAGGGTGTTGAATAAATAAATTTTAAAGACCTACCGCAAGATTTTGAAACATCTTGTAACTCGAATCGAACCCTTGTGTGCTATTGTTAAAGCTTTCGTTACTACAAAAACTTTCTAACACTTGGCTCAATAATTTATTGTAAATGAACAATTTTTGTTCGCAATTAGTGAGAATTTATTAAAAACTTAAAAATAATGACAGAGTAATAAAACTGTTTTGTTTAAAATATAACCCTCGTTAATGGTAGTTTGAGCTAAGCAAACCTATCTAAAACTTTAAAGCTGTTAGTGTTGTATGTAGCTTAGAATAATTCGACTAAGATTCGCTAACTTTTAGAATTATGCCGAAAGTCCTGTCAAGTACTCTAAGTGTATAAGTTTCACAATGCAACATTGTCAGTGGATCAAGAGAGGGTGGTGGACGATCGGCCGGTAATTGGACGCACAACCCCATACCCTACTATTGTACGCGGATCAAGGATCAGGTTATGACCCCGCTTGCCACCGACTTTGCTCGTGTTTCCTCAGCTCTATCATTATATAAATACACCACTGGGAACTCTGCAGAATCTGTGTGCTGTCAGTCATTTATCTAAGACACCCCACTATTTAATCACTACTATCATTATAGTTTCTTTAGTATAAGGTAGGTTTTGTGCAATACTTAATGATGATGATACTTTTCATTAATAATTAACGATGATGCTCTCTTTGTTCGATACGTCAAGATAATTGCGATCAAATTATTTTCCAGAGGTATTTCTCATCGAAGAAGAAGAAACTTAGTGCAGTACGTCGATATTATCGAAAGAAAATACTGCTCGAGATTTAAAGAATTGAATTTATTTTCGTCAATAAAAATGTACAAAAATCCGGTAGACCTCCCACAATAGAAGAAAAGGGGAATATTTATGAAGTTTCGATGTAAAAAACAAAAAGATGGAATGGAGAAATGATGTCAGATAAGTTGTTTGTGAAGGTGTATCAATACCTCCAAATGTACGAAAATTTATTAATATCAAGGCAGTTAGTTATACATAAATTGGTGAAAACAGTGAACTATAACTGATACAAAGAATCTAAAGCTCTCGACAGCTGTTTAGGCTTTAATTTATAACTCATAAAAGTCAATGTTTATAATATAAGCAACGTTGTATAATGAAACCATGTTATTAGAAATAATATTATGCAGTTGTTTAAATTTTATTAGTACAAATATTTAAGTGTAACTTTTAACGAGTTATTTAATAATTTGTCAATGATATTAAAATTTTATGCTTTGCATTCGAGGAAATATAAAATAAAGTTCTTCATGATTTTAAAATTAAGTTAAGGATTCAACACCACTCAGACTTCAAATACAATTGTTCCATTTCTGATTCTGGAAGCGTTTATATTTGATAATATTAAAGCTTGTTGGAAATAAATGAAGACATTCATACAGCTCTAATGCTAAAGATGAGATTGAAATTGGTTAAGCTTGGTTTATGCACAACGCCGTCAAATTTTCCACAGCGCGGGGCGGCGCTGTGTCAAGAACGTATATGCAAAGATGAGATTTCCTAGGGGTTTATAGTGATAAATTTTCGTGGAACTTTGAATATATGCAAACGATTATGAAGCAGGTACTTTATTTTACACGAAATTATAAATCACTTTTAAAGCGCTTGTTTACAAGATTTTGCAAAAGTGAAAAAGTGTCGAAAGTTACTGAAAGCTGTAACAATTTATATGTTTTTACTTTGCACATTTTGATATTACTTTTTAGTATTATTGTTGTGTGGTTACTCTCAATGGTATATGCACTCACATCTACGTTTAAGTCCCGAAGTACTTTCAAGAAAAAGAATATCTGACATACGATAATATCGTATTATTCTAAGAAATTTTGAAGTCTTTAATTTTATTGGAAATTGAAGCCATGAAAAGGTTATAATTTGGTGCGCTTAGCCCAGTTCGACTAAGCTAGGTAAAAGTACCAGGTCAAGGGCGGGGGTAACTAACCCCCAATGGATTTTTAAACATCGAAAGAAAAATACCGATTAAATGCACAAAATTGATACAAATATTTTAAAATTCACTTTTTTCCTTGTACCTACCAGGTTCAATGAGTAAATTTGTAAACTATGTAACAATACTAAAACTCTTCTTTAACATTACTAGTACGGAGCAGAGAAGAAGTTTGTCTAAAAATGGAATACTATGCCACCATGAACTACGGGTGAACTTTATTCCGACTATCTCTTTTCCAAAAGCAAATCAGCAAGGTGTAATCTTCCTAGTAAAGCCTTCTCAAAATGAAGTGTATTACACTTACCATAACAGTAGGTCCCCTATGTGTGTGGTCCGAATGCTCACACCGACATGGAGAGAAGGCTCGCAAACTCCCATTGAAGATGTGGCATATTTAAGTAGAAGAGCAAATTTGAAATCAAAAAATTTGGTGGTTAACCTACATTTATGTATATAGTAGGATTTATAAATTTCAACTAATAGATTGATGCAGAGTTTATTTTATTTCTGTTTTTAGACTTCTATACAAAGTATAACAAGAAGCCTTATGATCTGGCTCCGTGTCTGTCCGTCTGTCCGCATAATTCAAAATCATACAGAGCGTTTCAAATCGTGTTGGAAATACTCTGTATGTATAGAGGTCTAAGAACTGGGTACCCAGTGCGCTACTTTTATTTTTTTATTTTTTTTTTATTTATTTATTTTTTTTAAATTTTTTTTTTATTGTTTCAAATATCACACTACATACAGACCAATGGCCTAATTTCAAGTAGATAAACATTATATTTACATTGTAAATTTTAAAAGAACTGCTATATTAAGCCATCTGCGAGAGGCCCTACGTGTATAAGTCCCCGAAATCACCCATTAGTTGGCGTCTGATTAAATAGTTTCTTACAAATTTTCTTAAAACGAGTGAGATCGATGTCAATTTTCGATCGAGATCGATTTTAGGCTTCTATACAAAGTATAGCAAGGAGCCTTACGATCTGGCTCCGTGTCTGTCGGTCCGCATAATTCAAATCTAATTATATAGAACCCTCAAAATTGTGATTGTAAACACATCGTATGTACAATAAAACAATAATTTGTTTTAAATTTATTTATTGTTAACCACAGCAGTGGCTTGATGTAATTGGTGAAGTTAAGTTGTAAGTAAAAGAGAAAGAAGAGGATTGATCCACCTCAAAAAATGGACCGTACATTACAGAGAAGTAAAGTTCCGAATGAAATGGAAAAGCTTCATTTATTAGTTATATAGTAGTGAATGATAAATACCAACCGCAAAAATTTAATTAGTGCAGATTATCTGATTATCTGATATTACAATATAAAATTATGGCGACCAAAAATAACAACAACTTTTCACACCAGAAAAGTAGTTGTATAGAAACCTAGGAACTGCCGCTAAAGCGAGTTCCACCTTGTTATATTTAGCAATAAATAGGTTCAGATGTGAAGCCATGATTATTAATTGCGTTACTGATTTAAAAGAAATAAAAAATTGCGATTCTTAAAGAATAACGTGAATTCATAATTCTTTGAACAAGAAGTGCAATAGTTAACAAATAATGCTTTAAGTAGCTAGGTTATGTTATTCGGATCTTAACCGACTTATATATTAAAGAAATCTAAAATTTTCCTCCGAAGGAAAATTAAAAAGCGTTGTTGAACATTGTGGGTAAACGCAGACTCGTTTAATCGGTTCACCTATGTGTGACTAAAAGACAACGGTAAGCTATGCCTAACGTACCGGTGCGCGATGCAAAGAATTTTCAATTATTGAACTGAAAACAGTTTTATTCATGAACACTTAATTAACTAGAGAACATCCCCAGTGAATATTGATGCAAAATTTTTATCATCTTGTAAAGAATTATATTGTAAAAATTTACTTTTGCAACAACAATAATTACTGAAAATTTTAATAGGATAGAATTTGCTTGCAATTAGAAAATTTATCTCCATCAGAAAAACCTGATTTTTCACTGTGGAAAGCTACCAGGAGTCTACTACAACTACTACCATCATTTATAAATTTGGACTGAGAGAAGGTGGAAAGTTTTTCAGCCATTTTCACCTGAAATTCAAGATGAGAAATTCATAAAATGAACAACGGATTAACAAACCATTCAAAATACTCGTACGTAAGTTATTAAGAAAGCTATGAAATTTTTTGTCATCGTTATTTCAATACTGTTCTTCGTTTGAATGTATTATTCTCATCATCACAATAGAAAATTGCACAAATAATCTGAATATCTAAAACTGGACAACCATTACAAGAATTAACTTCCTATAGACAATTTTAATCTTTTATCTATATTATTAAAAATGTTTGAGAGAATGCTGTTGCGAAGGCTTCAATCAATATTGTGAAAACATAATACCAGAATACCAATTTGTGTGGTCACCCAAATGTTAATACATTTACTAAATTAATGTTTCTTGAACAGATTGGAAATTTCCTAAGGCGTCAAAAAAAATTTATTTTATATCCAACTCTAGTAACCCAAGCATTTTACAACAAATTTTGCTGAAACCCAGGAAAAAGTATGCTCAATCTGCAAATCGGCTAAAATGTTCCTCAAGTATCGCTGAACAAGATACTAAAACCCCCAAGACCCCAAACAGTGGTTTCATTGATTTCTAAATTTATAAGTCTTCCGCGGGGTTGTTAATATAAATGACGCTTTGGCGATCAAGTCACGATGGATAACCGTTGAAATCTGGAATAAGGAAGTGCTATCTCTACATAACACCTACCAACCCGCAGTGGTCATACAATCAATTATTCTTCTTCTTCTTCAGTCGTGATGCTTCTTTGACAGAAGCGTCGTGACCCATCTCTTTCTATGCATGTGATGTGCGTTTGATTTATTTTCACATACATAGAGGACCTACTTGTTTAACGTGGGCTCCGAACCACGGGAGGTGTAATACACTTCATTGCGAAATGGGCGCTCATGGCAAATTACCTCGGTGGTTTGCCATTGCCTTCCGAGGAGAAACGGTCAGAATAAAGTTTTTACTCTGCCCGGATTTGAACCGAGCATTTCGCATTAGCAGTAGGCGCACTTAACCACTAAGCTATGACCGCTAATCAATTATTATAAACAGATAAATAAAAGAATGCCGTTAGTCCTTGGATAAATCTCAACTCCGGTGGCGGTTAAATAATATATGAACATTGGGCAAAGGGTGTAAAAAATCCTCGGATTACGGCATGCTAATATTGCGACGTATAACATGAGAACCATGTCAACAGAATATAAACTAAAAGAAATGGAAAGAGAACTTGCATTGATAAAATGAGATGTTGTTGCATTGAGCGAGGCGAGAAGAAGAGGAGAAAGTCCTCTTCTCTTCGAATGAGAATTGAAAATACAATAGACACATCAAGCTTATCCTCAAAAGTAATCTGTGTTGTTATTAAACTAACTACCAAATATAGTATTAAGGCAATTTAAGCATATGCTCCGACAACCAACTATGAAGCCGATGACGTTAGTGGATATTTACGAAAATATCGAAAATGCAAAACGATTAACTCTTGCTTATTATAATATAATTTAGGCGATTTTAATGTCAAATTGAGACCAAAGGAAAACTTGAAAGAAATTGCAATTGGTAACTTAAGAATTGGACAAGGAAATGAAAGAGGAGAATTGATGGTAAATTTCCTACTTAAGAAACTATAACCATATGCTATGAACATATTTATTCTTTATGGGGAAGAGTTAAAGTAAGTGAACTTGGGTGAATCCGGGCGCAAACACAAAAAACGGAATAGATTATATCATTACAGACAAAATAGAAATTGTACACGATGTGACGTGAAATTCTACGAATTGGTTTCAATGAGTAGTAATCACCGGATATACCTAATAAATGTTTGCATAAGGAGAGAGCAAAAATAGTGGCAAAAACAGGATGTCCAAGATGCAATACACTGGAAAATCATGAAGCATGTGTAAATGAGATTAAGGATTTCCTGGAGGACTGTCTGAGTCGTGAAAATGGCATAGAAGGTATAAATGACAAAATAATAAAAACGATAAAAAACAGAAATAAAATGGTACCGTAAAATAACCAAGAAGAATGAAAAGCTCAGTTTAAATACTAAAGAGTTTATGAAACAAGGAAAAATTGTAAGAGAAGCAGGATATCTGAATATGCAACAGTTAAGAGACAAATAACATTCCAAGGGTTAAGAAAGGATATAAGAAGGATTTTAAGATCCACACTTTCACAAGAGAAAAGTGAAATAAACTAATTACAAGAACAAAACGGAACGTTAAAAACAAAAAGACGCTATATTCTTAAGATCGCAGAAGTGTTCTATCGAAACTTTGTATATAAAAGTAAGTAGCCACCCGAATAAATTTTAAATGAGAGAAAAGGAGTCATGAATAATTAATCCGAAGTATAACGGTGGATGAAATAAAATAGAAATGAAAGATAATTGAACACATGGGAAAGACGAGGTTACTATGAAAGCAGAATGTGAAATATTCTTGTAGTCGCTTCAAGGTCTGTTCAAAAAATATTCAACAGAAAGAACAATACCTGATAAATGGAGGAACGCATTAGTAATCCTATTAGATTAGATTGAAAAATTATAAACCCATTGGCCCAAATCTTCTTATATGTACATTTGTACAAATTTTTAGATACGGTATAATTTGGATACTAGAAGCCCTACACAAAAATGTAACAACTGAAGAATAGTTTAAAATAGGGTATTGAGTAAGACAGGGCTATACCACCTCTATGAAATTATTTGCAAGTGCTTTGGAATATGTAAATGTTTAAAGAAACAGAATGGGAGAAGTTTGGAATAAATATAAATGGAGAAATGCTTAACCATGTGAAGTTCGCTGACGATGTAGTGTTAATATCTGAAAATATAAGGGAAACACAGGCAATATTAGAGACTCTTAAATAAGCTTCCAAAGTCAAAGGTCTCAAGATAAATACAGAAAAAGCAAAATTACGACCAATCTTGTTTTAAGTCGAAATTTGTAGATGGTAGACCAAGAAATACAACAAGTGGAAGCTTATTATATTCCCAAGATAATCAAACTTGGGAAGTTCAACGAAGAATATGGTTTCGTGAGCAGCTTTCGGAAATTTGCGGTACATACTTAAGAGTCAAATACCAATGTGCCTTAAATGTAAAGCGTGAAGACTTGTGGTACGGAAACTTTGACGATGACTCAGAAATCTTCGGGAAAACTCAGAGTGGCTCAACGAGCCATAAAGCAGGCAACGCTTGGAATACTTTTCAGAAATAGAATCACCAAAGAGATGGTCAGAAAACTGCAATAATGCAAAAAAAATGTTATCGAGTGGCGTGGTTGAAATGGAACTGGACTGGACATGTTTCAAGAGCAAAAGGATTCTAAACAGATACTCCAGTGGAGACCTATAGATACGAAAAGAGGCCGGGGAAGACCTACTAGATGGACAAATGATCTTAGGGGAATGCCGGAAATTGGATGCAAATGGGGCAACATAGAGACCATTGGAGAGCATTTGACTGGTTGATGATCATGATGGTAATGAAGTCATCCGCCCAAAACGTTTAGGCTTCCACCCAGAAAGAAAAATTATAAATCTGAAAATTTGCTCAAATGTTCATAAGGCATTGCCAATCAACCTAGTGAACCTCCGAATAATCAAACGCCGGATTCAGTCGCAACTGTCAAAATAAACGGTTAGAGAGTTAATTTACGATCACCTTTTGATTCTCTTTTCTTGTACCTGCGAGAAGAACTGTTTGGGGCGCGGATCTTGTCTACTAATTGGCATACTTTGTTTTATAATGTGCGTCCCTTGCAGGAGAATGAGCAGCCATAACGGAGTAGTAGAAAATGATCAGGAGGATTTTGACGATATTGAATAAATTTTAACATTTACCCACTGCTTACCTTGTTTTTTATATTACACTCTTAACATTTGTTAAAGTAGTACTAATTCAGGAAGCCTTCTTTTATATGTTCGCATTAAAATAAATGTTTTTGTAAAATAATAAAATACTAACATTTTCATAAACTTTGTTCATCACAATTTCTTTTTGGAAAATCAATGAAACCAGCGTTAGAGGTCTTGGAAGTTTTATTTTATTTTATTTTATTGTTTCAAATATCACACTACATACGTACAGACCAATGGCCTAATTTCATGTAGATAAACATTATATTTACATTGTGAATTTTAAGAGAACTGCTATATTAAGCCATCTACGAGAGGCCCTACGTATATAAGTCCACGAAATCACCCATTAGTTGGCATCTGATTAAATAGTTTTTTTTTACAAATTTTGGGTTAATCTTCCAACTTAGTACGTAAGCCTCTCGCATTCTGATAACATATTCGCAAATTCATTCTTTGGCTTTATGTCGCATGGAAAGCCATATACAATAATAATTTAATAAGTGTGATATTCCATAATTTAATGTAATAAATAAATTAAGCCAGCAGCTTGCAATGAATACCCATAATTACTATTCCCTTTACCTCAATAAAAAATCAAAACAAATACAAACAAATAAGCCAAAATATCAGGTCGAAAAAATTAACAAATTATGACGGATACAATACCTGATAAATTAAAAAGATATCTTGTATAGTAAAACCACCATGTAGTGTTTAAAAATTTCTTCAGGACATTTGAGCTAATTTTAAGATTTACAATATTTTTTCATCTTTAAAAAACTATTTATTATTAGCAATCCTTATTTGTCATTAATATTCTATGTTGGTGGGTGGTAACCAGACTTCATTCTTTATGAATGTAGTACTGTACTAGCAAAATATTGCAATTTTTAAAACGAAACTGATAAAAACAATTAAATATCATGGTACAAAATTAATAACTAAAAGTTTAAACAAACTTATTCCTTTGGTTTTGCATCGCTGGCGATGATTCTAGGATAAATAATCCAAGGAAAAACAATCCACGGAAAAATCCGCATAAAATAAAATTTAATCCCAAGAAAAACATTCATAGCATAAAATTATACAGAGTGTAGAAGTGTTTTACACATAGGGATTTCAATGTTAAATTCTTTATGAATAAATATTGAAGTATTTTACAAGATCAATTAATTAGAAATTAATAATAATATTGCACTCTTCTCGTACATTTTTTTAAAATTGCATTTCTAATAATTTTTTATATCTAATTATATGCTCTTCCAATTGTTTTGGGACATAAACTATAAATATTTAATAAGTCATCATCGTCATCTGCATGTGTTGGACCGCTACGTCACTCTTGGTCGATCCGCATGTTTTTCTTGCTCGACCCACATTATTTAATAAGTAAATAATAAAATATAAATATAATAAGTGTTCTATAGTAAAATAAAATAATTGCATACATGTTACTATTTTTAATAAGACTTTGATTTATTTTTCAAAACAATAATTCAAGTTTTTCGACTGGAAAATATACGATCAGATTGCATCCTAGTTTTTCCAATTTACAATAGCACAGGTTGAAATTCAAACAATAATTAAAACAACCTCAGGACCATTTTCCTTTTCACCAATGGTGTTTAGATGCTTTTGATAAACTATGAGGATTATGTTAATTACCATTTTATTGTAAATGATCTCATCTTAATTCTCATTATTGAAACTGCTGATGTTTTGAATCGTTAAATCCTAGATCAATGTATATTTTAATAACTTTTGGTATAATCTCGACACCTGAAAATGTTTTGAGCACCTGTGTGATGCAAGAGTTTAATTACAATTTAATTTAACGAAACTTACATATTGTTAAGATAAATTCTTTGTTGAAATTTTAAATATTAAACGAACCTTATTACAATATTAAATTTCTTTAGTAGGTATAAAAATTATACATGCGCGGTTAATTTAAATTGTTTTCTTAACAAAAGTTTCCTTATATGTTAATTTATACGAATAATTAGTTAACAATAAATAAGTAAATCTATTCAGGATTTGTTGAATAATATGTCGGCATTAGACATAAAACTTAGTTGGTTAGTAATCTTAAATGATCAAACTTAGGACATTGGTTAAGAACTTCATTAATCTGTTTGATACAATTAATGACCAAATGGTAATACTGGCAGTGTATTTAATTGTTGCAAGTTTCTATTCGTAAACGGATTATCAAATTTTACAATATATCAAAGTAGGTAATTAGTTTGCTCGGATGCAAATAGGCGTGAAAATCATTAGAGCGTTAAAATATTTTCCAAAGATTTTAAAAGCACCAAATAAATACCTTGAAGGCGTCGAAGTGCCGACCAATTTTAAATTTTGTAAACACGCCGCTCAACAATAGGATCATATTTAATCCTAGCTTAGCGAGTGTTTGTAAACTCAGTTCGATATGATCCGGTTCGTTTTGCCCATTTTCAGCGGTTCTATTCAATCGCACTAAAGTATCGGTTATGGAAAACAGGTAGCTG
Organism: Podabrus alpinus; assembly: GCA_932274525.1. Classification (NCBI taxonomy): domain Eukaryota; kingdom Metazoa; phylum Arthropoda; class Insecta; order Coleoptera; family Cantharidae; genus Podabrus; species Podabrus alpinus. Next base: position 44,710,808 of record OW026451.1, read on the forward strand.
GTAGTTTATCTATGTTTGGAGTATTATTAAAGGCGGAACAATATTTAGCATTCACAATTGAGACAAATCCATAATCCGGTCAAGAAGAACCGCGGTTCCTGAAACTCCAGTAAGCTCAACTTTCATTTGATCCTTCTTACGACACGAATTGCTGGTTTTAGAGATAACACTATTGCACATCGGATCGTACTTACAATGTCTTAGATTGCTTTTCAAACTTTAATAATCCAGTATAAGTCAAACACAAAACCTCAATTTTCTTATACAATAACAGTTGAAAAGTAATTAAACATCTATAATACCTACTGGAAGTGGACCGGAAATAAAAAAGGAATACTCGCGTCGTGAAATCGATACTATTTATTCATTTTTTTTTTCAAGTAAAAAATACTATTGGTAGCCTGAGGTATGAGAATGCTCATTTCCAATTAACTCAGTATTATTGAGTTAAAGTGGATTACCGTCATTTTCATTAAATTGCTGCAAAAATCTTATTTGCACTGAACTATAAATTAAGGATTTATTACCCCGAAGATTAAACTCTGTATTTTGCAAGCAACTTATATTTTTGTTATGAAACTTAAGTAATTTAACATCGACTTGATAAACATCATAACAAAAGAAAGAGTGCAAATAAGTAGGTAATAAAGAAAACAACACCGGTATTTTTGAATTATAAGACAGCTTCGGGCTTAGCTTATTTTAATACAGTTAATTAATACTCAAATTACTTTAAACATGGAAGTAACTATGAAAGGATAATTTAAAAATATCCCCTTTAATTACACCTACCCCCTATTTAGCTTCTTAAAATTGCAGTTAACTATCACCAAGATACAAATTTTAAATTTGCACAATGGGAATTTTTAATCACAAAGTGGAAAGTAATAAAAAACTAATTTAATTCTAAATTTACTATTAGAAAACGCAATAAAACCTGAAAGCTGATGTGCTTTTAAACAACTTATTATTTTAATAATAGGCAATAAAATTAATTTAAATTTTACGATGTTTCTATTGTCTACACTCATTTCGCTATTATTGCTGTTATTTATTTTATTTTGTATGCGTTTAATAAAGTAATAAAGATACAAAGTTACTATTTCAAAAAAAATGTCGTTCGTTTGCGGTTGTCGAATCGTTTTGGAAAATTTAGTAAATTTTCCGCAAGATATAATAAAAGCTGTAAAACAAAATTTAAAAAATAATATGCTTATCGTTTACCGTATTATGGGATTGCTTCTCTTATCTTTGTTACCTTTTATCCCGAACTACCTATCCTGAAAGTACTTATGACACATTATTTCATAATTTATCTTCGTATGGTTTTTCAGGGAAATAAAATTTTTTGCGACAAATCGTCGGTCCCCTTCCGCTGGTTGATTTATTTAATTTTTGTTTATAATTGATTAACAGCAACAAAAAAGCGTTTTGTTTAATTAAAACGTCGGTATAAATTATGTTTAAATTAAGTTATATTAATAAAAAATGACTCTATAATTATAGGATATTGTTATAAAAATCCCACACACATGTGGATAATATTAATAAAGGAACAATTAAGCTTTTTGAATAAACAAGCAACACACATTTATCAACGATAATTTATTGTTGTCATGATCATAATATTTAAATTTAAGGAACCAATATGCATATTCAAATTTACACCACACAAAGAACAAAATAGTATAAATTAACAAAAAGGAAGGAATCAAATATGTAATTATAAATCAATTAGTAAAAAATGTTTGTAATTTACTCTTTATATACCAGTAGATTTTTTAAATAGAGCCTGAGGAGTTTTTCAACTGGAGAAATTTTATCTCTGGTTTCTTTGTTGCCAGTTAGTGAAATCATGATCTGTTTAAAATTCAAATGTAAATAATCAGCTTTCTTAATTAAATGTTCTTGTTATTTTAATTTTGATGTAAGAAGCATTTTAATTAAACAACTTTAATGTTTGTAAATATGTAATCAAACACCTAGTTACGAAATTTTCAGGTTTTGCTTCTTAATTTTTACTAATTATACAATTAATTCTTTAATTATTCGAATAAAAATAAATTCTTCGTTACTAAATTGATATGCTTTATAATTCTCTTGGCAAAGAATAAGAAAATTTAAATTATATACGTTTTCATCCAATACCTACACCGTTAAACTGCAGTCGGTAGTTTTGGAATAACTACGTTGGAGATACATTTTCTGTTATGAAGGGAGAATTCAAGATTTAATTGCACACGTCGTTTCTTAGATTACAAGTAAGGGCCAAAGACCTGACTAAGATATCTTTATCCTTAGAAGGCTTTCAGATGAGATCGACAGATTCTGGTAATGCCCCCAGGCTCAAGGGAATCCGGTAATTGTTGACTTATAGGCCTGTCGGTCACTACGTCTTCGTTATATTACCATGTTACACGTAACTGCTGATCCAAAGTAGATGTTGGATAATGAAATGACACGAACCGCATATAAAAATCACTCAAAACAAGTTTTCTTAATTTTTAATTTTTTATTTACGTTTATTTTACATTCGTTTTCAAAAAAAGTAAGAAAAAGTATCTTGTCCGATTTCATGAACTATCTAAAACAAAAATGCCAAAGAACATCTGTTTGATCGAAACATTCACCATGTAACAAATCGGGGCTCATACATCGGCAATTTCTTTAAGGTTCCTCTGGGAATCGCTGGCCCGAGCTGGACATCAGCGTATTCTCTTTATGTCTTTAGGAAATTATACCTTATGTGCTAGCCTTGATGCCGACTGCTCACGTAACTTGCAATATAGAGTCTGATTTCATGTTGTCAACTTCGAGTTAGATACTCTAACAGCAAATTTCTTTGTTCACTTCATTTTCATCTATATCAGCAAATATAACAAAAATAACTTGGCCCAATAACTTTAGTTTAACTAACTATAAAACGAAAACTAAAAATATACAAAACAATTTTATTCCAATACTTCTCTTCAACATTTGAATTGTCTGTCACCCACTAGTCTGCGATTCAGTGCCCGTCATAATCTGATTCTCTAGAGACCAACTCTCTATAAATATTTTATGGATTTACGTTGTTCAGTGCATTATACTTATCGTGTTTGCTATTTGATCTGCTGCTATAGCTTTGACAGTTGCTTTATCACTTTTGTGGATTCTATATTGTCATATACACTTCATTGGATTTTACAGAGTGTTGATTTATCCAAAGCCAATCGATAAATGTTAATTAAAATTCTTTCTAATATGCATTGCTCACGCGATTGCAACGATGCAGCTCTTGAAATTTTTTCTTTATTAAACTGGAAAAATTGATTTCAGTTTTTTTTGTAAAACTGAGCTTCTTTAAATTTTACGGTAGGTATTTCAAGAAATATATTGTTTAACTCATTAATTTTAATTTGCGATTGACGCTGTTATTGATTTTTTTTGTTTTGGCTACAACTCATTTTTATTACTTTATTCTTTTCTCTGCCTTATACTGTCCTCAATGCTAAGATTGAATATGGGCAAAGAGTATGTACGTACGTGTATACATCTAGAGGAATGGTTTTTTGCTCTTATGAACCTGAAACAAATTTATTTTTTTCGTGGTTCCGAGCGACCCTCACGGCTGCTTACACCGGATTAGGTAATTGTATGCAGTTGGTTGTAGCACTATTTCTTCTATAGTATACCAGGAATTAAACCTGGTACTTTCACCTCAGCAGTCGAGTGCACTACCACTAGACTAGCCGCATATTAATCTATTATATATAGTAGTATTTTTAATATTATATAGTTAACTGATGAGCGGCCACATTTTTATTCGATTCGTGAATTATATTATATAAGTAATTAATTTATATGATTTATTTTAGCAGGTCAATCTCGATATACTTTATGAAGCAAAGTCGCCACGAAAATACTTAAGATTTTATTCTATCAAATAACGTACGAGTTGCAAATATATTTTAATATTCTGTTATCGTTCGCAAATATAAGAGGCACACAGAATAACATTTATAGTTTAGTGGGATATTGATTTATTTAATAACAAGCCTCTTCTAGGAAGAACGGTAGCCGTGGATTGGTGTCGTTACTCTTTCAGTTACCGGTTCAGAAAAAATTATATAAACTTTTAAGGATATGTTAAATATTTTTAGCAAGCAAAAATTGAAGTTTAATAAAAACGTAACAAATCGTTTTTCATTCCAATCAATCAACGAACAACTGGCTCACCCCCCGATTCCAGTGTACAACCGATTAGTTCATATTAGCGGGAATGTACTGTGTTTATTGTATAGGCACAGGAAAATTTTAATTAAACCATATACCCAACATCGTGGTACATAAATTAAACACAAAATATACAAGTATGTTAATCCAAAATTTAGATGTTACTTTATTGTCAGATTTTAGATAACTGAACTTTTTTCATTATCTATTGGAAGATTAAAGTGTTTTGTATACGGTAGCCTCAATGATCCTGAATTCAAATTAGTCGTAGTTATAATTTATTCAACCTGGTAACTGCTAATTAAGAACCTTTTATTTGAATAATCGACTGGTTTATTAAAAATACCAAAAATTTATTATGTGTATTTAATTGGCTTTTTTAAAAAGTCAAATATGAAAAAAGCAATCCAATTAATAAAACTAAATAAGAAGATTGGAGTAGACAGTTGACCCTCCTTTTCAATATTATAAAACGACACTCGACACGCTGATGAATAAACTGTTACAATTATGGGAAGCTGCATATGACAATAGAGACCACCCCCATTCTAAACATAAACCCTCAAGCAAAAGGGTGTACAATTTTAATATTTAGATTGGTTACACCTTTTATATGTAAAGGAAATAATTTAGACCCATATTTACCCTAAGCATGACCCTTGTTTGTTTTTTACACTTGTTCCTTTGACGACAAGATTGATGAAATACTTGGATGGCTAAATTAAAATATAAGTTTGCTATGTAAGCGGATTTTGTAGTATCATAAAATTGTTTCTTTGTTGTTTATTCCTTTCACATGGTAATAATTGTTATGTATGCGTTTCGGAATAACAAATACAATAATTGTTTATTATTCAAATCCATGCAACTTGGTTCAGTTATGTATAATTAGGATTGAAGTTCTCGAGAATACATAGTTTAGCATTAGTAAATTTAGTAACTGGATTAATTTTTAGAAAAAAGTATTTGCACTTCTGGAAAATGTTCCACTTAGTTTAGAAGTGGATTTCTTTACGGAAAAAGGAAAATTCAAAAATTATTCCATACAATATTTCAATAGCAATTCACTAGTCTACTTAACTTTTATGTTGGGTAGTTCGAAAAGTGAGCAAGAATTGAACAAGGAAAGTTAGAGAGAAAACTTTTACCCTTATACAATATCCAATAACAATAAAATGTATACGAATGGTAATAAATATAACATTTTTACATGTTGACATCCCCTGCAAAATACCGCCAGACAAAATTATAGCGAGTGTCCAGTGGCCACTAGATTGGGGAACAATCTACTGTTGTCGATAAATTCGACCTCGTCCAGCATAATATTTCCCCGGTGTATCCATTGACATATTGCATTTTCGCAAGTACACGTTACATGTCTGAATACAAATAACAAGCAAATTCACGCCTTTTCGAATATGTTGTCGATAACCAAACCATAAAATGTGGGGCAGACGATCCGTGGGAGCAATGCGACCTTCTAGGTGTCACAAGGTGTGCTTTACGACGTTCAGTATGCAACGCGAAGTCATTTTTATGTGACTCTACATGCTTGACAAGAAGCGATTACATCGGTTTTTGCGGAGGACAGTGTTTGCAATATCTAGGAAAAAATACATAGGCATATTTATGTGAAAATTGTTCTCCTTTTTTGTCATACACAATTACACCTCTTGGCCATTTACGAGATATTTCTGTATTATAAATAAGATATTTTTATAAATAAATTGTCAACAGCTTTAATCTAATGTTAAGTATTATAAGAGAAATAATGCCACTTTTCATGCTGTTACTTAACGTATATGCAATTAAATTCTTAGATATTGAATACGAGAATATCATACTTATGCTGTAACTATTAAAAATTTCAACTATAATTATTTATTATCGTTATTTCATTACATGAATGCCATACGAAGTTGTAGTATTTAATTACCCATAAAGAGTTTGATTTTTAAACTTTTTATGAAAATAAATTATAAATTACAACAACCGTACTGCGCTGTACACGATATCATCAAAATCAAGCAAATTCGAGTGCGGCTACTACTTGAATGGGTGATCATTCGAGTGCACAGCACGACATTGTCCAAACATCTAGCCAGGTTACCCCCTACTAGAATGAATAATTCAAGCTAGCTCAACGCATGAAAATAACAGAACCAAGTCCTAAATTAAGAGGAAGAAGAAGATTTATAGATTTCTAACACAAAAGTCACTTTAGCTGTGAGTCTTCTAAGATTAGCTATATTATTGCCATCCCCTATATATAGGGTGTTTTTTTTAGCTGCATGAGATCTTTCAATAGGTACCTATAACTATTGAATGAAGTTTGTCAAAGTGACAGTTCTTTGACATTTGTGTTCAGAAAGGTTTGCCATTTAATCATGAATAAATTAACACTTGAACAACGCTACCAAATTGTGGAAATTTATTTTCAAAGTCAGAGTTCCTTTCGCGAAACTTGTAGAGCTCTTCTCCCATTTTATGGTCGACATAATCGACCTTCTGAGCAGGCTATTGGTGCGGTGATGGATAAATTTCGTACCACTTCTTCATTGCATGATGTAAGACCACCAACAAGAAAAATAAATGTGCGTACCGAAGAAACTATCACTTCTGTGAGTGAAAGTGTGCAAGAGAACCCAAACATTTCAATTCGCCATCGTGCTCAACAACTTGGGCTTTGTCCGTCCACTACATGGAAAATTTTATATCAAGATCTTGGTTTACATCCTTACAAGATCCAGTTGGTTCAAGAAATGAAGTCTAATGATCATCGATTGCGTCGTGCGTTCGCAGATTGGGCTCACAACCAATTGGAAGTGGATTCATTTTTTACCGCCAAATTTAGTTCAGTGACTAGGCACTTTTCGGGTTGAATGGGTATGTGAGCAAGCAAAATTGTCGTATATGAATGGACTGAGACCAATCCGGAACATGATCTTGAGACTCCATTTCATCCATTAAAATTGACTGTTTGGTGTGGAATACACGTCAACGGCATCATCGGTCTATATTTCTTTCAAAATGAGGAAGGAGCTACCGTTACGGTGAATGGCGTGAGATATCGACACATGCTCAATACATATTTGTTCCCAAAAATTCAAGAGTCAAACATCGACAACTTATGGTTCCAACAAGATGGTGCTATGTGCCACACAGCCACCGAAACCATCGATTTATTGAAGGGACAATTTGGTGACAACATTATTTCAAGAAATGCTCCTATCAATTGGCCTCCAAGATCGTGTGATTTGACACCTCAAGATTATTTTCTTTGGGGGTATGTTACATCCATAACTTATGCTAACAAACTAACAACTCTGGAAGCATTGGAGGTCAATGTTCAGCAATCCATTTATGAAATAAGGCCAGAAATATTGAAAAAAGGTGGTCAAAAATTGGACTGATCGGATGCGCTTCGTAACGATTAGTTGTGGTGATCACATGCCGGAAATAATTTTCAAATCATAAATGGCATTAAATTTACTTTCATAAAAAAATACTAATCAAAAAAACATTCTATCAATTTTTTAATGTTTTGTTTCAATTTGAAGTTCTCATGCAGCTAAAAAAAACACCCTATAATAAGAAAATCAGGCTTAAGTCTTTTGGAAACTATTGCCAAAAAAATATCTAGAAAGGTAAATTTTCTAAATTTGCTTCGAATATATCGAATATTCAAAATAAGTTAATCATTTAAAATTTAAAACAATGAAGCCGCAAGAGTTTTTGTTTATTTACTGATTAAATTATTAGTAACAGTTAAAATTCATTACCTATGTATTTTATTTAACACAAAAGACGTTTCTTATTACTCAAGAGATTTATACACCAAGGTGTCTAAATTAGTTCGATGTTTTCAATTGCAAAACCTGCATTGTTTCTATTTCTGTTTCTAGCCTTCTGCTTTGAAAATAAATGTACAAATTTCCACATTACTTCATTAGTTGAATTTTATCTAAATAGGTTTTTGGCGAAACTGAGCAGTATTGTTTAAATAATATATATGTATGTAATTTTTGCTTAAGTTAAATACCGAGCAAGTGAAATTTTTTGTTAGATTTTAATTTAAAAGAATTTTCTTCTCCGAGCGTTTCCTGAAGACAAAGCGTTCTTTAGCAGATACAGACTTTTCAGGAGGAGAAAAAAGAGCAGAATATGTTGTTGAAATTCATTTCGCAGATTGAATGAAACCCGTTTATAAAAACACTCACGTAAGGGTAGGTATTCGTACTAAAATTCTTTTTAAACATACACTTTATTGTTTTCAATAAATAATTAACAATTCTGCACTCCCGCTTCCTTCAGTATAGAAAGTACGTAAACGATTTTATGTAAGGTTAATAAATGACTTTTGACTATTTAGCTACTTATCTAAAGAAAATTAATTTAGTCTTGACTTCTTTATATTTATTGTTGTTATTTATAGAACAAATAGAATTGCAAGAATTAATTGCGGTCGACTGTTATTAATTGTAGCTTATTTGGTTTCCATCCATGACGTAGGTATACTCTAAAACAGATAATTATCTTTGCATCGATTGCGAACGTGAGTGAAGTTAACAACGTTATAAAGTTCCCGTGTTATAAGTAAATAAAGCTTTCAATTAACAAGAGAAAAAAAAACAAACGCAATTTAGTTTTGCTGAAAAGTTTGTTGTTGATTAAAAGCATAAACTGCCATAGAACCAAATTAGTTAATGCACTGATTTTTCTTAAGAGATATTTTGCAACAAATTGTTTTCTTCTCAAATATTCCAACATCCTCCTACGCTTCTTTATGGAATCGGGACCTCCAGCGACGACCTGATAGCATCGGTAGCTGCGACACCTAAGAACTGTACATTTCACTTGATGTTACTCATATAAATGCTAACGCTTTGAACGTCCTTTCTTTACCTTGAAATTCATTCAACTTCACTGATGTTTACATGTAAACAATAAACTAAGTTCATTGTATTGACCTCCGGCAATTTTCTAGTACACAAGGAAATGCTAACCCAACAAATTGCAAATAAGTTTTATACAAAAACGATATTTGCATTCAAACTAAATATAAATAAGTATGCACATACATACATACATACATAGTTCACAAGGCAACTTATTTTAATTATTACCATCAAATTTTAAAAACCATTTCAGATTGGATTTTTATCTTTATCTATCATCTTCACTATAGTAGTATACTACATACATACATATAGCATGTTTATAATAATATTTGGTTACTGTTACTAGTTGGTATGCATTGCATATTACATAAAGTGAAATATGGATTTACAATCTTTTAGCAGTAACTTCTATGTTGTGTCACAATTCACATTCCACATGAAATACATTTTGCTTCTAAAGAAGCTTTCATAATCTATTTCACGAGCTGGATAATTCTGACCTGTGGTGTTTTACTAATACCCCATTTGTTAAACTTGACTTCCTATATATGTGCTAATTTTAATTTGCCATCAAGCTACCACCCTTGCCTTCACACATTTTATCAAATGTTTAACAAATTCGTTTTGATAACAAACATAAACAAAAACATAAAATTTGACACCTCAAATAAATGAAGCTGGGATTAAATAATTTAATTGCTCATAAAATCGGCCCAAGCTGATTTTTCTTCATTCCACATGACTATTTTGCATCTTAGAAATTACTTAGGGACCCTAACAAGTTTGTGTTTAAAAGAGGGGAATCGAAAATGAAAATTTTTAGCAACTTTGTTTCTATATACGTTGTCATCCGATATTGCAATCAAAACTATTTAATTCTAACAATAACTGATAATAATTTACATCATTAATGTATTTAGATGGTGTTTTCGTTAGAATTTCAAAATGTTTAGAATATTTCTATTGGTAATCTAATGCATTTAAAGCATGGCCATGGGTTTAAATCCATGCAATTTTACACCCCTTTATTTATATTTTAATGTGTTTTCCAATCGATTAACTTAGGTATTTTTAATTAAGTTGTGTAGTAGTATACATATAACTTTAAATTTACTTTAAAAAATCGTTAGGGATTTAACTATAAAATATTATAAACTGAATTTAATTTTACTTTTATGGTAGGTAATTTGTAGCGATCTGAATTTTAATAGAGCAATAGGAAGTATATTATAGCAAAACAATCGCATCAGGATGCAGAATTGCTTTTGGTTAATTCTAATTTAGGTATATGGAAAATATTTTACTTAAACGAAATTATGTCATAAACAGTATGCATTTTTTATACATTAAAATTCGTCAGATTTTATTTTGTACTTTCGGATAAATTTTCAAGATGTAGTTTGGTGTGGTGGAAAAGGAATTGAATTATGAACCTGATTGACTAAGTTCGAATCTCATCTATGTCCAAATTATTTGTGCCATGGTTTGGATTCCACGTAAAGCTTTAGGTCCTATTATTTATGTATAGACTGTAGGTAAAATTGCAAACTTATAATTCGTTCGTGTATATAGGTTTATCCCTAAATAAAATGGTTTATCCGTTGATATCGTACAAATTCGTACAATAAAATTCGCAAATTCTCTCGATCTCTTTTAATCCAGTCGTGCCCTACGAATATTTTCAAATCATCAGTCCATTTCGTCTTTGGTCGTCATATGCTTTTTCTTTAGCTTCTAGGTCTCAATTCAATTATTCGTCCTGTCCAAAATTTGTCCTGCATTCTAGCGATGTGGCCTGTCCAATTCCATTTCATCATTTATTTAGCCGTTGAGGTATTCATTTGGATGCCGATGTGTTTGGAACTTTAATCGAACTCCCTTAACAATTGTTGCAGTTCTTCCTATTCGTTAGCTATCAAAATAATCATCATATCAGAATATCTTCAACAAAGCGTAAGTGGTTCAACTTTTAGCCATCGATAACAACACTTCTTCTATCCCACTGTAGTTGTATGTAACAAGCCCAAGAGAAATGATTATATTCAAATGTTGCCCAACGACAGGTATTTTGAATATCGATTTACAGAGGGCTTTAACCAATAAATTAATTTTGATAGTACGAAATTTTGAGAAAATTTAAATACAATTTCCTACCTGAGAAACAATTTATTGCCGAATAGAAATTAAACAGCTAGCTGGTAAGCATAAAATTAGTAAGTTAGTATTTAAGAGGTAATAAAATGTCCAAAAAAAATAGAATTAAGAAATTGAATGGAAAATATGTGGAAAGTCATGAGAGAAATTAAAGAGGATATGGTTGAGAAAAAAAAATAAAAATTAGAAGCTAATAAACGCAAGTGTGATAGAAATTGAAAGCGTATCAGAAATTGACATGGTGAAGACAGAAAAGTTTACTAAAAGTATGATGGAAAGATTGAGCAAAAGTATGGTAAAAAATTTGAATGAAGGAATAGAGTGAATATTGAACAGTAACATGACAGAATTAAACAAAACTATGGGAAAAAATGTGGAGCCTGTATGATAAAGAAATAAAAGAAACAAAAGATCAAAGAGCTGCAAAACTAAGATTAAAAAACATCAAGGAAAATGAAGAAAATGGTGATCAAAATTAAAAACAACGAAATATAAAATAAAAAGTTACAGAATAGGAGAGGAAACTAATTTAAAACCGAAGATGTAACATTGGGAAAAGTAAACAAGAAAATTAAGATTATTTGAATGAAGGTGAAATTATAGCAGTAAAGAATAAGAAGACAAACTATAACATGGACGAGAATTGAAATGAGTTTACTAACAATGTTGGAATATAGAGGAAAGGAAAAGCCATCTACAGAAGTATAAATGTTTGTGATGAGCTTCATGTTGTGGAAGAATGTCAGATGAAAATTTCTCATAGCCTGGACAAATCAGATCTTTTGGGATGAAAATTTAAATAATTTCTTAAAAATGAAAATGAAAATTTAACAATTATTGTACTTGGATGAGGAAAATTTAAGAATAAAAATGAAAAATTTAATTTGAAATTTGATATGGGAGAAAGAAGAATTTAAGATGAATAATTGATAATCAATGAAGCAATTGGAGATTTACTAATTTAATTACTCGAGAAGTTTTTGAGAAAAGATGAGGAGAATTTAAGAATAAAAAATGAAAAATTTAATTTGAAGTTTGATATGGGAGAAAGAAGAATTAAAGATGATGATCAATAAAGCAGTTGAACATTTACTAATTTAATTACTCGAAAAGATTTTTTCAAAAGTTAAAAAATTATTGATTTGAAAATAGTTTGATAAGTATAAAATGATGTTGTTTTGTGATTATGATTATTTTCTAATTATGAAGAGAAAACACGCAATCTTTTGATAATCTTAGATTTAGGTGAGAGATCACGATGTTCAGACACCAAATCTAGGATTATCAGAGGAGTTTATGCGGTGGTTTCTTTGTAATTTAAATTAGTAGAGAAGTGTATAGAATTTTGATATTTTGTGTTGGCGATAGATGGTTGGATGGTTGGTTTTTGATTTTTATACTACACCTTCGGCGATCCAAACAAAAAGTACACTTTTTTTCAGTTATTTTATTTTGTATTTGGTGTTCTTTCATTGATTAGAAACAATATATTATTGTTGATTAATATTAAATTTCTTCCCAGGTCAATATATGAGAGAATATTGATTTCAATATTGTATCTTTTAGCCTTGAAGATGGCGTAATTATAACGCCGAAACGTTGGCTTTAGCAAACTTTTAGTTTCATTTTGGTCTCCTAAATCCCAAAAACATATTCTCTAATATATTATTGGTTCCACGTTTGGTTATAAAATTCTCTTCTCTATATGAGAGCTTTAGATTATTTAAAAAATAAAATAAAAAATATATACAGAATCTGATAATCCCACTTAAAACTGTTAAGTTGCTATGTAAACAGTAATGTTCATTAAAAATGTATTTTTGTTATCAACTCTCGGAATTAAATTATTAGCAAATTTTTATTCCGATCATTGTTAATTTCCAATCACTCATACATGCTTCTAAAATTTAGCTCTGAAATTTTTAACCACGTATTCGTGGAAATTAAATAATTATCCGAACAAATCAAAGCTCTTGTGGTATTGCTTATGATAACACATTTTAGTATATTTGCAAATGTACAATTGTGAATATTTGGTAACGTGAAAAACTACAAATTTATAAAAGTTTCATTACACAGGCCGTCTGATCAGAGAAGAGAAAATGTTCAACGGGGAAGGTTCATGGAACTCCGCCTACTACCACACCAAGAATTCCAGAATTTTTTTAAATTTTTTAAAAACTTTTTAGATTGAGTAGAAATCTTCAATAAATATGAGATGTGTAGAGGAAGACTATTGTATACTTGATCAATATTTTTCAAATGAGCATAAAAAGTTGTTTGATGGTTTTTGAGTTTTTATGAATTCATTAGATCAGAAATACAAAATAATATATAAAAAATATATAAAATTGTCAAAACATTACAAGGTCAAATCAAAAACAGCTTGTCACTATACACCCAAGTCCCACTACACAACATGCTCCTGTTTTATAGTAGGACCAGCACATGTGCATACTGGGACATCCTCAAATGAGTGAGTTTTATTATTAAAAAAAGAAATAAGTAGAATAAGTAAAAAAAACTAAAAAAGAAATAAAGTTAGTTGTTGAATTAAAAAAGTGGAGTTGTTTTTTGAGCCTTGCTTGAGCAAGCTCGTTAAAATTTGTATGGGAGCTTATTTTTTAAATAAAGTATTAATTTAGATAAGTATTTAATTATTAAATTTGAGGAGTGTTTTAACACTAGATGCTGGATGAAATAACAGGTGGATGATAAAAATTATGTGTTTAAATAGTGGTGGTGCACATTTGTGTGACGTACAAAAGAATAGCAGATGGATGCGATAAAGCCATATCGATTGGAAGTTACAACGTTTAAAATTAAAATTAATAAATATTTAAAATTATAAAAAAACTCTTTAATATGTAATTAAATTTTGTTTTTAAGTTTTTTACGAGGTATTCATAAATTAATAAATTAACGCGGCACAAATAAAGATTTATACCAACGAGAAGAGTGCAATTTATTAACTTTAATACATATTGTAATATTAAAATTAGGAAGATCATGCATAGTCTCAATAACTAGTTGTGAACCTTTTAGGTAGCTCCTTTATCATTTAAAATGTCAATGAAATTAATAGTAAAATTGTTGATTTTCTTCCGAAGTTAAATACAACAAAATCGTCATAAATATGCTATTTTATATTATAATGTCATAGCCTTTTCATACAAGAATTTTTATGCATAATTGCCCCCCCCCCCATAGGCCCCCCGGTACCAAATTTACCGGCCTTAAAAAGTTGATACAATTTCTACCCAAATATTCCCTAAACTAAAAAAAAAATATTTTTATTAAAATAATGTAAAAATTGGTTTACAAAGGGGAAGAATAATATGTAAATTTTCAATTTTCCAATACGTGAAATGAAAGCTGTACAAACAAATTATTAATTACTGGGTTAGTGCGGATTTTTGACAAATTCAAGTTAACTATTTTTTTATTTATTTATTGCTCAGGACCAATAAAATCGTCGTAACAAAATTATTCCTACATACTATGTAGTAGAAACTACTAATAAGTATATAACAATTTCCCCACACATTGCAATGCAAACTTTTCAACTTCTGATGCCGAAGAAGAAGAAATAAAGTCTTTGAAACGTAGATTGATATAAGATAGTAGTTCTCTATTAACCCAATGATTATTATTGTTATGGTGATATTTTAACGAATTTTAATATAGTACCTACTTGTTATTGGCCGGAATCTCAAATTTTTATTCCGAAACTTTTATAGAAAAAGGAGCAAACTCAATGTTGATATTTGGTGTGTGACCACAATAGTTCCTACATTTTTGAAAAAAATCATTGACTATTTCTCTTGCTACAAAAGCTTCCTCATGAAGATTGGGCGTTTTAAAAAAAGAAGAGCAATTTATAATTCAATTTTTTTTGAACAAATTACTTTCAAAATTGGTTGGTAGAATCAATACGGATTGAGATATTTCCGTTTCCTGCCAACATGTTCGGGTGATTGCACAAAAAAATATTGCACCCCCAGTTCAAATTTGACCTCTCTTCGTATTTTATATAAATAAGTAACTAGAATTAATTCTTTTATTAAATTTAATTGTTGAGATATTACAATTTTAAGTAAAAAATTTTGAAATTCATTTTGTAAACTCGAAAATGAATACCAAGCAATTTTTTTTCTAAAAATTTGAAATTCCTCTAATCCCCTAATCTACCCAGGCGTCGGTTACGGGACCAACTCATCCCCCCCCCTCTTTTGGGAACCCTCTGCATAATATTTATTTAAAAAGTAAAACTCGAAAGATATGCAGTTTCGGTATGTATAGAACTTGCAATAAAACAACTTGAAGTAAATGTATAAAATGACTTACAAAAATATAGGGATTTTCATTTAGGAAAATGAGATCACATTTCAAGGATTTTTCTAAATTTAATAATAATGCCGTGGTAATATTAGCAAATTAAAAATAATACCAAACAAATATATTAATAATAATACATAGTTATAGTTATATTCTCAACCCATTGAAATTCTGTGTTCTACCTACCAATGACCATTTTCAGGAAAACCTGAAATCTTGGCGTACCATCACAAAATCATCAAAAAGACGTCCACCCGGAAGTATATCGAACATGACATTTTATTTATTTATTGCTATCTTTTATAACAATTACTTAACAAGTGTCAAACCTATCTTCATGGCTATCAAAATGTTGTACAAGTGTTCTAAAATTTTAGAAGGCTATAACATTTAAATAAAAATGTTTATACTACCTAAATGTATTTTAATGTTTAATATTATGTAAATTATAAAAAGTTAGAAATCACAATAAAAATGTAATGAAATATTAAATTCTGATTAAACTTTTATAATATCGAATGAAATGAAAAATCCTTGTAATTTATCACGTTTATGCTAGGACGAATGTTTGATGGGTCATAATGACTTTTTATTGCATTTAATTTTACATTGACTTTTATGTTAGTAGCGTATTTGATTGACATGATACAAAACCGTTAACAAATTCTTTGAATCTAGTTCTATTGCACATCGGGGTTGTAGGTACTTTAGTAGTAACAAGCCGCCGTGCGATTGCGATGCGCGGCATGCACCACACTGGAATACAAACAACAGGTGTTTTTATAAGCTGCACTCGTTAGCTCTTTTTGCCGCACCTTATTTATTATTATTTTAACTAGAATAAAATTTTTTTAACTTAATATACACTATTGATTCGTTGCTATAGTTCCAAAAATAAAAAACTTGCTATATGTGGAAATAATGAGTAATTGCGTTATTTATATGGGTCGTTCATGGATAAATTTTTAATTATATATCACTATACAAGCTACATTTCAAGGAATTGAATTTTCGACCCATTCATCGTCATAGGCTAATTTGGTAAACACCTTTATCAAATTTATTATGAAGCATTTTTTTAAAAATATTCTAATACATTTTGGAATAAGTACTCATAATTGAAGTTCTCATAAAATACAGCATAAGTTGTGGTTACAATTGGAAGCAATAAGAACATGAAAATAGTATCAGATGTGATGATTGGGTAAAGTCGTTTCGGTATCGACAAGCAATAATCATTGATAACAAACTACAAGAGGTTCCCATAAAGCCTCAAGTTGGCGGCGGTAGCGATGCGAATATTACTCGAGAGAGTTGAGGAAATATGAGTGCTGCCAGAGGGTTATTTCTCACGTAGAAGCATAAAGCCGGATGAATATCCCACGTCAGGTGGAGTAACATAACCTTAAGTAGGGTGCGATTTGTCGATGATGGATCGAGCTGAAAGTGTGCGGCTTTGCTTGTCGAAGGTTGTTGCCACCTCGTTATATGTATCCGACCTGCCTCATTAACACTTGACATGATGACTTCTTTATATCCTGCATAAGTAAAGATAACCGTAATAATTACACGACTATGTACACTTTTGACTAGAAAGAAATAACTCAGTAAGTATGTTAATTTTGAACAATAAAATTAAATCACAGTTTATTTATTTATTTGTTAAGCAAAATTACGTACTTCCTTTTTAAAATAAGTAGTCGGTAGGTACTGACTGGGTTGATTATATTATGGTGTAGAAGTTTCTGAAATCACAAGTGAAAAGTGGTTGGGGATGTCCGGTAGAGTAGATGGATAAGTCGTGTAGGTCTCGTCCCAAACAGTGGTAATAAAGTAAGGTTATGCAGAAGAACCCTATCTTGTGATATTCCGAGATTGAGCTGGTTTCATTATCGGGAGAGCTCATCATATTTTAAAGGGGAATGTAATTTCATTTGCTCCATAAAATCTAAGCTGCTCTAAATCTGCTATACGGAGGGGTAGCATATGCGAAGCGATCCGAGGGTATATAGTTCACAGACGCCATTAAATATGAGCTTACTGAAATGTAAAACAGTCAGGGTTTTGCATTTCCAAGCATAAACTGCCGACAAAACGGCTCGAGGATTCAGTTTATGTGGACTGAGATATGTCTTTCTACCTCGCACCTACCCCTGCTCATCACTCGTTAATATTCCGGTACTCTGCTATTGGCCCGCGAAACTCCTGGATACAAGAGTTCCGCGGATATAATCTCTGCAAACGACATTTTACGATGAATTTCATGTTTACTGCATATTTAATTAATAGATGTTACGCTTCTCCTTTTACATTTTCATCAACGTAAACTCTTCAGGAAAGACTTATTTTGCACGCTAAAAGTACACGATAATCACATGAAAATAGTCGTACTTAAAATTTACATTACCCTTTAAGCAAACGATAATTAAATTAGGGATTCGTTTTTTAAATTTTCCAATTTTAGAAGTTGCAGGTTATTTTTATTTATCTATAAAAGTTCGCAACAAAGAGGGATTTTATTTTCTCAAACTGAACAACCAAACAATCAGCTAAAATATTGTGAATATCGGAAAGTTGGTGCACCTGATTCTGATTTATTTGCACAGCCCCTGCGCGAACCATAAAGCGGAAGAAGGGAAGTTTTATAGTCGATCCTCAAATACTAACTCTATAAAAATATTTCACGATACGATTTTATTTTCTACATTTACATTTACCAGGAAAAAGTACTACATTAATACGCGACATTAATTTGACTAATGGAATGCCTACCTAACCCCATAGTAGGCACTATTAATAAAAATTTTATACTAATCTGTCGAGATGTTTAGCAGATTATGTGTTTGCTCAAATCTGATTCAATTTTAATAGAATTTCCCAAGAGGTGTATGTTCACTATTAATTATTTTATTGAACGGTTTTACTTCGCGCTTTGAGATTACGTTGTGCTTAGGGGAGGTGGTATAATCCCATGTCTCTAAGCAACGAAGCATAAGAGGCAATTTTGTCTGTTTTTGTGTGTAGCATACGAACGTAGGGCTTTAGTAATATGGAGATCGGATTGCCGCTTATTCCGTAATCCGTTAATAGAGCGTCGCGGGCGTCCGGCGTCATTTCACGCTCTACGCTCTCATTAATATCTACCCTGCCTGCTAATACGAAGTCGACTGTATTAATATGAACCTTGCACATGAGGGATATCGACACTAGATTGTTATATTGTGTTACCAACTATTCAAGCTTCATCGAAAAAGACGCAGCTGTTGGTGCGAAATTTAAATATTATGCATGTATTAAACAGGTTATTTTTAAATCGTGTTACTTAATGGCTTAATTTTAATGCGTGTGTGTATATTAATTTTAAATTATGCATGCTCAGAAACTAAGCCGATATAACTTACATAAAATTTGATAGATCGCTTTAATAGAATATTAAATTATACGCTTTTAAAGCAATAAATTTGACATAATGAATAGCCCCGATATGTAAAATTAAATAGCTAACAAACATTTCAATTTACTTCACGAATTAATTATCATTATACTATTCGAAAAATATAATATAGTATGTATGCACCTACAAAAACAGTAGTTAAAACAAGTTGGTGTTTTAATTTTTAATTCTCACATTTTTGCCACATGGTGGACATTTTCAAATTAATTTTAATTAAAACATGGCGTAGAATCGCTCTAGAAAATAAAGCAATAAAGTCAATATTTTCAATCACCGATATACACACCTGAACCATAAGTTACGTGTGACAGTTCAGCCCCACATCATCATCATCATCCAATACTACTACCGCACACACATATAATTCTCACCCGCGGTAACCCCTAATATGATGTTATAGCCCGTCAGTGCACTCAATCATCCTCAGCAGTTCGACTTGCTCAAAAAATAATCTACGTAGAAGAGCCGAACGATTCCCTGCCGTACCTATCGAAACAAGCAACGCACGATTACGTGAGAAAAATTAATAACGAAAAGAAAAATCCTAGATATAAGATTCTACAGGTGTATGGATAGCTAAAATATCATATCGAGGGGAAACTTGAGTACCAATATGTTTTGTTTTGAGAGGTTTTATAGGTTTTTTGAATTATTACATCACAACATATGGATTATTGTAATTGAAAAATATAGAGGTGCTGCCAAAAATATATTTTTTCTTACATTCCATTTATCATTCGTCAACTTAAATAATATATTTATTTATAATGCAAATTTTGCAAAATATATTTAAAAATTATACAAACGTCGTGTGTGTAATTTAAAAGGCCAAAATAAATATTAATAAGTGGTCGAAATTAATGTAGAAAAATTTAATTTTAGGCGATACAAATCGTCCAACAATGGTTAAGAATGTTAATGTAAATTTGAACATTAAGATTAACTCGTTGCGATGATATTTTTATTATGTTCACCTACACAAAAAATGGTATTTAGAATTTTTAAAATTATTGTTTGAGTGATAAATGTCGAAAAACGATTATTTTTTGTTAAATATACATTAGCCCTGCAGCCAACAAAAACAAATAATTTGTATGAAACCAGACAAGAACAATATTCAGAATGAACAATAACACTGTAAATATAAGCTATTATTGTGTTGTCATCTTAGCTCGCATAATTTAGTATGAGTGTAGGTATTTATAAAGAAGAGCTTAAAACAAAAATTGGCATCGCTTCCAGTTTTACATATTTCAATGTCTTATTAATCTTTTCGGAAGTTATTAATCCGAAGAATTTTTTGACCCCAGAAGATATTATCCCAAGGCATATAATAAGCGATCATTCAATACAATTCAATAGGACATGAAAAAGCTAGTATAACCTTTATAACCTTTCAGCCTTACCATATAAAAATGGCAATAAAAATCACTTTGGTGAATCAGAAGCAATCTATCACGTGATATTATCGGTCAGTTCTTATAGATTTAGGTTCCTGCTTGATTCCTTATATGACAACATAACATAAAAAAACATCGATACATCATGCAGGAAAACTTCTAATGTAGGATTTTCTTTTGATATAGGAGCCGGATAAACGATTCTCATTGTTGAAGCCCTACTGACCCATCATCTAATACCGTTCTGATATTATGTATTGATTTGCTGTGCACCACAACTATTTACCAAAATATTTCCTCTCGACTTTGACTCAGAAACACATTTAAATTTTACGTGTCTGTGCTTACTTAAATTTTCGATTAAAAGCATTCAAAAAATTGCGTTTTCCTGGATAAGCAGGTAAAGTTGAAAAATAATTATCAAGCGTCTCATAGATTTTATTTAATAATAGAGAATGTAACTTTGATTCTTAGGTATAAGTAATTAACTATGTGGGTTAACCAATTAAACAATAATTGTTGTATACAAGGTTATAATAAAAAAAATATATATAAATAATAAAAAAAGTGATTAAAAAGAATTCAAGACCAAATTTAATACGTATCAAATAATTTTTATAGTTCATGTCATAGAAGGTGATAATGCGTTCACTAATAATAGCACAGTTGTGGTGTTAATTATTCAAACTTATAAGGGTTCAAGTCAGTCCCCTTACAGTCATAAATTTTTAAAATTTGCAAATATCAAATTTATCATTACAATAAACTTTAAAAATTGAAACATAATTAAACGATAAAAAATAAATTGTATTCTTAAGTTCTCAGCAATAGGCTATTGCTAACGTCAGACGTATAAATAAATACGTATAAATAAATAAATAAACGTACGAGAAAAATATATAATATTGCAATGCCCTGTATATAGTATGTAGTATGAGAACTTGAGGAGTTGGGTTTTGCGAAGTTGGTAAGAGAAGTTTATGAAGTAGAAGAATTCAGAACCTCAAGCTTTCAAGCGGCTTATTTGCGTCTCTATTAGAGATTAGCCGTTATTTACTTTATATTGTAACTATTTTTCTTTGGAGCGTTTGACCTCGAATCAAACCAATTGTCAATTTAATTTTGGAGGTCTTTCAGTTTCGACATACTTTATTTAGACGTTTGGTATTGACAGTCGAAACCATATATTTTTTAAATATGAAATACGGTACTCTTCCTCTTTCATTCTTTTCCACTTCACGTGCAACTTCAGTTTCTTCTCGATTGTGTTATTGAGTCACCTGGCGCCAACAATATCTTTCCGGAAGTTGATGTTAGTCCACCATCATCGAACGGGCGGAGGTAAATGTGCCACCAAATGTACCTGACCAGGAAAGGGTACCGGTAAATGTGCCACCGACCAAAAGGGTTCTTTAAATAAACACAGGTATTTGTGCCACTAAGGCCCAGTTGTTCAGTATTAGGTTATCTTTTAACCTGAATTATTTTCCATGGAAACAATTCTTGAAACAATCATTTCTATGGAAAATAACCTAGGTTAAAATATAACCCGAAACTGAACAACTGGGCCTAACAGTGAAAAAATTAAATTTTTTTTGCCTTCGAATTTTGGGGTGTGCATTCGATAAGGAGGGTAATCCATCGTCAAAACCTACCCTTACGGGGCGCCGCTGCGCTCCGCTCCGCGTTGCACCCCTCCAGGGCGGTTTTGACTCTGGTTACTAGGCTAAACATACGAGAAGGCGCCACCCATCAAGAAAACCGGGATAAATGAAACCGGGATGTGAGAGACCCTCGATATAGCATTAAAAAGTATAGTTGCGGTATGGGGCAGTAAACTATTACGTTTCACCCCCAAAAAATCGTGTAAAATCAAAAAATAATCGATGTTACATGTAGGAGATGCATCAGGTAGATGCCGTTTTCTCCGGTGGCACAAATACCTGTGTACTTTTAATATCCTAAATTCGTAGCAGGTAGAATAACATTACTGGTGGCACATTTACCTCCGCCCCATCGAACACTATTCTGCTCTGGTCTGACTAAAGCTAGCCACCCTCTCAACAAGAGCTTTCAAAACACGTTGTAAGGATCTGAGCTATCTAAGCTTGCACATAGTAAAATATTATGTATATAGCATTCATTATTGCATAACTCATTGGAGATACTGTGCTTTTACATTTCAACTTGGTTGGCTAGAGATAACACTAAATTCAAAACAAACTTGACCGATATTTAAAATATGTAAATTGAACAGATAGTTATCTAAGCTCAAATCGAATGCATGTTATAGTTTACCTGAAAACCTAACGTGAATAAATTGTACACAGGAAAGAACCTAAGTACATATTATTCGTATTATTAGGTCGAATTTAGGATGTAGGTCAATGTGTTTGCTACTTTGGTATCCATAGTATATCCTGTTAGTTGCAATTGTGGTATTTTACTATTAGCTTTAGAAGGCTATCTCTGTTTTATCTCTATCTATTTTATTTTTACTAAAATATATCGCAATATTGATACAAATTATGTAGTTATATCGACGAAGCTAATTTTTAATTTTCGATCGGTGATATAAGACTTGTTTGACCTCACTGATTTATTTTAAAGTTTTCATTTCAATTTTCTTGTGTCATAATATTTTATTAAAACTGTTATTGTGAAGATACATACCAAGGCGAGGCGAATTCTGATGTCGTGGTTGGGAAACGCTAATAGGACAAGGATCATAAATCATAACATAATCATAACAAATAAATATTTTATTTATTTATTATTACAGAGGCAAATCTGATGAAACTCGGAACTCGATCTCAGGATATCAGCTTGATCTTCTACCTGTGCTATCTAGTACATCAAACGGCTTGTACTATATTTGTTGCAGTCTGCGTCAGTCATCTGACTATCCTGTCCGGAAAAATTCTATTTGCAGAATCGTAAAATTTTGAATCTGTAATATAATTATGGTGACCATATTATTTTTATGAAAAAAAGTACATTTCGGCGAAACAAGGTAAATACCTAAAAAAAGGTGTAAAAGGTCAACGGTGTACCTAAAAATGGGCGTAGGTAAATGTGCCACCAAATGTACCTGATCAGAAAAGGGTACCGGTAAATGTGCCACCGACCAAAAGGGTTCTTTAAATAAACACAGGTATTTGTGCCACTAACAGTGAAAAAATTAAATTTTTTTTGCCTTCGAATTTTGGGGTGTGCATTCGATAAGGAGGGTAATCCATCGTCAAAACCTACCCTTACGGGGCGCCGCTGCGCTCCGCTCCGCGTTGCACCCCTCCAGGGCGGTTTTGACTCTGGTTACTAGGCTAAACATACGAGAAGGCGCCACACATCAAGAAAACCGGGATAAATGAAACCGGGATGTGAGAGACCCTCGAAATAGCATTAAAAAGTATAGTTGCGGTATGGCGCAGTAAACTATTACGTTTCACCCCCAAACAATCGTGTAAAATCAAAAAATAATCGATGTTACATGTAGGAGATGCATCAGGTAGATGCCGTTTTCTCCGGTGGCACAAATACCTGTGTATTTTTAATATCCTAAATTCGTAGCAGGTAGAATAACATTACTGGTGGCACATTTACCTCCGCCCCTAAAAATACGATGATTACGATTGATGACCTTTTTTTTTGGGGGGGGGGTGCACTGAAGGAAACAACCCTGAGGCTTGGGGGTTTCGAGCTGTGAAGGGGGATTGACTACTGACGAATAATTTGTAAAACAAAATTATCTTGATATTTTTCAAAAAAAAATGCAAGTAACCCTAAAATGTGTACGAAATTGAAAAATTTCAGGCAATTATTGGAAACAATTGTATACATTTGCAACAACTTTTACATCAACATTGCAAAGTGGTCAACCTCCCGTTTCCAGTAATTATTATTTGGTCATTTCTATGCACATTCTCATGTCGAAGAAAAAAATTTAGCACATGATGCTTATTTGTTAAAGGTTTATTGGGGAGATCATTTCAAGTAAAAATTTCACATGTGCTTAAAGCCTGTAGTTTCATTTAGTTTATACTTAAATAACAAGCGATCAAAATTCCTTTAGTAGGTAGGTACTTGGTAAATTCTTAAGCTATGAGTGATTGGCAGACCGATTGGCTTTCAGCTTCTCGTGCAAAAATTTACGGGGTGGATTTCCGTGGAATTCCATCTAGCCGTCATCCGTCATCTGTCATCTGTCATCTGTCATCCGTCATCTGTCATCTGTGATACATACATACATACATACATACATACATACATACATACATACATACATACATACATACATACATACATACATACATAATCTTCACGTAAAGTTACATCTTCATGTAAAGTTAAATCTTCCGCAAAGAGGTGGATCTTCCACGTTCTGCGACCTATATGAAGTGCTCCGGTCTTATTCGCGGCATTCAGATTAATTTGTTAGTGGTTTTTTGTTAGTGGTTGGCATTTTTCGAATTAAAGCCGCCATCCCCGCCATCTGTTGACAGTATTTTCAGATTAATTTGTTAGTGTTTTTTTTGTTAGTGGTTTGCATTTTTCGAATTAAAGCCGCCATCCCCGCCATCTGTTGACAGTATTTTGAATCACTGATTGTACGTCAGATTAATTATTTGACAAATTAAATTTTTTGTCAAACTTGTGATTTGATTTTCGAAAAAAGCGAATAACTTTTTTCCCCGCTCGAATTTCTTCTCCATATATGCGAGAATAGTTGCGCCTGGAGCTACAAAATAACTGTGCAAAATTTGGTCGAGATCGGTTCAAGGGTCTAGGAACGTATAGCGAACAAACACGCAAACACGCAAGCAGATCTTCTCTTTTATATATTTAGATAGATAGGTAAAAATTGAAAGATAAAATAAAAAATAATTTTATTTCGAAATTATTTTATTTTTACGAAAATAACGTTAGCAGTGATAAATATGTGCACTTAGCTATCACCCAAGATAATAAAACCATTTATTTGAAATCAATAATATGGGTTTTAACATTTGAAAATGGTCGTATGAAGAAAACAAATAAAACAATGCAGTCTAAAAACATAAAAGTACGGGAAGAATATAGACCAGAGATGGAGAAAATTTTAGAAGCGGGGTGAGCACCGCGATGCAGACGCAATATTGACTGCTATTCAAGAGAGCATAAGAAAAGTGGTAAAGAACCAGTCCAAGGAAAACGGAAAAATAACAAAATAATGGTACAACAAATAGTGTGACAAAGAAATAAAGAAACTTGGAGCCTTAAGCGAGACAATGCTAAGAAGAAGAACTGAAGAAAACAAAAAACTACGATAACGACGTAAATGGTGCAAGAAAATAATACCAGAAAAGAAGCGAAAATCCAATATTCGAAAACAAGAGGCAAAATATAGATATAGAAAAATACAAAATTTTTATCAAGGGGTCAACTAAGAACAATTTTCTGTAGAGAGAAGGATAAGGATGGTAATTTGGTAGGGTCAAAGGAAAAGATAACTGAAAGATGGGTAGAATACTTTCAGGAACCCCTAAGTAAACAACAGAGAAACGGTGAAAACCGCAACTGTGAACAAACATACAGAGATAACGAAAATCTTAGTAATGAGGTAGGTAATGAGAAGCGCAGGAGAAGATAGAGGCCAGGCAGAAATGATCGAGTATGGAGTAAAGAAATTACATGAAAAGATTGTGAAACTGATACAAGAGATTTGGAGAAATGAAGATATGCCCAAGCCATGGAAGGCAGCTTTGATAAGTCCGATACAAAAGACGGGCGACAAAACAGAATGGGGGAACTATCGTGGCATAGCACTGCTGAATGTTATGTATAAGATCCTGTCGACCTGTATAAAGAACAAATTAAGAGTATATTCAATAGGTGAATATCAAAGTGGGTTCAGAAAAGACAGATTGGTGATGGACCAAATATTTGTACTGAAATATATAAGACAATAATAAGACCAACAGTAACATACGGATGCGAGGTATGGAACTTGAGAAAACAAGATCCAATAATGTTAGAAATATGGGAAAGAAAGATCCTGAAGAAGATTTTTGGTAGAAAAGAAGTGAACGGACAGTGGTTAAGAAGAACGAATAAGGAACTGGAAGAACTATATGGCAAACAAAGTATGGTAAGTTTTATGAAAACTCAGAGATTAAGGTGGTTGGGATACTCAGTAAGAATGAATGAGAAAAGATACCCAACATAGGTACTAGGAAAAGGTACCCAAGATAGTGTTACAGAGTTTGGTGGTACAAGGAGAAAGGGAAGGCCAAGGAACAGAAAGTGGAGAGAAGTATACAAGAAGATCTGAACAGTTTGAATGTGAGAAATTGGGAACAGAAGGCAAGAGATAGAAAGCCAAGGGCCCACTAGGCTTTAGTGGTATTAATATATAATGCAGAATTGTGAATGAAGTTTCGGAGATGAAAGTACTAGGTTATTTTGTTGTAAATTCTAACACCCCTGTTCGAAAGATTGCTAAATCAACAAATATTTCCACCGATTCCATACATAAACTGCTAAAAATCAGCAAATTCAAATTTGAGTTTTTAGAACTGATGTTCAAGATAATTCAAGATGATCCAAATTGGGTAAAAACTATTTATTTCCGCAACGAATCAAAGTTTTTTTTTGAACTGAGTTGTCAGCAATAACAATTGCAGGTATTGGGACAATAAAAATCCGCATGTGTTTCCTCAAGAAATTAATGTGTAGGCTGGAGTACTTGGAAATGACATTATTGGGCCAATTTTTATTGAAGAAGACCTCACCGGACAAATGTGTCTTGCTTTGACGCTCGCCTTACTCCCTTCATCGGGTGCTTGAGAAGCTGACTTTGAAAGCAATGTAACTTTACTAATTTACGTTTGGGCTTCGAGGAAGATTAAAACCTCGGCCGGACTGATATACGGACAAATGTGTCACAATCTGTTCAAAAAATTAAATGGTCCCACCGGGGTCCCACTTATCGATCAGTCTTTAGAAAATCAAGTTAATGAAGACGGAGATATGCTGCATTTTCGACCAGACGGAGCACACCACATTAAATGTGCGACAATGATTGGATGAAAAATTTCATGACAAATAGATTGGTACGAGATGTCCGATAGAATGGTCGGCAAGATACCCCGATTTTACGTCGCTTAATTTTTTCTTCTGGGGGCATTAGAAAACTGTAGTTTACAAAACTCTTTCCGAGAACCTTATAAAACTGAAAAATAGGTTAACTCAAGAATGTAGGCAGATTAGTGCAGAAACATTTCAGGAAGTCTGCGAAGAATTGAAAACTAAAGACATTTTGAAAATATACGAGTAATTTCAAGAATTCTATTAATTTCCGAAGAAAATTATTTTTTGTTTCATCTTTCTCATGAAACTCATAAACGGATCAAATAAATGCAATTTTTTAAGGTGGATGAACGAAGTTTCTTTCCAATTATAATGATGTATCGGAAGGTAGGAGCTGCTACTAAAAGTTTCAAAGTAGGGGTGGCTGGTCCAGAGAGGAGGTAAAATTTAAAATTCAAAAAGCACTAATGGTTATGATCGTCCCCCTCGCTGTATAAGCCGAAATGTTTTTTGTTTTTCTCAAATTTCCTCAAAAAACCATCAAACAAAATGTGTTGACTTAAAAGTCAATAACTCAATGTCTTCATAACTTGAACCACGAATACATGCAATCATACACACCCACAGACAATTTTACGAAATTAGTTAGAATAGAAATAAATTCAGATATGGTTAAATTGTGTATTTTCGATAAAATTATAAAATTGATTTTTATCGTAATTACTATGGTAGTACTTCCTTGCTATATAATTGACATGTTTGCTTTGACTGAGCAGAGGTCGAGGCACTTGATGTAAAAAATTTATGGGTGAATTAGTTATTATTTTGTTTTAGATTGTTTAGGAAATTTGAATAT
Organism: Podabrus alpinus; assembly: GCA_932274525.1. Classification (NCBI taxonomy): domain Eukaryota; kingdom Metazoa; phylum Arthropoda; class Insecta; order Coleoptera; family Cantharidae; genus Podabrus; species Podabrus alpinus. The sequence goes on from OW026451.1 coordinate 44,739,194, forward strand.
TTTGTATATTTATGTTGTCACTTCAGGTTTTGTCCTGCAGTCAACGTATTTTATATTTTATTTTCATTCACTCAAGAGCACTTTTTCTCGAAGTCATATTCAGATTAGTTTAAGTAAAAGAAGTTGAATTATAATAAAGAGTGGTAGAAAAGGGTTGTTTAATTGGCAGAAAGAAGAAGTATTAATTAGTGAAAGGAAGAAAGGTAGTACAGAGAAGAATTTGAAATGGACGGAGGAAAATTTTTAAGTTAAAAGAAAAGCAAGGTAAGTTAAAAATTTAAAAGTTATTAAACAATCAACAATAATATTTCGTACCAATGAGAAGGTGGAGATAAGATATTAAAAGTTAAAATTATAAAATTGAATGTTGCAAAATTAAAAGATTTACTGCAAATAAAAATTAGATTGAAAAGGTTATAGAAAAAAATTACATCTGCATACGACAAAGTCGTCCAGATGTAAAATATAGAGCCGTGAAATTTTGTTGGTTTGCTTTGGATTAAAACGTAAAAAAATAAGCGAATTTAATAAAATTTTAAAATATTAACAGCTTTGAACATTAAATTTATTGGTACATTCATAGTAATGTGTTATTTATCTGTCCATTTATTACAAACCATTTGGGTTAACCCACAACCACCAATTTCTAGGTGTGAAAAATATATTCTAACCTATTTTATTCAATTGTATGCAATCCATTTAATGTAACAATAACTCCCAAAAAGGATATCTGTATTTTCGTTTTCTTTTTATAAAATTTACTAAAATTTAAATATTTGAAATTCAAAATTATTGTTGCGGATTTTATATTTCTGTTGATACTATGTTTGTTTTATGATGGGATGGGCGGACAACTAACAGAGTTAGTTGTTTTTTGAGCATTGTTTCAGCAGGCATGTTAAAATTTGTATTGGAGTTTTTAAAATAAAGGATTAATTTAGAAAAGTATTTAAATATTAGGTTGAAATAAGTGAAATAATAATTTGTGCGGCACACAAAATATAGCAGATGGTTGCGATAAAACCATATCAATTTGAAGCAACAAAATTTTTAAACTTTAAAATTTATAGTTTAAAATATTTATTAAAATTATTAAGAGCACTTCAGTGTATTAGAACTTCTTTAACCAGAATATAATATATTATATTCATATTATATTTGTGGTCAACGTCGAATTACGGAACATCCTGTGTATAATATTATACCTCTTTTGTAGCGGTCTTTACCGATTAATAAAAATTTCAATTAAACCCTTGCCTTGGTTTAAATTTTAAAAGGTTGCACAAAACTGCTTCATACTATAGCAGGTAGAGGAAGTACAATCAGAATTTCATTTTAAATATGCCTTTTCTTTAATTTTTTATATCGTGAGATTTTATTAATTTTATTACACCTCAAATGGATATAAACGAACATCCTTTTGCACTAACCTTGATAATATTTTAAACAATGCAAGAAATTGCAAACATTTGTTGAACGTTGAACGCAATAAAAGATCGCAAATGGCTAGAAATGAAAGTGCTAAGAACAGAGCTAGTGGATCGTGGAAGTCCTTTGTGGTTAACTATATACAGTATACCTTCTGACTATTTCATCTTGTATAATTGATAACCTGAAAAAATTATCACGAGAATTTTATTGCGTATCCTTCAAATCCTTGAAATGCTTGCCAATATTCGTTGAGTGGGATGCAGTTTTTTGTGGATCATCATTTTTATTATTTATAAGGTACAAATGAGCAACATGGATCCAAAAAAAGGTTATCTACCATACTATGCACATTAAACTAAATAACGATAATGACAAAATAAAAATGATGTCCGGGCCCCTGTTACATCGGGGGCCTAAAGCTTAACCTTCATTAGCTTCTAGATCCATCGGATATACTAATAGTAAAAAAAAATCACTCGGAGGTCCATCATTAATTCACTAGTTTTAATCTTTTTGGAGCAAAAGTTAGTTAAGTTTAAATAATATATTTTAACATAATTTATTATAACTTTTTAATGTGATAATTTGTAAAACATTGAAAACCTTCATCGAGAATTATACCTATACTACTTTTATTCTATTTTAATAACAAATCAATAAAATTTAATTAAAAAAGCAAGTTAGAATGCATTAAAAGCTCTCAGATTGTATTGATTTATAAAATTTATATAGAAGCTTTACTTGTGACAAGCTATTGCTTAATTCACAGCAGAGGATTACTAGCTAGGGGTTGGCATTCCCAATAGGTGCAACTGCATTGATTTAAGCCGATTATGAAATTTTATTAAGTTAAACCGGTGAATTACTCATGATGTTCCGATTATGTACAAATTTAGTCGTTTGTAAATTTTAGATGTCGACGAATCAAAAATAAAATAACAAAAGACAGATTTTGAAGCAGATGCGGAAACCACATTATCAGTGCTAGAATGTGTAAAACAAATATATGCGGTTAATTTGGCGCCACGACTTATGGATCCTAAATATAACGAGCACTCATCGTTCGTTGTATTCATAAATAAAAAAGGAAAAGGAAAAATGTTATCATTGTTGTAAAATTTTATTAAATAAATTTTAAAATACCTGACTTTATTAAAATTTATTACCAGTTCTTAAACGAGTTAAACGTAAGTTTTTAAAACGATAAAAATATATTGGAAAGATATTTAACACGTAAATACTTAAAACATAAAAAGAAGAAATTTATAAATTGAAAAAGAAAAGACATAAGCGTTAATGGTTGAAACGCGATACATCAAAGCAATATTAAAACAAATATAAAGGCTCAACGTTAGCAGGTAGACTTATCATTTTATTCATCTGCCCATAAATGACAGCTATACCGAGATTATTAATTGCTGCATTATGAAGAGTCCCACAGTAACATTATTTCGTAATGGCATCATAAAAGAGTGTCATCGTTCGTCTGACCGTCGCCACCTTCTTGAAATATAGATTTGTTGACAGGGTAAAAAATATTAGATTATGTTAATTAATTTAATTTTAATAATTTCACTAATTAGGGTCTTATTTATGTTTACCTACAAAGATATCATTAAAAGGAAGTTTTGTAAACCTGTTAATAAACAGAATAAAAAAATACATTTAATTAAAGTTTCCACATTGTTTAAAAAGCGCACACATATAATTTGCATATTTGTAATTTATTTATCAACACACTTTTACTTTTCAAAATTAGTTTCATTAATCAAGGTTTTTTTAAACAATAATAATTGAATACGTATAGCCAAAACTAAAAGATATCGCATGTATGCTTGAAATTTATGAAAGATATAAAAATAAATCTATTCTTTGTGTTAGTCACAAAAACCACAATAAGAATCTTCGCAGTTCACACGCTGTATGGATTCTTTAAATAATGCGAATTCTGAATATTTTCTTTTATATTTATGGAATTTTAGTTCGAAACATTCAAATATTTTAAAACAATGTTACGAAATTTTTTAAATTCTACAAGATATTTTTAATTGGTAGAATTTATTTTAAATTTTATTAAATAAAACAATAGAAATAAATAGCGATAAATGTTTTAAACGACCAATTTAAAATTTTCCCCTTTATTTTGGAAAATACTCGAGTACTTTAATATCGCAAAAGTCTGCACAACTGGTAAATTGTATTTCTTATATTTTCTTTCTTTTTTTTAACAATTTGTCTTGGTCTTAATTACAAGTTTTAAAAATAAAAATAAATTAAGCCACTAAATTTACAAAATGGAAATAAAACTTATTTTATGATATTATAAACTTTAACACAATGCAATAATTGCGGTAGGTAATATAATTATATTTTTGCCTATATGCGCCTTGGTATTGCGATTGAAAAAGTTGACACACTTTATATTCCATATTTGCGTAGGTGGGTCGAGTTATTGCTTCCGATTAGCGTTGTGGATCTGCACAATTCTTGTTTGGATTTTGACTAGAGCTTTTCAAAACAGGGAAATTTTTTGTTGCCTGTGAACTTAACTAAGTGTTCTTTGTTATAAATTTTAAGAATGTTTTTCACCCTTGAAAGTGTATTATGTAGTAGGTGGAGTTTATATGATACTTGTAATCCCCAACTCATTGTTGATGTTTTAACAATTATTACTCTAAATGCGCTTATATAATTAGCTCTTTTCTAAATTAAAATTAAAAATGAGCGTTAATCAAATAACAATTTTATAAATCAGAGACTATAATACATTGTCTCTATATACGCAATGATGGCCAGCATGCACATGGATTTTATTCCATTATTAATTATTATTATAATAGATCCTTTAATAACCCCTCAAGAAACATCAAACTATTTGAGCTTTTAGGGAATTTAATGCGACACTGGACATTAAACGTCACTGGAAATTTGTGGTTAAATTAAATTTGTCTACTCCTAAGTTTCAAGACACCAAATAGCGTCGCGATCGATCGTAGGATCACGATCAACTGATTGGGCATTGCCTTTCATGTGATAAAAACCTAAAATTCCTTGATACTTAAAAATGGAAATAGGTTCTTAACTCGTATAGTTCTGTTCCTGAAAACATAGGCCCTTCTGACTTATTAAGTACATATTTTCTTATCTCAAATTCGAATAATTTCTCAACACTTGATGCAATTCAGTATTCTAAAATATAGGCTTCAAGATTTTATTCACAATCATTCATCACAAATCAACAGAAGTAAGTTTTGGAAACTTGAACGCTGGAGCACTGGTGCAGTTTCAAAAAGTCTAATAAAAAAAGAGCCCCAGAAGGGCGTTTATTCATAAAGCGGGACGTTATGGTTGCTCATCAGTCAGTTACATAAGATTTTTATATTACATGAGAAATTTAACATTTTAATTTAATTCAGGTTAACTTATTTTTGAAGGAGCCCTGAGGTCTCTTGGATTTGTGTCCTGGTTTCCTGTGATGATGATGATGACGATAAAACTTGTAACAGAATTTTGTCAGAAAAGTTTCGTTACTTACGAGTTCCTCTGTACATTGTCTGATATTATCGCCATGGTACAAGAAATGCTGGTGTGTACCGGGCGAGGTTATGAAGTTTCGATCGAGAGTCCGGTAAGAATGGAAGACACCCACTGATGTGTTAGATTGTGTGTGTGCAAGGAATTTTCTAAATGTAATTTCTGATAGTGGATGGATGCTGTCCTATTCGCATGAATACGTTTAGTGACGAAGATGAAGCTACAAATTTGCGATGGGAAGACAAAATAGTCACCACATTTTGTTCAACATCGATAAGGTATCCGTACGTGGTGAACACCATGTTATGCTGGTTCGATTTGGTACTTGGGTTACCAAAGTAAGGAAATTGATTTTTGTATGAAAAGCCAGCATTTAGTTTGGAGGTAGCTCCATTTGATGGTCTTGGCGATAATTCACACGTGCCATTTTGGATGCCTGCTTTGTCTTTGATTATCGGACTCAGTTTTCAGTAAATATTATTCCAAGTGCAATCAATTAACAATTTTTTTTTGTTTGCGCGGGTGGGGTCTTGTTCCACTTGGTATCAAAAGTTACCATTTTGCAATTAATTTTGAATCAAGTATTAGATAGTATAAACAGGATTTCGTCGGGTCTGTAAGGAGATTAGGGGTAAGTCCTTAATTGTAAGCAGATATCATAAATTTGAAATTTTATTATTATGAGTGGCACATATTGGCATGATTCACCTATTGTAACCTTTATTGATCACTGTAACATTTTAAATCTTGGAACAGCTGTTAGTTTGAAGCCGATAAGTGCCAAATTTTAATGTCGCATACCTGTAGGATTATTTTCGCTCGTTGTGATAATTTTATTAAATTAGTTTGTTAGTGTTGATACGATAGTGTTGATACCCTTATTTTAGCCTACCTACAGACTCTTACATACCACCTCGATGCTAGCTGAAGATAACGGGCAGTGATTTCCCTATGGTTTGTTTTAAATAATTCCTTCGGGATTTCGTTCACGGATTCTTTTTTCATGCTTGGTTTCTGTTGGGGAAGTCGAAGAAATAATTTCGTGATAAATCTTCATCTTCGACTTAATTGCAAAATAGTTGCAAACAAATGCTCCATATGACTTGACATTTCGTTAACTTACGAGAAACTGACTTTTTAAAAATATTTTTATGTCGTGTGGATTCAAGGAATTTGAGTTTTCCCATAGTTATGCATCATTGCAAATCAAATTATGTCTTAACAACTAAGAATGTGCTTCTTTTCATTGCAGCAATCAGTCGTTGATCTACTTAACAAAAATTGTAGGTAAAATCATGATCACTTGTAATATTAATATTAAATATTTACGTATGTATGTTATTTGGTTTAAAACATGCCCCTTTAACATTTCAACGGTGTATATAACGTGCAACTGTAATGTGTTAATTAGTAAGATATAATTAGGTTTTCTTCCAACTTACAAGATCTACTCCAAACACTATGTACAATCAGTATCTGATAGGTTGCGTAAACCGTTCTAAAATTTAACCGATGAAATTTAATCAGTCCCATATGATCTTCTCCAAATTACGCGTTAGTTGAATAAGATTTGCGACTGAGAAGATATGCGACTTGAGGATGATACAATAGAGGACCGACCAGATCAGCCCAGCGTCAATAGGCCTCCAAGAATCTCGCAGCCAGCTTCAAAAATCAGACGAAGATGATATGAGGCGCAGCTCCGGTGCTCCTTGATAGCCATGCCGTTCATCACCATAGAGGAAGAGTAAGTGAGAACTTTGCGATCGGTCAATTGCAGGTTCAAGGCTAAATGAGCGGGCGAATTTTCTCTGCCGTGGTTCCTACGTAAAGCTGTAGGTCCCGTTAAATGTCGCTTTACCGAGAATGGACGGATTGGACTTTAATAGAGATTATTATCAATGCCTGCTTTACAATGTATCTCCTGAAGTATCTTTAGCGACACCTGACCGACTTGGGTGTCCGTCCGATAAAAAAGGTGTAGGGCAAAGTCACGGTACTCTCGGTTTTGAGGATGGAATCGCTTGCTAAAGCGTGTCTGACGAGTTGAGTTCCCGTATGGGTTGACAACGAAACCGCTGTCACACAATAATGCTAGTACGAGTATATGTTCCACTTTGCAAACTTATACAGTTGGTGCTATTCATCTTCGCTTACGCTAAGTTTTGGATGTTTTCGCAACAGTTTTATTTGTCTAACATGGCGCCTCAATGAACTAGAACGCCTACATACTTTATGAACTGTTTTTGTAAAATACTATTATTAAAAATTGAAATTGTTTTTCAAATGCAAAGGATTTGGTCGATAAGGTCGATCGGTTCCTAATTGTTGTGCCCGGCGCAAAGAGTTTTCTGATACAGAGAATCAGTTTGTGTACCAACGCGAGATTTGTTATTTATTTGTTATTTATAGTGATTGTTAATAAAATTTCAGAAAAATTGTAATTTGTTTTATTTTATTTAATTGATTGTTTGTACGTTTATTTTTATAAATCGCTGATTTTAATTATTTATTAACATAATAGTAGTATTTATAAAGAATTTAGCTTGTTTGCCAGTTTGAGTAACGTACTTTTGCTGTATTTTTAGATTTCCGAAATTAAAATAATGCTCCGAAGATGCATATTAATATGTTGTGCCGGTTTTAAAAAATAGGTAGGTTACGCCCGGCCTACCAAAAAAAAATGGTTTTTTATTAAACACAATTTCTTTTTGTTACTATTTATACTCAAAATTATAAAATTTTCCGTATTTTACGATGCAAATTGCTCTTTTACCGAAAGTGGTAATGTACCATAAATTCGAGGGCAATTTAAATTGAAAGCCTACTTGCTGAAGAAACAGCAATAGCTTAGAAATTTTTAAAAATCATTCAATGATTAATACTTAATTCCAATAGAGTTTTGTTTCCATGACCATTTTAAAGTAGAAATAAAAAAATGTTTGATTTACAAAAGAAGATTATAAGAATAAGATTATTTTCACTTACAAAGTTTGTATTGGTCAGTGGGAGACCCTATATATAATTTTCGACAAAAATCCTGCTGGCCTACCCAACATTTTCCCCGCTGATAGTTATTATGTTAAAAAAAATGAAACCGATTAGCGATAAAATTAAATAATAAAACCGAATGGTGCCAATTCACAGATCGCCAAAGTCAAAGAAGGAAAAAAATTGTTAATTGTTAAAATTGTTAAAAATCTAAATTAAACTTGATACATAAATATCTACTCAATAACGTAGGATCACGGGAGCAAAAGGGGCGCTTCCCCCTCCCCTCTATACGTTTGGCACCCATTTATGCCCAATTATTAGGAAGTTTATTCTTTAGAATACAGTAAAAATAATATTGAAATATTTTTGCTTTAAATTTTTGGAAGAGTTTTAAAAATGCTGCCCCACCGTTCTTCAGACGGTCATCATCAATACGGTATACATATGAAAAAACTGAAATGATTAAATCAATACAATTAAGAAAATTCATTACAATCAGTATTTTCTTATTTTCACTCACAGCTTTTTACAAAGTTGACTTACCTTATACAGTGGCGTAGTGAGCTTAACTCGCGCCCGGGGCACAATACCTTTTTAGCGCCCCCCCCCCCATTCGAAAACCATATAATATTATATGTAAAATATACTCGCAAATTAATAAATAAATAAAGTAAAATAAATAAAGTCATAGGCTCAAGCTAGGCTTTAAATTTGAGACAAAAAATGTAGTTGAGAAAACAAGACTAGATTTTGAAATGTATATGATCATCTAGAATTAGTTCAAAAGATACCTATTATTTACTTTACATATTTATAAAGAAATATTTTAAAAACACGCAGTTTTAAAACAATAAAAAAGTAAATATTTATTATAACATATTATTTTATCAGACAAATTAAGAAAGGAGATAATTTACGTAACCACACAGCGTAGATGCCATAAGGAAGTGCTGACAGCCACAGGTCGAGTCAGCCCTGCCAGTAGAAAAGACGTGCCATTTCTATTATGAATATATTATTACAGTTTGATTTAGACTATTAGCTTTGTGAGTAGCGCCCGGGGCATGATGCCCCCTCTTGCCCCCCCTCGCTACGCCACTGACCTTATATTGACCATACTGCCGTCATAAGTAAGAAGGCAGTAAGTCCACTTTTGATAGTTTCGAGAAAAACGCAAAAAACTAATCCTAAACTAAGCCAAAACCTAAGTTTTTGCGATTTTTTTCATTTTTCATATCGGTTTTATTTCAAATTTTAAATACTTTTGCAAAATCTGATTACAGATATAGATGCGGTTTTTTACGCTGATTTCAAAAATATAAAATACTCAATTTCGAAAAAAATGGACTTACTGCCTTCTTACTTATGACGGCAGCATAGGTAGGTAATATTCTAATGCAGTTACGACACTTGGGCATGATGATGACCATTAAAGTCGTAATATGCGGCCAATGAGTACTTGTACTTAACTTAACTTATTAACGATAACCCTGTCCACCAGGCGGTATGCAAAAGCCATCTATCGAACTGAAAAGTGTGAAAAATATTTATTTCAATTTTTAACATGTACATGGCATCCTCTTGGGTAACAGGCCACAAATATAAATATAAGGAAAATAAAAATGCAGTCGCTCTGGATGGAAACAACTCTTAAAAATAAGGGCGAAATCTCAAAAGAACTGTGATGCGAACTGCTACCCGGAAAAGTCTTTCCCAAGCGATGAGGATATATTTAATGAATAATTTAATGATGTATTTTAACGTAATAAAATTATATGGATGGAAATTTCAGAAAATATATAACATGATTATCCGACCATAACATACCTAATACTATTAATATTTAGAGAAAACAAATTTTCCCTAATAAGATAAACATTAATGAAGCCTTCATAATATTGCATAATTTTCACTTAACTTACAAATTGGTGTCCGCTGAGCTTTAAAGCATAAAAAAAACTTTGTGCCTTCAAAGATAGAAAGAAAATTTCAAATTACTTTTATTTATTACTAGCAATCAGAGTAAAATTTAATGTTTTTGAGGTTTATGTTATGAGTTTTACATTTCGAATTCTTTTGATCCTACATAAAAAATTAAGTTGCTATTCTATACTAAAGATTTAAAATTTTTTTGGCGATAAAATTTTTAAATAACTTACCATACCTAAGTCAGCAATGGATCGTAAAAACTGATGTCATTTTATTACGTTTAATATTAATGGCAAATATTATTTCGCTGTTATTAATTTATGGAAGGATAAATTTTAAAAATTTAATAAGAACATGGAATAACATTTTAGTAGCTAATTTTGAAAGAAATTTCACAAAAGAATTAGATAACGGATTATTTTGCATACGCTCGTCCACGTTCATTGCTTTTTATTGCAGCTTTAGTTTGTTCAAAATTAAATGAAAGCAAATGTCAGAAAATAAAACTAGAAATATATATGGTTATTGCTCTTAATTTGGGAATGTGGTTATTCAAAACCATTATATTATTTTTTGTGTATCTGAGCAATACATTGTCTGTGTTTAACAAGCAAAACATTTAATTTGGGTTCAAAAAATGTTTTGCATAAAACCGTTGTTAAACTAGCATTGCTTTATTAATGTAGAAGACCTAAATTTTTACCGAAAACAATCCAATTTAGTATATGTCAGAAAATTAGATTAAAAACATTTTTCTTTTCTGTTTTTTTTCTGATTGTGTGTATATGAATAAAGTTGTCTGGTTTTTGAAATTCATTGGAACGCAGTACGAAGTAGATATTTATTATAAATTAGTAAATAAATGATAAATTTTTTATTGGATATAGGTCTTTATATTGTCATTGTTATTTACTTTCATCTCAAAAGCTTTGAAAGTGGGCCAAACTTAAATGGCCCGAAACGTTGGAAAAATTAATAAAATATTATAAAGGCCTATACCCAATAAAAATGTTATCATTTATCAGAAAAGGTCAACTAGTCTACAAATATACTAATTAATTAGGAAGTTCAATTTTATGGTTGGTATAGCTACCTACACCTAGAAATGTAAAAACTCTTCCTGGACGAATCTGAAAGAAACAGCAATAGCAGCATCTATTCGGGAATTTTCTGTATTAGTGAACCATCACTATATCCGGTACTACTACATACTATTTCGTGGTTACACGGATAAAATAGTGGAATGGATATCTAAATCGGCCCTATCTCTCTAGGTAGGACAGAAAGAAAACCTTGAATTCAATAATCGTTATTCAACAATGTTAAGTAACTGTTTACATTTAAATATTTAATTTGTAAATAGAAGTGCGTGCGCTATGCAATTTTTTAATAATAATTGAACATGGATTTTCAATTTCTGAGAAAGATAAAAAAAATGTTTAATATTAAAATACTTACATACTAATATTATAATATGAATATAAGAACCGGAGATGGTACGAAATACTTCATGCTGTGAATTTTGAATTATTTTTGATTTATCTTCCATTTAAACAATGATCTAAGTGTAAATTTTTCAATATGATGCAAATGAACAAAATTTAGCATAAAACTTAAATTAAAATATTAATACAAAACACGTTTGTACTCATTTATCTACTTTTACATTTAAAGATCTTTAACTTATTCAGAAGAGTAATTGCTTGAAGTTTTCTGAATAGAAGTTAATTAAAATTTATGAACGTAGTATTCATTCAATAACTACGTTTTGCACCTTGATGATGTTATGATAGTGAATGATGGAGTTTCTCCAAGTAGCTTAAAAAACGCATTTTACCTTGGTCGTTGGTTTAGGTTAGGAAGTTGCGTTTGGAAAGCAGTTTTCCTTATAATAAATTAATATGGTGTATCGTTTACACTATAATTAAATCTCGTGGTTAATTCATACATAACTATTGGAGGTATCAGCAGAACATATCAGAAAAGCTGTCAAAACATATCATTATACAAAGTAGAAATTAAAATGGTGTTATTAACTAGATGTCAGCAATTAGAGATAGGAATAGTAACATAAACTTTAACATATTCAACATCTGCTGAAATTATACGTTTGAGAAATGTAAAACGTGGTTATGCTTTCTGGCGATAATAATCTAAGTTATGGTCGGCAGTGACGCACTCCCACACCCGCTGAGCCCTTCCGGCCGCCATTTTGTTTTTAATTCATGCACGCTACTAATTACTGATATGTACCTACTCGTTATTTAGCACTGGTTGGCTATTCATAACCATAAGCATAAATGAGGTGAAGTGCTTTATGATGGTCCGCTGCGTGCCTTGTAAGACACGGCTTAAGCATTAGACATAATTTAAATTAACATTGTCTATGCTTCCATCTGTGCATAAGTATGATTTACATACAATTTCAAGTTGTGTAGGCGGAAAAAAAGCGTTCATGCCGATGATAAAGTGCTAATGCTCAGATGTTGGTTATATTCACCTGTGCTCCCCGGGAGCGGTTTCCCACCCACGAGGGCAGGTGTATCATACCAAGGTGTATATAACAATCAGCAACCAACAACCTGTTACTGTTATGACTTTCATTAATCGATTCATACATGCAAATGAGTTATGCCATAAATCAATCTTAAGTTTATTGTAGCTCGATTAAGATTTTACTAGGTAACCGTTTTCTTGAGAAACGGAAACTCCTTACGATCGTATTTCCGCTTGGTATGAATGTTACACTTTAGACCCGTTAATGGGAACGATAACTGCTGGCTTTATAACAATGTAATTATCCAGTTTCCGCAACAAGAGAAATTAAGTTATTAATCCTGTTTTACATATTACTGCATTAGTAATGGTGTAATCGTGTCCCAAGAATCACTGGCCAACACTTCCTAGCAATAATAGTTGATTGCAAATGTGAATATCATGTTAGCTTTATAACCGCAGTCTTCCTCTTTCTACAAAACGGGATTTAAGGGCGTTACACTTGAGTAATCATTTCTCATCAAATGCCAAGTTATATTACATAATAATTATATTATATAGCACTTACTTTTATAAGTGATGTAAGGTATATTCAAATAGACTTAACAATACATTTCATTAAAATATAAGTATAAAATTTATTATAGTGGTATTATATATACATTACTGTCTATAGCTATAGGGATTGGGTAGATAAAATTTCTTCTATAATGAAGTTGATCCTTACATAACTTTTTTTAATTTTGTTTTGTCAAAATATTTCTGCTTCTACTACAAAACAAGCAATTTTCTTTGAAAAGTTCCATTCGTAGGTTGAGTAGTATAATTCAACCCCTATGTCGAGGTACTCGGTTTGATCCCAGATGAAGTAAAACCTTCAGGACTGATCTGTCTAGTAAACTATTTGTGCGAATACTTCGCACGCCCGCGTCAAAAATAAACTAGTAAAGAAACAAAAATCAAGAAAACGATATTGTGGTCGCGTTGTTACTGTATTTCACGAAGTTAGTTTTCAAAATTTTGACATTCTTATCGTGAATAAAAAAAAGTTTGGTTAAAACTGGAGGGTTTATAGTACAGTGAAGAAAATAAAGTCACACAATTTTACTTTGCTCGTGACGCCGCCTCAGGACTAATAGGTAACTTTTATGTTTAACAAAGGGGCGTGTTACAAACGCTTAAAAGTAAAATCAATTAAATTGCAATTTTGTGTGTCAAAAGTTATCATTATAGTGCTATTTAATTTGTTTGAATACATTAAAAGTAAATACAACAAATACAATGCATGTTTATCCAACACGAATAAAACGTGACACAACTGATTTATTTATTTTTGGTTTTTGATCAACACGCAATAATGTAATAAATTAAAATATGATATGATACAGGCACCTACCTACTATAATAAAGATATTCGAAAATGTTTTTATATAATCTATTTCTAAATTCACCCCTTCACCTTGGAATGAAAGCAAATTCACTAATTATAATTGTACGTGCAGGTCGGTTGGTTTATTTACTAATTTGACATACTCTCGAAGAAAAATTAGACTCACGAAAGAGTATATTTAAATTCACACACAAACATGGACAAAATAGAGACGTTAATAGATTGTATAATTAAACAGATTTATTAAAACCTAAAATTAATCCCGACTTTCTTTTGAACTACTGCAATATACATACTTAAAGAACGTTCTATTCATTGCTGAGATTTGGCACTTAATTTAAATAATTCGAATTTGCAGTTGCAAGGTTTCAAAGTGTTCAAACAATTCTCTCTTGCTAAAGTAATCGTGGAATGTAGATTTTAAACTTTCATAAGCCAGATTTAAATGACGCATAGTTTTAAGTAATTGGAAGGGAAAAAAATGGAGTTTATTATATTAATAAATTTTTTATTTAATCAAGAAAATTGCAAGATTTATCTATTAATAGCCCAATAAACGAAAACGACAAGGTTTTCCAAATATAAAACATCGAGGGTTTCGTTTGTGTGTAATAATTTTATGATAGCTCTATATCTTGATATCCGAAATAAATGGACTAGTCGATCCGAAACAGCTTTCTGTAGGTATAGTTTGAATCAGCGTTTACGGCCATATTGGCTGACCGGTCATATCATAACTCAATCGGATGGGAACGTATTACCTCTTAAGTGATTAAAGCTATCCGTCAAATCTATCGCGTAGCAGTCAAGAATCTTTAGATAGGTTTTTGGTAACACGTAAACGTATGACTAACATATATGTCGGTTTCTGCTCCTCTTATGTTTAAATGGTTTATATATGACGGACGTAAAAGCGAGTAATCAAATTGGGGCACTGATGTGTAGAAAGAAGCTTAGTAAGTAGGGTCAACGTGTTCTCCATCATAAGGTCGAACGACGAAGACCGGTCATCTATCTTAAGGGCAGTTGATTTACAGCAGCTATTTCAATAAGCCAAACCAAAAGCGTACCGTCCGACACCTTCTCCTACCTGTGCTATAGAGAACCGCAAGTGTCCAGCTATATTAATGATATAGCCGCGTGCAGCACGTCAACAGGATTTCATGATTAATCGTTTTCACTACCATTGACCATATGAGACCCATATGTACAATTATAATACAATTTATCAAACTTAAAAGTTCTCTACGTTTTCGGTATCCAAATCATAAATTACATTTTCGACGTTAACTTAAAACTAACAGCTTTAGAGGATCACTTTTTTTAAACCACGTTATTTTCGCGTAGGTGTAAACAAGACAATATTAGATATAAACACAACGAGTGTTTCGTTTTATTGATTAGACTACACCGGATAATTGTCGGAGGAGATGGTCAATGTTAAGGAATTTTATTGATTAAATTGTAGATATAATCAATAATTGCAATATGCTGGTTTCTAAGGGCAGTTGTTTGTGGAACTTCGCCCCTAAGAGATTAACTGTGAGTGCTGCCGGCAGATACAGATAACACTGTGCTCTAATCCGTATAACAACATTAAATACGACTCCAATTTGCCGCACTGTGGATTCGGAATGATTCTCACTCACCGCAAGGCCTCAACAACCCGCGAATCCATCCTCAGCCCTGCATCATGAGCAGAGCTTTATTTAAATGTCGAGAACTTAAAAATAATCGTGTTTACCTAAATAGCACAGAAATATCCCTTAGTCTCTCTCTTTCAGTCACGCTATACGCTCCCCCAAATTAAGAAACTTGAATACAGGCACTTGAAAGACGCATTAAAATCTTTGTTTGTTATATTTATAAAATTAAGCAAGAACAACTGCATTTTGTCATTTAAAATAATGCTTTTGAATAATTTAAAATAAGCAAAACATATTTTATTGTCCTTTTCATCGCGATTGTATTAATAACGAAGTACTAGTAATTTTCTGGCACGTCGATGGCGAATAAATCAATTTTTGATTATTTCGATTACAGAAGTGGTAGTGAACGGCAAACGATATGCAATAGATCAAATCTCCCTCGACTACTATATCCGTGTCATAAAACCTATCAAGATTATGTATACCTTAGTACCTATCTGCCAACAGTTATAGACGAAACACATATTACCGATATCTTGGTCATAAGTCAGATGTCAGAGAGGAAGTTTGATGTGGAATACGTCGTAATAACCAATTTATAGTGGCTAAAATTTTTCAGACGCAACAGTAAACTATCTTTTATAACATATAGAGTACGAGAGAATCGCTCTCGGGGGTGCCCAGGTCCGAGAGCCATTTGTCTATACGACTAGAGGATGAAAAATCCATTTCTGTTCGACTTATTGATGCGACCCCCGAGGTTTATCCTAATATTACACCCCTCAACTTATGATGCTCAATTCTTCGAACGTTTTAAAACACATCAGTCAAAGTTTTATTTTAAAGTAGCAGCTACTCGGAAAGCAACTTTAGTGGTAGTTTTCAGTTTTGGAAATGTTTTTATATAAAATGCTGTCGCGAAAATATATGCTGGTTTATCACGAGTTTGACAAGAAGTCCCATGGGGGGATTACGATGATTTGGACAGTACAGTGTTGAGTGCTTTAGTCTCCGTGGGATATCGATTATTCTAAGGACACAATATTATAATATTCATAGTTATATTTATACACTTATGGTTTATGAAAAGAAAAATTTAAGTACGAGGTATATTAGCAATGGCCGTTGATGACAATTTAATATAAAAAGCGTTTAGAAAACATTAAATTAGAGTATAATGGAGACGTAATTAAATTTTCAGACACATTTATAAAATAAATTAAAAGATCAAAGATTTTGAAAATCTTGACAAGTATAAATATTAGCGTCTGCTTTTAAATGGGCATGTTTCAGAGAGTAATCATTTCAGTTGATATACTGTAACATCTGCCAAGTCATTTCATTTATTTATGAATATCATTCGACGTGCCTGGTAATATTTCTGCAAAGTAGTTGGCATCACTGAACCTTGGACGAGTGAGTTGCAAAATGGAATATTTAAGTGCGGTTTCGCTGGATTTTAAAATTTCAAAGCTCTCTTTGCCTTACATATCCTATATTTGCGGAGGGTAAGAGAGTAGATAAGTGAAAGAACGATCGCATTTCGGCGTGAGGCGACCCTCGGGATCGGTAACCTACTTATTCCGCATTCAATATTTCATCGCCGCACCTTTCAGTTATGTTAAGTTTTTGAAAAGTTGGAGATTTTCGTTTTGCGAGATTTTGTCCCGTAAACACAAAACCATCACCTAATCTAATTAAACTTCCTTGGGCACGGTGCATAACCGAGAAAGGAAGCGCAAACATATAAATTACTTTTAATTACAATTTTATAATTTGTACTTTGTAGCCTTGATTAATTATGTTCCTGAGATAAATGGTTACTGTAAATTATTATGCGCATACCACGAAATAAACTCCAGAAAATATACTTGCATTTATTGAATTAAAATGGGGAGTTTCAAAAGTGAGTCTGAAACACTTCCTCGAGCTTATAATGCGGTGCTCCAGATATGTAGTTAGATGACACATTTGTAGATGTGCGGAATAGAAACCTTTCGTGGTGACACTCAGAATTGAAATGTATGGCCCAGTCGGGCCCAAGGGTAGCGTCTACTCGACAACTGATATTGCTTGATGTATCACGGTCACTTCGTCAAGGGACATACGTTGACCCTCACAAAAAAACTAATGTAATAGTTTTATTACTGCAAAAAAGCTACCCCTAAAGTTGACTATATATGCGAACCACCAAAAAACTCCCCCAAACTTGAAACTTTTTACACATTTGAGGGAATAAGACATGATAAAATGTTTTATGATAGGGCCGTGTTTCGTCTTTGGCTATTTCTAGAACCAGAAACAACAAAGGCACGTGCTGAGACAACGGAGATGAACTGGTGACGGTTTGTTTAGCACTAAATCAATAAATTCGTCGCAAAAATGTCGGTTCGTTCTTACTTACTTGAGCGTTAATTTAATTTAAATTTGTACAATTTTTAACTTCCGGCTTTTACATTATGAGCAAATATGCTCGTATTCGGTATTAATTTTGTTCAAAGACTACACAAATTTCTCAAACTACCTACATTTACTGATTAATAGCGAAGTACTAGTGTAATCAATTATGCATTTATACATCTTAGCATGAAATGAGGCGAGGCAGCGCTCTGGCTGAAATAATTCCTGAAATTATTCCCGCTGAATATGCCCCTAATGATTACCAGACGGATGCGAAGTTCATTTGCAAATGACTTCATCTCCAAGTACGCTGCGCCCATCAATTGAAGCAATCTTCATATTAAAGCTGCCCTCTGCACCCTCTATACAATATGAACTTGAAAGTACAAATTTGACAGCCATCGAGGGGAATCAATGCAAGGCGAAAAAACTTGCGGGATCCTTCCGGAAAATTAAACAGTCAATGAGTTTGCCAGTAATCTACATAGTCCGGTCAGTCCCATGCTAATCAAGATTCCCTCTTCTTTTTATGGCAGTTAGACAAGCACTTTGCATTCGAGATTCTTTTGAATAATCAGTAATTTAAAAGTTCCTTATACAAAACGAAATAATTAAAACTATAAACATAACCATCTTTTTGTCGAAGCAATTTCTTTTATATTCTAAAAATACAATCCCGCATATTGTTTATTCACAATCTCACCCCTAAATATTTACGTAATTTAAGGTAGCTTTTAACATTCCAAGTGGCAGACAACGCGTCGCTATTAATCAGTTCAACCGCACAATGTCACATTCTCACCTTCATATAGGAATTATTTATCTCTTATTCAATCAAAATGTTTCGGTAAAAAGGCACTTATAAAATTATTTAAATATAAATTAAGTATTTAATGGCAAGTTTCACTTTACTTATTATAAGTAGGTACTCTCAAATATTTTAATGTTGAAATTCAAAAGTTATTATTAAATTATCATCCGAGATTTTCCTGAAAATAAAGTCGATTTTTAAACACTTTTCTTCTCCGGTAGAAAATAGCGAGAAAACACCTTAGGTTCGATCTCGTGATCTGGACATACAGTATTAGAGATTTAGTGTTTTAATGGGTTGCTTTTGACCTCGGTCACGAGGAAGTTTTCTCTGCAAGTAATTCGCTCTTGCATTCTAGCGAACGAAAAATGTCAAACAATCATTATGCTTAATTTCTTTTTAACAACGAGACCAATTACCTTAAATAGAGTTCAATTTAGTGCGGCGCGCGAGGGGTGGATTCGGGACAAACTGTGGTTTCTACACAAAACAGTTTTTAACTTCAATTTAAGAAAATATAAAAATGGATGATTAAATTGTGGT
Organism: Podabrus alpinus; assembly: GCA_932274525.1. NCBI lineage: Eukaryota > Metazoa > Arthropoda > Insecta > Coleoptera > Cantharidae > Podabrus > Podabrus alpinus. The sequence continues at coordinate 44,758,371 of OW026451.1, forward strand.
AAAAGCAGGGGATCATTATCTTCAATAAGAATCTTATGAAATACTATAATTAAAAGTATTAAAAATAATCCCACAGCATAGAGTAGAAAATTGAGGAAAAAATCACAGTCGATTCACTAATAGAAATTATTTTCAGGTCATTTACGTGAGCTAACTAACAAGTGTAGGTATAATTACTTGTTTTTTATAGAAAGAAATTGCCTGTAAAATAATAAGGTTGAATTAATGTACTCAATTGCAAAACTTTGTACTTAAATATACATTTTTATTTGCGTAAAATCTCATAAGCATCTATAGGTATGATTCAAAAGAACAAAAAAAATACAGCAAAAGAGCTTTAATGAAATGTAAGTAAATATTCTAACTCAACTTTGAAAATGATAAAGAACAAAACCAATGCTCTACCAAACTAATCTTTGACGTCGACTTCTTTAGATTTCTGAATCTGTCGCGTTGTCCAAATTGTTCCATCACATTAAGTTCTTCACTTTAAAAATTTAAAACAGTATTTTGGTTATTTTTAGGTTAGAATAACTTTAAAATTAAAAGTGGTAACTGAATTTTACTGATAAAATAAGATTCAACATTGGAATGGAAATCTTTGGAAACAATAAATTATGTTATTAAAACCTTACGTACTATATTTGTTATCTATTTTTTGACTTTTAATCTTTTCGTAATCCCAAAGAATTGCGCATAAAAACTGTATAGGTGGGGGGAATAGTGAAAAAAAAATAGCAAAACATCAATGATATAATTAATGAGTCCTCACTAAATATCCTTAGAACAAAGAAAAAATATAGAAAAAGGAAAGGTCTTGAGAGATGGACACCTGAGATTGACAAAGTATTGAAAGATAAGAACAAAGCGTATGGAACATATCTGTTGTCTTCCCTACAGAAGACAACAAACAAAAAACTATGCAAAACTTAGAAATTGCGCAAAGAGTATTTGTAGGAAAGTACACCAGGAACCATGGGATAGCTTTGAAGAAAAGATAGAAGATGTTCATGGTGGACAAACCCTAGCATATAGAACTATGCAAAGGCTTAACCAAGCTGAAAAAGATAGTGTAATGCCCGCTGTACACTCTCGCCGAGACATGGCGAGACAGGGCGAGAGCAGGAGTGTAGATGGGAGCTCTCGCCCCGCTTCGTTGGTCTCGGTGTTCCTCGCTAGCTCTCCATCTCGAGTCGGTATTTTAGGTCCGTATCAAAGGGTCTCGCCTGACCTGCGAATGTGTACCTGTACACTTTCGCATCCCTCAGTCTCGTTTGTGCCTTATTTTCCTTATTTCACCATTGTTTTCTTATTTCTATGTTATGCACAGTGTGCAAATATTTATAGTAACTGATGGCACATAGAGCAACAGCAGCAGCAAGTTCAATTTCTTTAAATTTTCTCCCCTGAGTTCACAATTACAACTGAACTAGGCGAGAGTGTACATGGTCGACATTCGGACGAGAGCACTCAGCTGAGAGTGTACAGCCGGCATAAAACTTAATTGTATAACAATAAAAAACAGGGTGCAGGCACAAGGAAAGGCAAGCCTAGCAAGCTACCTGAGATGTAAAAACCAAAAATGGTCACAGAACTAATCTCAGAAATTAGTAAAAACAGGTCCTGGACCTATATTAAGAAGAAGAAGAAGAGTGAATAAAACATTATAAAGTTCTATGGTATGATGAGAAAATCTCACAAGATGGAAAACAAACATCCAATCCATATTGATTGGACGATGTATGCATAGAGAGCTACTGGAAGCTGTGAGAAAAAAAAGAACAGAAAAGCATGCGGGTTATATCGAATTATATGGAACTGCTGAAGTATTGAAACTATTTACTACAACTTAGACTACTTCACCTATAAGGTATAACATGTGTTGGAAAAATTTGGAAATTCCAAAAAATTGGAAGAAATCTAAAATTATACAACTACTTAAGAAAGGAAATCGTAGTGAGTGCGGCAACTACTGAGAAATTCAATAAGATTAAAACCAATATCCAAGCACATATTAAGCGAAGAACAAATAGGTCTGAAAAGGATGATTTACTATGGACGTAGTTTTCACCTTAAATTATACTCATATTGCCTTTATAAACTTCGAAAAAGCTTTTGATAATCTTTGGGAGATAATGGAACATCAAGGCTACACATCACACTTAATAAAAACAGTTAAAAGGTTATACAACAACACGCCAGTAACTTTAGATATGGAAAAAAAAGCTGTCTCAAGAAATACTAATAAACAAAGGTGTCAAACAAGGATACTTCCTCTCAACGTCACTCTTCAATAATATACTACATTGATAAAATTCAAAGGGGTTGAGAATTTTGACTGATTTCCAAAATTAAAATTAAAATTTTACATCCAAACTTTCGTTGTATTTTTGAAATGAATTTATATACTCATTGTAATCAAACAAAAATTTGAAAAATTGCCAAATTCTTGAAATGATAAATAGAGTAATAAACCACAATTATATTGATGTTGTATTTCTTTGTTTAATTATGTATCTACAATCTACACCTGATAATTAATTGTAGAAGTGAATATTTTATAATTGTGTGAAAATTTTGAATTTGGTGCACGTAATAAAAAATTGGTTGGTGCTGCGAGGATTTTGGTTAATTGTGCAATTAAAAGTTAAAAGTGAGCAATTTTGTAAAATTTTATGAACCACTATTTTGATGATGAACTTGGAATGCATCTGGTTCAATTGTAATTATACAGGGTAGGTATATGGAATTATTTCATGATGAACTTTTTATTGATAATTACTCTCAACGAATTAATTTAATTTTGTGTAAAAAAATTATCCTGTTATCAATATCACAAATTTGGTTATTATTATTTTAGATTTAAGAGCAAATTCAAAAAGAACAACGAACACAAAAAAATAACTTTGAGGATATAAAATTTCGGGAAACCTCGGGGTTTTATTTTAAAAGGCTTTGTTGTCTTAAAAAAATACGACAATAATATATTGACCAAATTCTTAAAGAATCCTTTTCTTCCTCTTAATATAGGTGAGCATTTGGCTTTTACATCTTAGGTAGCTTGTTAGGCTTGCCTTCGATGTGCCTGCACCCAGTTTTTTATTGTTATGATGGCAAATCATTAACACATGGGACCGACGTCTTTACGTGCCTTCAGAAGCACGGAAGACGGCTAAGAAATTTTCGACTGTAGCCAATGTCGAACCGAGGAACCTTGCATTAGCAGATGATCACGTTAATTTTCAGGCCCTGACTATCGTCAATCGTCGTCAATAAATAAGAACACCCAAGATTATAAACCAAACCATCCTAAAGTGATAATTCAGCACAAAACTGTTTACTGAAAGCTGAAAGAATTATTTTAAGGGCCGATTTATTCATCTATTCAGTAAAGTCTCCGTTAGTTACGTGTCAGGTAAACTTATATGTCACCTGTAAGAATTTTGGGTATATTCATGCTATTTTATGTATTCCGTAGTTACTTAATATTTTACTGAACACCCCGTTGTTTTTAAACGGTTAGTAGTAATTTAGTAGTAGTTTAGTAGTAGTTCCTCGCGTGATTGGCTCCATAGATTGTACACATATAAAAATTCAAAGCCCAGGTAGGTATGTTATTTGTGTAATTATAATTTAGACTACGTATTTCTTAAAAAATAACATATTTTCAGGAGGAGCAAATGCAGAAGTATTCAGAAATAGAAAAGGCTTTTTTTCATTAAATGTTCAGTGCATCTGTGATGCAAATTACAAAATTCGAGATATTGTAGCTCGGTGGCCAGGTTCTTCTCATGATGCCAATATTTTTGATAATTCAAATATCAAGCAAAGATTTGAAGGGAATCAATTTGGAAATGGTATTTTATTAGGTGACAGTGCTTACGCCTTAAGTCGATATATGATGACACCTATTGCTAACCCACAAAATGATGCAGAAAACTTATTCAATGAAGCTCAAATTAGAACTAGAGGTCCGGTGGAAAGGACATTCGGAATTTGGAAGCGGCGTTTTCCTTGTCTATCGATGGGAATGAGGTGTAAGATACCGATGGTGCAAAATGTAATAGTAGCTACAGCAGTGTTACATAATATTGCAAGAAACAATAGAATTGAGGAAGCACGGTTTGAAAATGAGCATAACGAAGAGCTTTTTGAAAACGAGACTATAGAAGAATTACAGGAAGTCTTTCAAGAAAATAATAATTTTCATCGTGCCGAATTTTTAAATTATTTTAGAAACTTATAAGGATACATGAATAAATTAATGTTTTAAAAGCTTTATTTTAAATTTTTTCAAGTTTGTACATATTTTGTATTTTTTAATTGGAACAGCTTCATTTCTTGTTCATGTAATTCAGTTGCCATTTTGATTCTTAGCTGGCTTTCGAATTCTTTTCTGGCATCGTCTTTCTTCAGCAATTCTACTCGCAGCGATATTTCTGCCAACTGCTGTTCGGCAACCTTCTTTTGAATAGTTAGCAAGTCTTCACGACTGTTGGCCATGGATGAATATTTATTTCCAACATTGTTTAGTTGCTTTGACGTAGACATTTTCAATTTTTTACTTATTGGGGTCCTCAATGATGCAGGGGTCCAAGATTTCCAATTCAAATCTGAAATAATATAATTTTCAATCACCAATATCTCAAAACTAGTAAGATGTCGATTAGCTCTGTGTGCCTATAACAGTTTTTTATCTTACCCTTTTTCTCTTTTGTAAGTATACCGCTTGTGGATGGAATAGGGTTATCGACCACTATAGGGTTATCGACCAATATAGGGTTATCGACCACTATAGGGTTATCGACTAATATAGGGCCATCGGCCACTATAGGGTTTTCGACGAATACCTCCAACATCTCAACATCAACCAAGTTTATTTGGTTTTCACTATTCATATTTGCAACATATTCACCAATATGTTTTTCTAAAAAAGAAAAAATGGAAATAAGTGAAAAAATAAAAACGTATAAAACTCTACCTTTATCACAGTCATCTCCAGTTGGAAGACCCTCCACACTCAACAATATCACTTGCATCAATTTTTCTTCCCAAGGTTCAAATATAACGACTTCTGCAACACCGCCGCCCGTCTTAAATTGCTCAGCTCTATGTCGAGAATTTTTTTGCTTGATACGTCTCTTGATCCCGTCATACTTTACTTTCAACATTTTATCTGTTCGATTACTTGCAGTGGCCGCATTAAAAGTTTCTGTTAGATCAGTCCACGCATCTTCTTTCTGTTTCCACGTAACGGCGTCCGTACGTTTATTTTCAATTACAGAAGCCCGTTTCAAAACTTCGTCGACTAAACATTGGGTTTCTCTTGCAGAGAAATTGACGGATCGTGCTCGTTTTTTTGTATTACTATTCTTTTCTATAATTATTTCATTAGGTTATTATAAAACAAAAATTTATTATGTAAATGTGATACGTACCTAACCCAACCATTGTGTTGCTAGCTTCTTGGCCTTACTTAAAACTGTTGCGCATGAACTCTAATTCTTCTTCTGTACTTTTATATCATATGCCATCAATTATATAGTAATTAGTTAACTATATGATTACCAATCTAACCGGATTATCCTTTAATCATTATGTTCCTAATTCCAACAAAAACACGTTGTTTCGAAAAACTGTTTATTTACATGCATCAACTGCTAATTTGAGGTTAGGATCTTCTCTGTAACGACTTATAATTTGTAAAAACTGATCTGTAAATTTATCTGTTCGGTAACCTCAATTTACTGACAGGTTGCCACTACTGGAAGGTGAATAAACGTTTACCGATAACAATCTTATCAGTAGCGTTACTGAACACTTTACTGAGAGGTGAATAAATCGGCCCTAAGAGAACAAATTTAGCGAATATAAATGCAACACAATACCTGCAAACTGAGAACTGGAGTTTGCTGCAAAACCGAATAAATCGAAAATATCTAGCTTTCCATACACAGTTTTATTCCAGCCCCAAAAATATTTGCACAAAATTGACCTCCCATCGACAAAACCTTTTGAGGAAAAAATCAATCGTCGAAAGTCAAAGTAACGAAAACAATAGGTACCAACTTTAATTATAAAATTAATAAAATTTAAGTGTAAATACAAACGGTATATAAATATAACAAAATTTTAGAAACATCAAAAAATAATTTGCAAAAATTAACCAGTAAGCTGGAATAATTCGTCCATCATCGCTACTGTGGGCATCGATCCTAGCACTGATGCAGCATTGCCTTGTTGGATATGTTACGGTCAATGATGACAATTCGGGCAATGACATCAATGCCCATGCAAATTGGGGCACTGTTGACATTTAAGAATCTATCTATGGTTTTTGCATCATTGTCCGAGAAATGACGTCATTGCCCAATACAGAGCGGGCGATGATGATATTATTCCATCGGGCATGTACATATTAAAAGTGCCTGTATAATTAATTGGTACTAGCTGCTATTAAGGGATTATTACCAACTTAAAAATGTATCTATAAAATTTCTAACTATTACCAAGACAAAGACATAAGGGGTCGTCCATAAATTACGTCACGCTCCTGGGGAGGGGAGGGGGGTTCCGACCATTGTGACGGGGGGGGGTTCAAAAATTGTGACGTCACAAAATATATAGATTAAATATTTTATTATCCTCCTCCTCGGTCCTTTCACCCTAATGAGGGTTTGGTGACGTATATGTTGCATTCACACGATGATGCCATTTACGGTGTTCTTCCACACGTCTCGGTCAGACGCCAGGCGGATTGTTTCTTGTAGCCCACGATTTATAAGTTCTTTAGTCTGGTCTATCCATCTTTTTGGCGATCTTCCTCTTGGCCGCTTCCCTTCGATTTTGCCCTCCACGATTAGATTCTCCATCGTGCCGTTTCTCCTAGATATGTGTCCAAGGTATCGAAGGTACATACGATTGACGTCTTTGAGCAAGTGGCGTCTGGTATCAAGTTGTTCTAGCACGGAGTTTTGTCCAAGATATCCTTAGGACCCTTCTATAAACCCACATTTCAAATGCCTCTATTCTCTTCTTGTCTGCCTTTTTTAGCGTCCATGTTTCGGCAGCGTACGTAGCAATCGGAAACACAAGCGCATTCACCAATCTGAGTTTTGTGGCTCTAGTAACCGAATTTTATTATAAGTATTATTTAAAAAAAACTATCTTCTGGGGTGCTACCCCTAAAAAAAAGGTCATCAGCCGAGGTGGGGATGACACCCATGAAATCCGCCCAAGGTTTCTTTTTATTATCTTCTTCTTCAAGTGCCATATCCGGTCTCCCGGACGTTGGCGACCTCTCTCCTATGTATGTGTTGTGCGTTTGAAGTATTATCACACACATAGGGGACCTACTGCTTAACGCGGGCTCCGAACCGCGGGAAGTGTATACACTTCATCTCCAGAGAGGTTGTTCCAGGCAGGTTACACCTCGGTGGTTTGCCATTGCCTTCCGAGGGGAGACGGTCAGAATAAAGTTTTTACTGAGCCCGGAGTCGAACCAGGCATTCAGCTTTAGCAGCAACGCACTTAACTGCTTTAGCTGACGACCGTCTCTTTATTATATATTATATTTATTATATAAATATAATATATTATATAAATATAATATATTTATAAATATAATATATTTATTATATAATATATTTATTATATAAATTTTAAATTTGAAAAATTTGTGGGTGGGTGGGGGGGTTCAAGAATATGTGACGTAATACTTGGTGGGGGGTCTAGGTTTGTGTGACGAAGTGTGACGATCGGGGGGGGGGGTAAATTGCTTAAAATTGCATGACGTAATTTATGGACGACCCCTAACGAACAGAAGATAAATGGATACCATCATGGATCTCAATGAAATGCGTAGGCGATTTAATGAGAACATTAATTTAACAATTCATACAAAACGCGATGATAATAAAATTGATAATAACAATATTATTTTTAAAAATTGTTATTAATAAATTATTAAGCATTATAATACTTCACTGATGGACGATCTGTAAAAATAAATATCGCAAAATAAGCAAAATTAAGCAACGTTATTGGCCGGCCAAGGACGTAAATATTACAATCAGATAAAAATATTTACATCATTGTCCACCGTAAACGGGCATTGACGTCAAAGACCGGACAATGACGTCAATGTCCAGCAAAAATGACCATTGACGTCATTGTCCGGCCATTGACGTCAATGCCCAATTCACATCATTGACCGTAACAGATACACAAACTGATTCCCTGAATCAGAAAACTTTTGGCGCGGCTATCCCCAGACACAACAATTAATAAACGACCGAATCTCTCAACCAAATTTTTTGCACTATTATTCCACGGTCCCAGTGTCTCAACAGCAAAAGCTGAGAAATCATTGTAATAGGGAAGATGCATAAATTTTTTTTATAGCGTAGTTGGATCAAAAATAACTAAATATACTAATTAATGCTATTTAATTTATTTATTTTCGTTTTGATAATAATTTAAAAAATATTTAAAAATCCGTCAATTTGAATTGAAGGAAACGCCCGCGCAATTTGCCACAGAACGTGTGACGTCACAGTTTAATTTTACATTCATTTATATTATTTTTCTGTGGTTTTGTGCTTTGAAAGTTGAAGTTTGTTAGTGTTAAAAGCTGTTATTTATCATAATTAAATCAATTAAAAACAAGAAAGTTAAAAAAGTACTCCAAACGAGTATAGTAAACATGAAAGTGAGGTTATTGTTATTGTACCGGTGACTTCGTTGCGTTTAAGGTCACATGATTTATTTTAAATTATTATTGAATTTTAAAATGGATTATTTATAACAATATACAATAAATAGAAGTTATTTTTGCTGATTTGATATTTAATATATAGGATTAATCGGAAAATACTGTTTTAACTAAAATTTTTTTTTCATGCATGTTCCCCATTATAAGAATTAAGATTAGGGTCGTTAGTATACTTAAAAAAAGTTTTTAAAATATTAAACATGAACATTCGACGTTTGAGATTATGTATTCGTTTTCGGAGTTCTTTGGAATAATGGTAAGCAAAATTTATACTTTTTCAAATACCAGTCAGTAACTGAAGTGTGAAGTTTTACGGGCAGAATACTAAATAATGCCGAAACATGTCATATCGTCGCCCCCATGCCAAAGTTACCAATGTGCAAATTTGTAGTTATGAGATAAAGCGACTTGAATATGTAAGTCTTCATGAAAAATCAGAATTTAAAGTTATAAAAACTATTTTTTGCCCATCTATAGTATATTTAATGCTCTTTAACAGAGTATTTTTGTAATTTTGATTTTTACATTTTTTAGGCTTATTTTGCACATTGGTGTCTTTGGCTTTGTAAACTTTTATCAATTATTGATGATTCGTACAACAAAAAATAAAACATCTTATCATTGTTATTGGTTATATTTAACATTTATAGCAAAAAAAAGTATTATTTAAACTAAAATTCATCTATTGAATCTTCGTCTTCATCGGGTGCTGACAATTTGTCCTTTACAGCTTTGCTACTTGTCAACGAATTGTAAAAATTGTGATACACTTTTGGTATCGTTAAATCTTTGCACATTGTTTTTAAATTTTGCAGTTTCAGCTCTGCTATAGGAATTTTTTCATGGTATGCTTTTTGAACGCTTTCTTCTCGTGGTCTTCCTCTTTTCTGCTTGATCTCGACTTCAGTAAAGTTTTCTTGTCTGAAGTTAGTCTTGTAAAATATTTTATTAGGTGCAGTTTTTTCATAGTGCAACCAACACACTTTTCGCCATGGAATTTGTTGCGAACTCACTTTGGAATATGACTTGAAATCGTAAAAGTCGTCATACTGCATATTCTTCACAACAAAAGGACGTGGATTTCTTCTTGCATCTCTAATAAGCTGCGTCCAACCTTCGGGTGTATACACCGGCACGTGTTTGGATTTCTGTTCAATTTTTGATTGAATAGAATCACACTCCATTTCAGTTTGTCCAGTTTGAAAAAATTTATGATCTATTGTTTCAATTGTCGGATGTTTTGTAACCGTATACAGACACATCCCTGCAAAAATAGAATTTTTCTTCTGACCACCACATCCGTCTGACATCATTCTCACCGAAGTTGTGTTATTTTTTGTTTGATTTAAAATATAATCATAAACGCAAGAACTTATTTCGTTAGCACCTCGTTTTCCATCCGTTTCATCCCATACACAACAAATTACATCTTGATTGCCCAAATTGTACATGGTCAAATTGTACACAGCTAATTTACGCAAGTAAAATATTTGACCTGTCGATCCTTTAGGGCAGTTTAAAACTGCTTGTAGATCAAAGTTGAAAGAAAGAACCGTGTCATCATTTTTGGCAATTTCTTTATCTTCATTTCGCATTTCTCTAGCCGAGTTCTTCAGTTCAATGTGCATTGTATAATCCTCTTCTTGTGGAACTTTTTCAACATCTGTCAAGCTATTATAAAATAGACATTTTTTACCTTGATCCTTTTTGGGCTTATGAAATCCTATATTATATAGTCACGGAATACAGTCTATATTTTTCTAACGACACTGGATGCCGATTTTCTGCTTGGCATGCTTGTGTGTATAATCTATGCATAATTACTAAATTCAGTGTTGCATCTAGATATTTTTTCGATGTTGATTGCCTGCAATAGTAGGACTGCTGGAAACGAATTAATGTGGTTTCTAAGAAAATCTTCACTATCCTTGTTTAATTTGTTATGAGGTGAATGCTTTCCTCGTTGGTCTGGTATTAATGTTCCACAAGCAGACTGTTTTTTAAAACAACTTCTTATCAAACTATCTGTTATATTTAGTGTGGCTAAAAAGAATTCTCGACATACTGTTTTTTTCTCTTTATCAACAGTGAAACTGTAATGTTTGGTATATGTTTTCCTGGAGTTCTCTAGATTTCTTGTCGTTCTTTTCTTAAGCGTTTGTTCAATATTGTTCATAATGAATTGCCGTTGGGCTTCAATAGAAGTACTAGCACGAAATTCTGCATAAATTGCTAATCTGTGATGTTCTTCCACTAGATCAGTATACATTTATGTTGTAGTTTTCCAGAGCATGGAGATGGTAGCATAGCACGAGCAGGGTATTGAATATTGCGAAATCCGATATACTCTTCCCCTTTCAATCTCTTTGCTTTTTTCGCGGATTTTGTCCATTTTGACGCGTTCTTTCTTTTCTTCTTATCAAAAGAATCTTTGGCTTTATCACCATCGCTACTTTCATTATTTGAAGGTGCATATTCATCTGATGAAGAGCCTACAAAATCGCCATCAGAATCATAGACAGCTTGAATACCATCATCGTTTTTGTCTCCATTTACACTTTTGATAAGATCTTGATCTACTTGCTTACTAGTTTCGCTTTCTTCTGAAATGTTTGCTTGGCCATCCTTTGCCAAATTACACAAGGCCAATATTCGTTTACTTCTGCTGGCCATATTTTCACTCAAAAATAAAATAATAAGCAACAAAGATACTGCTACAAACAGATACTGTTTGTTATTCACAATAATTCACACGAAACAAAAGAAATAAATATAAATTTAAAACAAATAGAAAACTAGATACTCACTTGATAATTATAATATCATTTTATCTCACCTTAATGGCAAGAGTAACTAAAAACTTTATAGATAACTTTTAATGTTATCAATACAATTAATAAATATATCAATAATCAATAAATCAATACAATGTAATTAATACAAAATAATTCAAATATTCGTATAAGCCAAAATGACGAATGTGGCACATTGATGCACAATTTGTTTTTGTACCCAAGCCAAAACAACGAATGTGGTACATTCGACGTTTTGGCGTTGTACATCTGAGAACATTTTCACATAGGTAAATTTACAAAAACCTACTACAAAGAATTCTATTGGCTGATTACATTCGCTGTTTTGGCATTGGATATTTTGATAAAATTTGAAATAGGTTGCGTGAATAACTCAAAAATGACGAATTTGCACATTGGTAACTTTGGCATGGGACCGACTATTATGATAAGGTTAATTTGATTTATGTATATTCGGTTTTGAACGTCTTGCGACATTTTCCCGATACCTCCCTGTCTCTGCTCGTTGCGTGTTGAAAATGTGTGACGACCACACAGGACCTACAGCTTAATGTGGATTCCGAACCACGGAAATAGACGATTTTTACACCGCCTACTCCATCAGGGAAGTTTTTTAGCCATAAATAATGTTATCTGGGGCCAGCAGATAGACATTTGGTGAGCGAAAACTTCTTCTATAGATATATAGCACCTCACAGGATTTGAGCCCGTGAATATTGGCTTGAAAGCGAACACGCTAGCATTTCAGCCATTCGCTCACCTAATAATTACACAATTTCGCATTTACACAATTACACATTAAAATAAAATAATTTGATTTATACGGTTTTTTATTTTCCATTTCATTGTAGATCACTGATTCTCAATACGACCCTGACCGTTGATGTTCGTTTTGTTAGAAAAAATAATGATAAAAAACATTCCATTTGCTGCAGAAAAAATGTATAGTTATCAGCTGAATATTTCAGAATTTATTATTCTTAATTAATTTATTTCTGAAGAATGGATAACAGAATGAACGAACAAAAAATTACAACAGAAAAAGTAGTTTGGCTCATTAATATACGGTATTATACTATAATATGCAGATCACACAAAAAACATAATTATTAACCGTAACATTGAAGCCACTGACTGGTTACTACAAAAATTAATATATAATAAATTAAATTAAAATTTAAGTTTATTTGGTTAATTTTATAAAAAGGCGTTACAAAATTTTCATGAATTTATTATTATATTCTTATAATTATTTATCTATTATTATAAAAAATATATTGTGTAAGTTCTAATTAATTAACTATAACTAACTACCAGGGTAAAAATTGTTTTATATTATCAGAAAATAATTTTTGAGGTTGGAAAGTTTAATTTTTCCACATTTGCCTGTGTAAGTTGTGGTTTTAGTGCCGGTGGCGCGCACCATAATTTTTAGGTAAATTAATTTGAAAAAACTGCAATTAAACAATAAATAAATCAATTACATAACAAGTGAAGAAAAGAAGTCATTGCAATATACGAATGTAAAAATTTTAGTATGAGTATTGCAACTACAAGTTTTCTTCACGCGTTACACGTTATTTTCAGTTTTACTTTCGATGTTGATTACCATACAATAAATGCTTTAAAAATAATTTTGTCGTATGTAGAAATAATGTTACTACACGTTTCCTTGCAATAGTCAACTTTATTTACGAGTTTAACCTAAAAAATTAACATCGGAAATGACAATAATTATTGCCACATCATCGTAGGAAAAGTAATAAGATTACATATTTAAGTGAGAATGGAATATACATTTTATTGAATTTTATAATTTGAAAATTAAATCGGTGCGGTTCAGAAAACTATGGAGTAGTTGAATGTTTTTAGGGTGATCTGCCAAGATTTCCCGTAGGGTGGGTGCTAGTTGCAAGGCTTTCCTTATTTGGTCGTATTTCTTGCATCTTGAAAGGATGTGGTCAACCGTTAGATCTTCATTGCATGTTGTGCAGTATGGGGTTCGAATAGGTGTACGTGGGTTAATATGGTATGTCCTATTCGTAATCGTGCCAGAGCTACCTCAAACCTCCGATTAGGTTGATTTGACGTGTCCCAGCTATGGTAAGTTTCTTTGACGCTTTTTAATTTGTTGTTCTGTTTTTGGTAAATAAATAAAGTAAATAAAAAATTACCTTTCATAGAGAAAACTTCAAGGGGCACAAAACAATAGAAGTGAGCGATGCTTATATAAAACAGGATACCGAAAAAATCCTGGTAATGTTTGCATTATAAAAAAATTTGCTCTTGTTGCACTGATTCTTACTGGAGTCATATCGAAAATAATTTAGATAATTTGCACAATTGTTCTATTTAACAACAGAATTTACTAACTTGTTGTTTGAATTAAATCGAGAACTGTGACTAACTATGGGAAAGTTTCCGCGAACTTTCACTAGAAACGTTGCAAAACTCATAAGAAATAAGAAAAAGCTATACCGACGTGATATTTTGGATGCACCACTTCGGACAGCCAATTTATTTTCTTTTACCAAAGGGGGTGCTTCTTTTTTAGAGAAAATGGCGTGCTTTAACCTTTTCTATTTTGTTTGCAATTATTTTTATCCAAATAAAACTCCCGTTATTAAAACAATTCTTTTTGTTATTGTAAGCCACAGCTGTCTGTCAAATGCAATGCGCGCTCACTTTGAATTATGGCTTTCTAAATTTCTTTAATGCAAAATTTTATTACAAATCAATTTATTCCCATTACTTATCAAAAATGCGACTGGCTTTGTGTTCGTCGTTTTCAACGTCAAGTCCCCACTACTTTGCGTTTTACAAATATTTTCCTATATAGTATCCCAGTCGTACATAGGAGTACCAAATTTTCACATAAAATCCAACTTACGAAATATTTTTGTAAGTTTGAAAGGAATTAATTTCCTTTTCCATTCATTTCATCTGTTATCAGGTTAGATGCCTCAGAAGTGTTGTGGATGTGCATATTCTGAGGGTGTTTTACTATGCGCATGTGCACTCTAGTCTATCCTATGGGGTCTGTTTTTGGGGTGGTTCTCCGATAGCTGGGAATGTCTTTGTGGCCCAAAAGAGAATTGTTCGGTGTATCGCGGGGGTGGCATCTAGAGACTCATGTAAACCGCTATTTAAACAACTTAAAATTCTTTCTCTTCCCTCTGTTTACATCTTCGAGCTCCTTGTCTATGTTTATAGAACCAAAGGTATTCATCAGCGGAACTCCGATGTTCATGACCACAACACTCGCGGTAGGGACGATTTCCGTCCTGCGCTTCACCTCTCCAGTGTGACGAGGGGGTCTCCTGTGGCGGTGGGAACGGCCCTGTTCAATGCACTGCCTGTAAAAATTAAAAATTCGAAAACGGTACTATCGTTTAAAGCGGCCGTAAAGGGCATTCTCACGGAGCACTGTGTGTACTCGGTTCAGGAGTTTCGTGATCTGTTGAAGTGTTTTGTAGTTGCATTTTGTATATGTATTTTTTGTATTTTTGTATTTTGTATATGTATTTTTTCTTTTGTACTGCGTGACTTGTCCTATATATTGTAATATTAACAGGATTGAATATATTATTATTATATTATTATGCATTGGTTTGAACATGAAAGACATTCAAAGTCATGGATCAAAACTAAAAAATCAATATGTTACTTGCAGTACCACCAACACAATTTCGGGATTTAAAGAGAACTTTTTATAAATATTGCTTATTTTTTACCATGCCCACGCCCAAAAAATTTAGATTAGAAAAATTTGCGCTGTTTGTGGGCGCAAGTTTTACCATTAGCCCATAGTTAATCTATTCTTAAGCCGGGCCTGACCTGATGGTTCTGAATAAAAGCATAATATAATATTATTTTTTTTTTTACTTTTTACATGTTTTCAAAAAATAACTAAAAAAATTTGTATCCAAATATTTATGGTCACTTTCTGATGTCGTGAGTCTGATAAAAAAATGTCAAACAATTTTGAGATTATTTGACTTGGTCTTTGAAATGTTTTGTTATACAATATTATTGAGAAATCAAATTTTTTGTACGGGAAACCTTGAATCATTGTCCGAAAAGTTGCTACAAACACATTTATTTGTATTAAAAATCTAAAATTGATAAAATTAATTTCCAATGTAGTATTTTATGAAACTTACTGAGTTATACAAAGAGACGTAAGTTATTTTGGTAATCGCAGGTATATAAATGAACAAGTACCCACTCGGAATTAAAGTATGAGAAATGTTTGTCATTTGTAACATTTTAATTTATTTTTCGCTACATTCTTAAAGAAACTCTCGTGTGTTTAATACAGTATCATCATGATGTGTAGGTATATATTTCTTTCAATTTGTTTTCTTTTAGCGAAATGATTAAAGAATTTAAGTTGAAACTTGAAGCAATATAAAATCGTGAGTCGATAGAACGTTGGAATAGTTGTTAAAAACTTAGATATTTGTCAACTTCTACTTTACATGTTTCTCATTCTTGTGATCGCGAGTACAATCATCACGTGTGCCCCTATGAGTTAGGTACCTTGCTTGTATTCTGGAGCTGATTACAAGACCTTATTTCTTACTGGGAATATTAGAAACCCGAATGAGATTTATTAGGTAGTGTCAAGCTATAAGCCATCGCAATCTTGGATAATGGGCCTCGCTGCTGCAGGAGCTAACATGGCGGATGCGAATTAATTAATTGGCTCACAAAATAAAGACCATAAATTCACATAGCGTCACAAATTATGGCCAAGATAGGGAGTGTCGCGAAATAAAATAACCATATCTGGCTTGCTTTAAACGGAAAGTAAGAAGACACTTAACTAAAAGTTATCTTTTGCATTTATTTTCTTTAGTTCATCCCTAAACGTAGGTACAGACACCGCATTCCAAATAAAATTTTTAATATCGTTTTCTACTATAGGTAGTGAGGTGATGCAATTTTAATTTAATAAAACTTTTTCAATTCAACTTTTAACTAAATATAAAAGTTTTTAACATTTATAGAAATTAAGATACGAAAAGCTAAATCTCATTACCTGCACTGCTGGACGTGCGGGTTTTTCGTCATTTTCAACTATCTCAGTTTATAAATAGGATTTGTGCATTGGACTAGCACGGACGCTGCCCCTATATATGCTCCCATTAACACAAATGGAAAAGCTCCGAGAACACGTTTTACACATTGGGAAAAGACGCTGTACTATAATCCGAATTACCGAACAACGCCATTTATATTTTCCAAAAAATAATAAAAAATTTTATTTCGCCTTTAACGCTATTTACGCTAATTGATTTATATTTTAGATAACGTAAACTTAATTAAAAAATTGGCTTTAATAAAAAAATCATATAAAAGCTTTTAACCCAATTTCTTTTATGTAAATAGTAATTTTAAAAAATTGTATGATAAATGATGTTAAAGTGTATTTATTTTATAAACGATTTGCGGTTTTGAGTTCTATATTCAAAATAACAGATGAAATCCAGAAATCCATATGTTTTTTAATGTTTATCAAACATTTCAACATTTAAACAACTCCCTGTTTGTATTATGAATTCTAATTCAGTCTACATATTTATTGAGTTCATAACATTAGTTAAAATCTGATTACTTTTAAATAAATATTGGCTATTCAAACGATTCATAAAAATATGCACGAAATTTAATTTCTGAAGTGATTTTATTGTGCTTAATACTAAAACACGCTTTAATGTTAACTATTCATTTGGAAATTTTGCATTCATCTCAATTTTGTAACAGCAAATGTGCGATTCCATTATCTTCTCCAGAACCCTTTCACGGTAGCCAATTGTCATTAGTACAAACTGGACGGACCATTCAACCTCACACACGCTATTCATATCAAATTCAAACTCAATTTGACTGCACAAGGGTTGTATAAATTTGTAGATCTAAATTTAATTGTCTCAGACATTGTTCTGTTAATGACATTCGTGGTACATTAATTAGTAACGCATTAAAATAAATAATTCCAAACCGATATGTACTACTGAAAAACTGTATCGTAAATTGAAAAGTTTTGCATTATTTAAACACTCACCTAAATTGGACTACTCCGGAATTAAGTTTCCTGAAAAGAAAGCCAATATTAGTAAAATAAAATTCCTGTCGGTAATTACAATATTATTATACTAACAATAAGTATAAAGTCATGTACAGGAAAGTAGGTGGTACATACATTTAAAATTTAATTGGTAGTCATTTGCATATAACAGTGTTTATTATTACTTAATCTAAAATATTATGTGACCATTATTAGATATAGCAATTAGTACTACACGTTGCTTATTAGTACAACGCTTTTAGGTTGAACACAATTTGTTAATAAGGAAAAGCAAATTGGATGCCCCCAATGATCGCAGAAATTAAAAGTTACATTTTTAAGACATGATAAATAAGATTGAAAATAATATAATTTGACAAGATGTTCTAAAAGCAAAGTGGTTTGTCCTTCCTTAGGTTGGACCGTGACAGAGTGCTGCTAAATAATGTATGAAAATACTGTTAAAGCGAGTATTGTAGGAACGTAGTAGTGTATCGGTCCGCAGAATGCATGCATTTATTGGGGAGATCCGTTTGACCGCGCGGATATCTCAAAAAGCCCGTGGGACTTCTGGAACACGGTCCATGTGTTATATATTTGTTTTCCATTTTAGATTTTCACTCAGGATTTATAAGATTAGCATAACCTTTGGTGATTCATAAAACAACAAAACATTGAATATGAATACAGCCAAAGCTTGTTAATAAATAATAATGAAGCCTAAAAATAATATTGGCGAAACACATTTTACACTTAAATGTTTACTTTGTAAACTTTGGGGTTATAAGAAAACATTGCGTTTTATTATTGCCATTAAATTAAAATTTAAAAATTAACGAAGCTAAAATTATAAAAATGAAAATTTTTTTAAAAAGTTTTTGTTCATTTTCTTTGTTGACCTCATTACACATAGGCATATAAAGTACAATACATTGGCAAGATAATTTTATACCAGTTTTATTTTTTGGTATTAAATTTAACAAACGTAAATAAGGTTTTCAATTGACGAGTGAACTGGTCAAAAATTTGAATTGGAAATTAAAGCATTTAATAATTCTTTAGTGGCCTATTTTTTCTTATGAGGATAAAACCAATCAAATTGTTTAAATTTGTTTCAGTATAGTACATCCTAAACTATTGGACATGTAGAAGATTAAGAAAACATTATGCTTAAAAAAATTATTTGGAAAATCAGGATTGTCTTGTACATAATATAAAGAAATTCTAAAAGATGATCTTGAAGCAAATAGTGTGGAAACGAATACTTTACTTAACGGATTATTTCACTTTCACCCCTTAAAACAAAAAATGAGGTTTTAGAAATACATTGGATTCTTCTTTAATCCTCAAAAGTTTTATAACTTTTAAAATATTTGGGTGCCTATCTCTATATGTTCCCCATGAGAAGCAAAATGCAATAGAAGCACATGATATGAATATGCTCATGCAACTTCGTTTGTAAAAACCGACGACTGATAGGGAAAAGACCCCCAGCCCAACTCCCCATGAGTAGTGATGAGGCAGGTAAACAGGAAAAGCTTCCTAGCCAAAAGTGGAAGAAGAGGAAGAGAATTATATAATTTTGAATTGATATAGTACACTAATCCGAACATCACATAAATATGGCAGTCGGATATCCAGCAATCGGATTAAACCAATTGGTTTAATCCATAATGATGATTATTTATTAGCCAATATCAATCTTAACAATGTGTATTTCACATGGAAATACCAGGACAATCGATTTTATAGCTTTTTAAGTTTTGAAGTTGAAACTTTAAGAAAAAGGTGGAGGTGGGACATGCAATTCCTGAATTTTTTAAAAAGATAAAACATTAGTATTTAAATAAAAACTTTAAACACGATCTTGATTATTTGTATTTTCAATCAGTAAAATTAAAATTTATATTTTTATAAGAGAAGTGTTTGAAAAATATTCATTAAAGAAAGTGTACATATAAGATATACCTAATATCCTTTATGCAGGATGTCCTTTATCTTTTATGTAATTCCGGCACTTAAAC
Source organism: Podabrus alpinus (assembly GCA_932274525.1). Classification (NCBI taxonomy): domain Eukaryota; kingdom Metazoa; phylum Arthropoda; class Insecta; order Coleoptera; family Cantharidae; genus Podabrus; species Podabrus alpinus. The sequence continues at coordinate 44,778,054 of OW026451.1, forward strand.
TGCTATTTTAGTCCCGTTTTACAAAAACTTAAGTTTAACCTTAAATTCTTGAAACGCTCGTGTAATTTTTTGCCCTTTACTCGCCTAAGCAAAAACTTCTTCATCAGGATTAATAATGCCCTTAAGTCTCTTGTTATATAATATTATACTATTTTAATCTTAAAAAAATGAAGTTATTAATTTACAATACTTTAAATTGCGACAAAAATTTGTTTTCTGATGAGTTGTAATATTCAAATAATTATTATAAACCCAACTTGAGTTTTGTAAAGATGTACTAGGTAATTCGGTATTATACATACTTATGATACTATTAAATATTTTCAACAATTACCAAATAAAAATATTAAAGTAAACGTGATTTGGCCATCCACATTTTACCTGACCATAATTTAATTTTTTTCAAAAAGAATTTGAACAAAATTTAAAAATATATAATGTAAAAAAATATATCTAGATAAATAGAAGTCACTTCTCAAAGTTTAATTATTTAATTGATGACCGGTTTCGTGCTATACTATCACATCTTCAGAACAATCTAAAAGATAACAAAATATAGGCAAAATACAATAAATTGAAATAGACAACTCAGAAGTTTAAGTTAAAAAATAAAAGTCAGTTAACATTAAAACATTCACTCGCAGAATTGCCAATATTCTATTAAAAAACATAAATTTAAAATAAATTAAACAAAAATACAAATACAAAAAATACCATGTAGTAAAATAAAAGTTATATTATTATGTATGATGTGAAATACCTGGGTATGCTTCTGGACCGGAGACTCACCTGGGCGCAGCATATTAAAACAAAAAAGAAACAACTGAATTTGAAATTGACAAGGATGTACTGGCTCATAGGAAGAAACTCAAAGCTGTCGTTAGAGAACAAACTCTTAATATACAAGACAATTCTTAAGCCTGTGTGGACCTACGGATTACAACTTTGGGGAGCTGCAAGCGCTACAAACATAGCAAAAATCCAGACATTTCAAAACAAAGTTCTAAAAACAATTACTAGTGTTCCCATGTATTACCCCAACGGTGTAATACACGACCAATTAAAAGTGCCAACAGTCCAAGAGGAAATAGTGACCCACAGCGAGAGGTACCAACGCCGACTGCAGGAACATCCAAATCTACTTGCAGCAAATCTACTAAATCCACCACAATTTAGAAGATTAAAGCGACGCGATCCACTAGATCTAATCAACGATCCTTAGAATGAAATATACCGGGTCATAGAGCAAACGGCTGGACGTTAGTCAACATGCAGCGGTATCATTAGTAATAAGGGAGAGTGCTACTGAGCAATCTCTCTACACGTCATCATTTACATCACTCAGTGTTGCTTAATGTTTTATTATTAACAGATTGTAACAGTTCTTTGATAAAATAAAAAAAAAAAAAAAAAAAAAATTATGTAAGTTACGTTGCGGGGGGGGGTCATAAATTATGAACGATAAAAATGTCAAAATTTTGGATTTTTATCTGTTATTTTCAGTTAATACAAAAATTTCGGGGATAATTACCTATCACCTGTCACCCGAAATCGCCCCAAAATATTTTTTTTAGCAAAAGGAACCTTATTAGAGTGTCCTGTAAAAATTTCGCCCGAGAAAGTATAGTCAAAATTTTGAGAAAAATCGATTTGAAAAGTAGGGAAAATTTTTTTTGCCTTCTAATTTTTGGCTTGGCCAGAGCTGTGAGCATCAAAAAACCTACCCTCCGATGCTCCGCATCTCCGGGCGGTTTTTCGTGCTCAGAGCCGCTACGCGGCGGAGCTAAACATACGAGAAGGCGCCACCAATCAAGCAAACCGGGATGAAGGCAAAAATACTCTAAGTCTTAAATGAGTGATGCGCGGGAATCTCGTTAATTTTACGTGTAAATTAGCAAACTTCAAAATCGATTTACTCAAAATTTTGATAATACATTCTCAGAATTTTTTTGCAGGAGGGGCCTATATAAACCTTCCTCTTTGCGATTGCAAAGTTTCAACTCATTCGGAGTGACAGGTGTTAGGACATCCTCACCAAAATTTCATATTAAAAAAAAGTTATTACTCACGTGCAATCGCATGCCTCCCGGTGCCGCAGGCCAAGTCGTGTTTAGACAGTTTTAAGGGTAACCTAATGCCGACTATGCTGACTATTTTATTAGCTTAAAACTGAAAGATTTTGAAAATACAGTCAAAAATCCTACAATGCACAATAAGGTGCTTACACTGGCAAAATACATATTATTGTAAATAATGTTTACTCGTCTTAAAATAATAAACGCTCGTAAATAGCTTTAAACAAGACCGATTGTCAGTTTTCAGGCAGATATCTTGTAGAGTCTCCAATACTACACCGCTACTAATACAAAGTCAGTTAATATCTTCTGGTGCACCTTGTGTATAATTTAATTTAAAATTTTGATAAAACTGGTAATTATTTATAAGTTTGTACACCGAAAACTTAGGTGTTTATTATATTGTGAGCGATTAGTCTAGAATTTTCTTGATTTTTTTAAATTTTCACGTCTTTTCACGTCATTGCGAAAATTTTATATTCGTGACGAAATAATTGTTATATTTTACGTGTGCGAATTTATGGTTTTAAACCTCCACAACTGTACGGTATTGAATTTTCTAACTATCGAGGTATTCCATAAGTGATTGGACATTATTGTGGTTTTATTTTGGACAATTGATTACTCGGATAAGATTTCCTGTGCAACAGTTGTACTTCACAAGAAGTGGTGCATACTTATTTGCACCCTTGCTGACCCTTTGTTGTAAGTTGCATTTTGCTACTTGACAATTCTGAAGACAATGCCACCAACGTTCATCCATTTGTTTATTTTTAAAAATATTCTTTAACCATAATAGAGTTAGTACGTAATTTTATATTAATTTTTTATTTATTTATTTACAGCTTTAAATTCACATTGAATACTGCTATCTTATTTGTAAAATTTCCAAAGCCATTTGAAGGGGAGGATTAGCCCCTATAAAATATGTTTCAATTTGAGCTTGTACATGTCTTTCATTTTCTGATTTTATAGTTTGGCTTGGGTTGCATCGATCGTAACGAATTCCTTCGAATATATTCTGTTTTGAACCATAGTCTTCCACTCCTTCAGCTTCATCGTTTTCAGATCGTTCACCATCTGGTTTAACCATCTCACTCTAGATCATTCCCGTGCTATTTTCGTTGGTCTTCCACAATATTACTTTTTTTCACTATATATTATTATTATCTTCTTCTTCTGTGCCTTCGGAGGGCACGTAAAGCCGTCGGTCCCCCTGTGTTAATAATTTGCCATCATAACAATAAAAAACAGGGTGCAGGCACATCGAAAGGCAAGCCTAGCAAGCTACCTGAGATGTAAAATCCAAAAATGTTCACAGAACTAATTACAAAAATTAGTAAAAGGTCCTGAACAGGTCCTGGAACTATATTAAGAGGGCCTTCTTAATAAAAGTGGAAGATGGAAGAAGACTTTTAGTACTTCGACCATTATTTAAGATAAGCATAGTTTATCTACAGAATACGTAGTTACATATCAAATTAATGTTATATTTCAGGACTGCACTCTTCTTTTCATTTCTTTTCTTCTATTTTTTTCTATAAAGTTGTATCTGTTTCATTCTGGTTACGTGGAATGTCCTTATTGCACTTTATATAGTATTTTGTTTTCTTCTCGTTTACAGAAACATTAGGTCTATTTTTCTTGCTTCCTTTTCCATATCTCTAAACATTTCTTCCACCTTTTTGGGTGTTTTTGTCATAATGAGGATATCACCTGCATAATATGTTAGTTTCCAGCATTTTTTAGCATTATGCTGAAGAATGTCGCCGAAAGTGCCATCTCCTTTTCTCACTCCGCTATTTATTTTGAAACATTCTGTTTTACCTTCCTCTATACTTATACAGGCATTGGTATTCTCTAGGGTTATTTATACTAATAAAGCTTTAAAATATGTAAATTATTTATTTAAAAAAAGTTAGCATTTTTTGTAATTATTGCAACTAACGACTGGTAATAAACTGTGATATGGTACCATGTTGAGATATCAAGAAAGCCTGTTAATTTAATTAATTAGATTTCATTCTCTTTCAAAAAATTTTACAATTTTTATAACCCCGCCCCTCTTTTAATTTTGATTGTTTTTTTCAGAAGAGTGCTCATTAGTTCTATATATTGCATAATTCGCGTTTTATCTAGTTAATGCCATGATATGTTTTAAAGTTAGATTTAAAATTTTATAAGGTTAATTTCAATAATAACTTTAAGGAGCAACATTATATTTTTGTTGTGCTGAAAGGTTGATCATAATGTGAAAATACGTATTTATTGAAAACCCGCTAAATTTTATTTTATGAAAAGAATGTTCTGATAAATGTCGCTAAAAAAATTGTATTTTTGATTTAATTTTGAAAATTTTAGAAAAAAGTAGTGTATAAAAAATAGTGCTTAAATATAAACAATCATTCTACCAAAAACAAAATTATAAAATAAACTAAATTAATAATAAAGATGTCAACATATAATTTTAAAATTATACGCGGGTATTTGGAAAAATTACATCTGTAGCGACGGCACGTCAAAGATAAGCAGATATCCACATCAAAAAGTGCAAGAAAATGGGACTTAAAAAATGGCTCCGTTGAAAACGGACGTGTTATAAAAGTGCGAGTCTCGTCCCTTTTGTTAGAAACACGCAGGCAAAACAGCGACGAGGAAGTGGTCTTCCACGTTTAAAAGGCTTTTGAGAAATAAAAATAACTGCTGCATGATCAACGAAATCAATTGCAAATTTTTGGAAGCTGCAGTAAAAACAGATGGTTACAGCTGGAGCACAACTGAGTTAAAATTTTGAGACATTAAAGAAAAAGGAAGAAAGAAGCATCAGCGTTTTTGGTGGAATGTTTAAATTATAAAAACCTGCAGGTGCGAATATTAATTACAAAATTTTGTATTACTTAGGTAATTGGGTAATTTAGGTAATATTGACCATACGAATTACGAGGCTTGCGACTAGAATTTTTTGCATTTTGTTATTTTTACAAGTAATGGGAAGCAGGCAGATTGCCGAAACTATTTATTAATAAAAATGGATTTTTTCCGTTGGATGAGGTGTAGGCCCATCACCACAACACTCAATCTGAGGACCAGAGAGTTTTCTCTTAAGGCATCATCCTACCCTTAGCATGTAATTTAATGAATTTCAATTATTGTTTTATCTAAGTTACTTAAAGAATTGTACAAAAATTGAAATAATTACTAGTCACCAAAAATCTTGAAACTTGTATGCGGGGCGGCCAAAACTAGGCCTAGGATTCGGGCAAATCCTAGTTTTGACTTGACGCATATTCCTAAGGATAAACTGAGCTTTTTTCATACTTCCTCTCGCATAGGTTTCAAGATTTTTTGTGACTACAAATTACTTCAATTTTCGTAAAATTTTTTAAGTAATAAAACACGCATTACTCAATATCCACCGGTGAAAACTCTTAAACGCGTTTTGTTCCAAAGACAAAATTTAAAATATTTTAGAGTTTGATTAAGATTTTCTTAAAATTTACAATTTTAACTACTGCAGGTATAAGTATAAGATTAAAGTATCCCCTCGACGGCGATTTTCTTGAAATTGATTTGTTTTCCAAAAAGTGTGCTGAGGGAAAAATAAAACCTCATATTTTTAATTTAGTTGAAATACAAAAGTTTAATCTAATTTTTAGATAATTTTACAGTAAAAATGGGGCCTAAATCAATTTTTGGTTCAATGGTCATTTGAAGATAGACATTTAAAAAATTATTTTGAAGAGGACTGTGCCTCAATAATTTAGATTAAGTTAAAAAGTTTTTTTTAGAAAAGAGTATTCCCTCTTCACCTTTGCATCGGTGGTGGGAATACCCTATATTATATTATTAACAAAATTATGCTATCGTTGTGTTCAAAGGACTCCAACCAAGCGAAGAAAATGGAAATTACATGGTTATTGGTTTTCATTTAAATTTATCTCTCATCATACCTAAAAATAAGTTACCATTGGCACCTCGAAATTCCCCGTAGACCGCATCTTAACATTTTTCTTAGTTTCTGAGATATGGTGAGCAAATTTTTGAAATTAATCGCCTAATTATGTCTCGGCAGCACAAACTGATTTCAATTAGTTTTCCGGCATGCAAATTTTGAATAAACAAGTTCAGATACTAATCTATAGATCTCAATGGACTGAATTAAATGGAAATCGTGCAAAATTCCACTAAATATTGAAAAAAAGTAGTATCATGGTGGGAGGAAATATAGGAATAGTAGTATCCTATCGGGACTCATTAGAGACCGCTCCATAAACTACACTTTATGAAATAATGTTAATTTAAAAATTTTTTATTGTTGAAACTGTAATATTAATAAAGTAGCAATTATTTTATGAACAAGATAAATTTCGTAGAAGTTTATTCTGTTCGACTTCCATATATGACATTTGTTCCATCAGTTAAACCATGGTTTATAAGGTATATAGCTTTAGATATGGAAACAGTATTATGTTGTTTATGGCTTCTAGTATCAAGCAGGAAGAGATGAACTGAGCACGCTCTCGTTAGTTTTTATTGTATAAAATACTCGGAATTCGTATTCTTCAGAAAAATTGATATTTAATAATACTACTGGAATCGGTTTTGCACGATTTACTTTATAAATAATATTTTCTTCGAGAGTTGCATCAAGATATGCAAATCGGTAACTGAAACCTAACTTTTTTCCATTTGCATGTTCTTAACCATCAAATTCATTTTATTAAGATTTATTATGCTAATTAAAAATAATCCCATTCTTATAAAATAATCTTATTTTGTTAGGCTTTTATTTAATTAGGAATAAAATATAATGGAATATGAAAACGTACAGATTTATTGTATATATCCTTTTCAGAAGGAATAGCTTAACTAGGACAATTGTAATGCTTCATTAGAGCAAGCGGAAGTAAGTAACATAAGAGAATAGGGAAGGGTGGCCTGGCTGCTCTGCCCTTTGGCCGCTGCGATCTGCCAGATGTACTCATCAACTCTGCAATCAATGAACTGACCAGCTGCCTGTTCACAGAGAATATTCACCCACGTTAAAAATAAGTAGGTGTTGATACTTTTGCAAGACATTTCAACCGTTCAATATTAAAAAAAATTTCCGTTAATTTTCGCATAAATAAAATAAAATTTAACATCTTGTTATATATTTTCCAATAGGTATCTGAAATTCTTTCAAGAGCACTCCACGCATAGTGTCAATTCTGTTAAAATATTATCATAATTAATTTTAATGCGTCTGTATCATGTATGTATCAATGACATATTTATTATAGCAAAGTTCAGTTTAAACAAGAAAATGCGAGTGTCTTCAGAGGTGTACTAGAACCTTCACAATATTTATTCGAGCGGCTGTAATTCGTTATCATGAAGTTTTCCCTTGGATTTGTAATCATCATTAGTATTTCTGATGGTAATTGATGTTATTAGTGTACTATGATTCACACAAAACTTGCTGTTATAATAAATTTCGAAAACATAATTTAGGTAATTGAAAATTACTTTCATTAATTAATTTTTTAATACCCAAACTATAATTTTTAACGCGGTCATGCTGGTACTACCATAGAAGAAACGATAAAAAAAAGTATAGAAAAAATAGTAAGTAACAAATTATTTAATGAAAACCGTTTGAAATTTATTTATTAATAGGGCTAGTTTAATAAACTGACATTGATTTATAGGCTGAATTGGCACTTCATTATGTAAACATGTTCGTGAACAAGTGATTTGTTTTAATACACAAAACATTTATGCTTTATCCTTTCAATTTTTACCCAAAAAAATATATAATATATTAATGTTATTATTTGCAAATTCGCTAATGTCTTACATTTTGAAACAACGCTATACCTATAAAGCTATTCAATTAATCTCGATAAACCACAGTGTCAACATTTATAGGAACAATTATTAATGAATGTACGTACACGTAACAGCAGAATAGAAAAAATAGGCTATTAATATGATTTCCATATTTGATAGTTTTGTTACACGATACCTACATTTACTTTCTTAAAGAAAGCTGAAATAAAAATGTTTTAGTTAAAGACATAATATTTTACATTGTATCTGATGAAATCTTAACCCTAATGTCAATGAACGATGGAACGGAGGTACTATTTCACCCTCAAATTGAATTTTGGCATCGCCATCGGGAAGGGAAGAGAGAGAAAAGTCATAAGTTAATAAGTCTGAGTATAATACCAAATTAATAGTTTTCACTATATTCTTGGAAACTTCTAAAATACATAAAGGTAAGATTCTGGAAGAGAAGTGGACTTTCAGAGATACGTATCTTATAGTTTATCCAAGTTGATAGAAAACTGATTCTTATTTAGTTTTGTCTCGAAATTAATAAACGACATCTTGTCAATAAATTGCAGTCTTTCGAAACGGAAAATTAGGACAAGTAAGTTTTAATAAAATTGCTGCTGCAGATATTATCAAAAACGAAAATGATAAAATCCGGAAACATGGAATTGCTTTATGGTCCAAACCGTAAACAGACATGTCCGGTTAGGATTAATGAGGACGTATCTCTAAGAGAAATGGGGATTTATCACCACATATCTGCCGCTTTATTAAGATTTATACAGGGCGCGGATGTAGTCATAGACTGGCGAGGAATGTCGTTCGTCCAGTATGGCACACCTGCGCAAGGTCGTCGGCAATGTCCTACTACCGTTTCTTCGCCAAACTTTATTGCAAATGTGTTACCATTCAGACAAATAAAATACTTTTACTTAAAAAGTGATAACACTAACTTGACGAATCCGTATTGCTAAAGTAAACCCACGAATAATTTATCCCTAACGCCGAAAGTTTGAGCATAAATTTTTAATTAAGAAGAGCAAAAATAATATTGAGCTTTTGTTAATTTATAAAGTAATTGGATAAGTTGAACTTCCTTTTGTCTGTTTCAGGAACAGGTATGGTAGATATATTATAAATACATAAATAGAATCGTGCCAAGTCTATAAATTCTCACAATATTTTCTTGTCAAGATTTCGTTACGGAATCTTTACTAATCTCTATATCTTTACAGTTTAATGAAGAAACTTTTGTTAAAACCAAAAATTTTTGTATATCTATAGTAAATCGGTTAATTTTTATTGTTCTTTTTGATATAAAACAATGAGAATGGTGTAACAACTCAAGCAAAACAAATACCAAACCATATACGAACACGCACTAAGAACAAAGCCTTTATCACTGCACAATTATGTTTCGTGTCAGATTATAACATGTGAAGGAAAGCCAATTAGTGATGAGCGCGGTCGTACGGAACAACATAAGCTCTAACTACAAATTGCTTATAATAGCTGTGCGGTGTAACATTTCTATATAGGCTTTATAAAAATACCTATTCATTAGGGTATCCTACTATTAAATCCTTGCTTTGGTGTTATTAATTATGAGGACCCTTCAGAAGTAAAAATGGGCACCTAATTATAATGGAAAATTAAATTAAAAAATGCTACGTTCATATCCTATTCATTCTGATCGCAAAACTGACTTAAGCAGAACAGCACTGGAAATATGGAAAATAATCTTGTTAAATCCTTTTTGCTTGTTTTTCATCGACAAAATACCGGATTGGAATTAAATGAAACTATGGAACCTTTGTGCCTGTTTCAACTTGCGCATTTAATATAAAAATGGTTTATCTGAAATGATTGCAGATTAGATCATTCTTTTACTTATTTTTTCATCTATTGTCTGAGATTCTTGATAAGAGTGGATCAAGAACCTTTTTATAAAATAAAATTGTTTGAAGTATTTTACGCAATTAAGTTTTAATGTTCTCCCGTACAAAACAAATTATATCCCTGGATAGCTTGTGCTTGCTTTCTGTCTGCTAAAAGACGATTTCTTTGCCTGACTGCTCGCTTATTTCTGTTCTGATGGAGATAGACACACGTTGAGGGATCGCTAGAGTATATTATCGAGAAAATCAAGATGGAGTGTTAATTATTAGTTAGTGGTTCTTCAGCGGTTGTGTTTTATAAAATCGCAAAAGTGCATTTAATGAAAATGTGGGGGTGCTTCTACGAGTTCTTTACGAAAAGTGGAAGGTGTGCACTTACCAAATTTTTATAAAATGTCACAAAAATTTTAAAATTATGAGGTTCTTAGCTTCATCTGGGGAACTAATCTCGAGACAGATATATCTTTGAAAATGAGACGGTTTTAGTAAAACTCTCATAATCTATTTCAGTCATCGGTAAGAGAAACTTTTTAAAAGCACGTTATGTATAAATAACATCTTTTAAGATAAATCGAATAATTTAAAATAAATTTGTGAAAATGTACAGTACTCGATTATTTTTCCACCGCTATGTATAAAGTTTTTAAAAATAGTATTACCATAATTTATCTTTTTCGTATTTCATTTCGAAAAACGTGCTTTTTTAAATATTTTATTGGTTACAATAAATTATTTATAAGTTTAATAATCTTAAAATTCATGTAATGTCTGTTTCAAATAAATTTAACAGAAAATTTACGTTGTCGTACAAATTGTCGTCCAAATAAGACTTGGTAATAGAATATACTCGTAAATTCAGAAATTTCAACGCGAGAGGTTCTCATGATATTAATTGATTTTTTTAACAATACCATCAGGAGAGGTTATTTCGACAGTCGATTTTTGTTCCGATTGTATTTTTCAATAAGTACCTCCTACGTACATACTATATACATATTTCCCATAATTTTGCTAAACGCTATTAGATAAAGGTGTGTCCACATAATCGAAGTATTGAATTTAGTAACAGCGCAATTTGTTGTTACTTAATCATTATTATCCCATTTTGAGTCTTTGTATATGAAATTGAAATTAAATCATTCTTTTATCATACACCGGATATCCTTATATTTAAAAAGCGTAACTGTCGTAAAACTGTTTTGTTCCATATTGATGCGTTTAAATCACAATTCATAAAGACAAGGCCACACACTGATAGGTGTAATATTATAATTATAGGTGCAGCTTTATTATGCTTTTATGTTGTGATATGATAATTTGCTTAATAATGGATGTACAAATTTTTTTCACTGCGAAGTAGTTACAAGTGAATAATTCTTATTCATGTCACAATTAAATTATAAATTCTATTGTCATTTTTTGTGTTTTAATTGTTAGGTATTATAATGGTTACTAAATTATAATTAAAGCACCCATCAATTTGAACACAAATTTAATTATAATATTAATAATAATGTAACCATTAGTGCATACTTATGTTACAATAATGTGGTACTCATTTTTATTGCCGTTGGTTTTGTTTCAATGGATTCACTTCCAGTTATAGTAATTATTAGTTAATTTATTGCAGCTTTCAGATGTAATCGGTCAGTAGCGAAATAATAAAATATACAGCAGAATGAACAAACTGGAACTCAAACATAAATAGTAGATATAGCGTATGCCTTTGATGATTTATCAATTATCACATCAGTACCGTATGGGTAACGTGAAAATTCAATAGTCCGGTATATATTTATTTTCTTTATAGACCTTCGCAAAGTATTTGATAGTATTCAATGGGAGAAACTACGGGAATTTTTTTTCAAAATATTTCATACGCCTGATGAAAAGTCTGTATAAGTCCTAAATTTTTAAATCATGTCTCGGATCCTTGCAGAGTGGAAAAAGGAGTTAGGGAGGCTATTCGATATTGCCGATAGCGACTTTGTAATGAGAACAGTTCTGAAGAATTTATTGTAATGGAGTTAGAATAAACAACCTGCAGTAGTACGCAGAAGATACACAGGCCGACCAAATGAGGGTAGTAGTTGAAACCAGGTTTTGCTACGGGATCTGAGTTTGGTTGTTATATCGCTTATATCCTTCCTTGTATGAATATAAATATGTTGTGAAAATACAAAATTATAATAATAATTACGACATTCCCTTTTAAATTTTTTCACAAAGATTTCCAAATGTAGTTGGCTAGTCCTGACAATACGGCTGTCCTGGATAGCAGTGTCGATGAACTAGTCGATGAACAAAGACCGGATGGCAATATTTTGGTGCCTAAAGCAAACTTGTTGAAAAGACGAGACGCTTCTATTGCATAAATCAAAAGGAAATATAAAACATACGCTATTTAATGAACTGTTTAATTAAAAGTCCAGGCAAGAAAGTTGGAAGATTGGTTAGTTTACAAAAAATCCGAGAAGGCTGAAATTTTGAAGACATGTGTAATTTTATGTCTTAACGAACTCTTCCAAATTTCTTTCAAAACTCCTGACGACTTCTTCCCCAATTGGGAATTTTCACCTAGCCGCAGCCGGCGCGGTTTTTAGCCTATAACTTGCTTGATTTAATTTTTGTGAGAAATTGTCTTCAGAGCAAATTTAACGAACACGAAGTTCTCCATAAAATAAGTTTTTGAAAATTTAAGGACGAATACTATTCCTGAAATAAGAAGAAAACCAAAAAAAGCGATATGGATTTTATATTAAAAAATTGAAATTAGAACAAAGCTTTTGAATAATATTCAATAATTCAGATTAACAGTTTCTTACAATTCATCTTCATCATATGAAAAGACTATTTTGTACACAATGTTCTCTTTGTAAGTTGGTTCTGACTTTTTCATTTCGTTTTTAAATGAAATTAAGAGTTACTGCGAAAATTCACGTTCGAGGAAATAAAATCCCTAATAAATGAGAAGCCGATGGGAAATTTTAGGGGACTTTTGTGGAGTTCCTACACGTGTCTGCCAAACTTCAACTTGCCTGGATTTTCTGCAAGCTTGCCTGGAAACAGGCTGTTTCAGGTTCTTCATTTCTAGAACTCTTTTATTAGTTCATATTAATCCAAATCTTCGCTGATAATGCTTTTAATGGACTTCATTGATTAGTCCACTAATCCTTCTTATCCCATTGGCGACCTAGAAGTGATAGCAATCCGATACATCTTAGTAAAATTATTACGTATTTTAGCCACAACAGAAAGAATAGAATATTTATGTAATATTAAATTGCAATATTATCTTTTTAAGCCACATAAATTAGATGCAATAAAGCGAATAGGAGAAATAATTCATGAAGTTTTTATATTAAATTTGTTATACACACTTTTAATAATGTTAGGAATAAGGATCCAAAAAATTCCCACCTCTGGTTTGGATAAAACATCCCCTCTTTCACGAAAACTCGCCCCAAAAAGAGATGTGACGTTTTTTTTTAATTTTTCATCCAAACCGTTAGTTGGACGAAAAAATAATTGAAATGAAAATATTTATAATTCAATTCTATGCATGTTGCAAGTGTTATATCGCTGTTCGGCTAATCCCCAAACCAACTTGCATAAACAACGGATTGGGAATTATTGGGTGCAGGGAGTCGGAAAATAAAACGCATTTACCTTAGTCGACTAGTTTCGGCCAAGAACTTGTTCATCTTCAAGACTATAATGGAGAACATACCATGTTATACAAAGTTGTAATAAATATAGGGAAATACATAATAAAGTTACAGTTATAATGTTTACAAATTATTTTCTTCAAGCTGAAAAAAAAAGTATAAAACATAAAGAAGGTCAACCAGTTCGACGACCCTTAGTTTTGTTGTTATATATTTTCAGAAGAGTTTTGTAAGATGCATTAATCGGCTCAAAATCCGTGACCTTGTTTACGTTATTAGTCTCCTCCGCGATAAAAGCCGCTTCCAGGAAGGCTCGTTTTGGAAAATATAGCTCTTCTGCTAGTATAGTAACATCACTTTCGTTGAATATGTGATTTTCATGGCTAAGATGTTCAGATAGTCCAGTCTTGTTGGATCCTCTTTTAGTGTCACCAATGTGTTGGGCGAGGCGTTTCGACAACAGTTGGCGAGTTTGTCCCACGTAAGTTTTTTCGCACTCGCATTTTATTTTGTAAACGATGCCACTTTTTTGTTTGTTGGGTACTTGGTCTTTTACCTTGGAGAAGATAAGGTTGCCCAGCTTAAAATTTGTGTAGAGGGCTAGGCGTATATCGTCCCTCTGTATAAACTCTTTCAAGATTTCTTTGATGCGGCCGGATAACATAGGGTGGTGCGTCAACTTCAAGTAGTGTGTGATGGTTGGGGGAGTACCCTCCTTTGGAGTTCGTGATCTGGGTGTTGACTCTCTTCTTCGACCAAATAAGGCCAACTGAACCAATCTTTGTGGGTAATCATTATTTCTTAATTGATTTTGGGGTTGGGCAAGGCGCAATCCTTGGAATTTAGAACTCACGCATGTAATTATTCTTGTTTTAAGCGTGATGATTACACCCATTTTTTGATTAAGGGGATGTGCCGATTTATAGCTCAGTAGCCTATCGGTCGAAGATGGCTTCTTATATAGATCGGTGTGTAACGTTCAATTATTCGACATGGAAGCCACAACCGCCTCCTTCGAAACGTTGGTGAATAAAGAAGTGACATCGAAAGACACCAACACATAGTTAGCCGGCAGTTTGGAATTAATAATGGTCTCCATAGCCGTTTTGGAATTGTCCACGTTAAATGGATTTAACGTTAAATTGATCATGCTTGTATTTAGATTGATGAATGCTGGTATATATTTTTTATAAGTTCCGTATACCTGGAATCAATCGCGATGTAGTCCCTTGCTCGTAAAAAAGTCCATGCCTCTATTGAGTCAAAAGCTTTATGGAAATCGATAAACGCTAGATGAAGCGGGATGTTGTATTCAGTAGTATTTTCTATTAATAATCGTACAGTTGGCAGGTGTTCTATAGTGCTGTAACCTTTCTTAAATCCCGCGTGTTCAATAGGTTGGTAAGAGTTGAATTTGTTTGTAGGACGATTTGTTATTATCTTTGTGAGTAATTTATATACATGGAACAAGAAACTGATAGGGCCGTAGTTTTCTATGTTACTGTTGCTACTTTTCTTGAATAACAAGATTACTTCTGCGTTGTACCACTAGTCCGGAATTTTACCCTCTTGCAAGCATTTGTTAAAATGAACTGCCAACGCTTTTTGAATTGTCCTACCTCTGATTATCAACATTTCATACGTTATTCTGTCATCACCCGACGATTTCTTGTTTTTCATGTGTGTCAAAGCTTTCCAAATCTTAGATGTTGTTATGTCAGGCATCTCCTCTGAACCCACGTCCATGATGATTCGTCTTCTATTTTTGCCAGGTTCTTTAACTGTTAATGTATATAATTGCCCTTAAAAATATTCAATTACCTTGGCAATCTCATCTCTATTTGTTATAATATTATGGCATTGATTATTTTTCATCTTCATTGGTTTTTCCTGCCATTCACCAATTTGTTTCTTAGTACTTTCATGTTGGAATTTTCACTTATAGTGTCTTGGATGCACTTGGTATTGTACGATCTTACATCCATCTATAGATCTGCTTTTTTACAACTCAGTTCATTTTCTTGTATTCGGGTGATTCGCAGTTCATGCTTCCTCTTATAGTTTCAAAATCTCTACTGTTTCTAGGCTTAGTTTGTGGTTATTCTTCTTATTTCCTGTACGTATTTTCACCTTTTTCACAACCGTATGGATATCAGTTTTATTTTTGTGGCAAGTGAGTT
The DNA here is from genome assembly GCA_932274525.1 of Podabrus alpinus. NCBI lineage: Eukaryota > Metazoa > Arthropoda > Insecta > Coleoptera > Cantharidae > Podabrus > Podabrus alpinus. The sequence continues at coordinate 44,793,695 of OW026451.1, forward strand.
TACGTTCAGATGTACAAAAAATTTTTTGGTTCCATTTTCTTTTCGAGTCCTTTCATGTACTCCTCCTTAATAGATTCCGGCGCATTTACGTTTAATGGTTTAATTTTGTTAAAAAGTTGCCTACGCGTCAGTTTATACTGGAACTGTCGAGTCGCTCTTACCATCAGTCTATGATCACTTCCTGTATTAAATTTCTTTAGGAGAGCAGCTAGCGGCGTTCTTTTTAAATTAGGTATCACGCGGTCATCCATCCAAGTGCAAACCGCGAGCAACCTTACTGAACTCTCGTAATCTATTGACAATGACAATACATTTGCATTGCGCTGCGTAACTACGCTCAGGGTCTCACCAAATGGTGTCGAATCGGGTACCTAACTCTTCTGTGGTATCTTCTGTTCTCCTTTCAGGTACAACCCTGAAAGGTTATTGGAAGTTCCTCAGAATTCTAGTTCTGTTCGATTGCATGCTAAGCACGTTGTTGCTCTTTATTAAGTTAAAGATGATGGTGTGGTACCCCTTTTTTGAGGTAGTTTTTAAAATAGGTAACAGAAAGTTTTCTGTTCAACAAATAGATTTTGGCAATAAAAATTCATTTTCTTTTATAGTTTTGACTCTAGAAGCAGTCGCTCCCTCGTTCTATCCTAAATGTGGCCCTGAGAGCATTGGTGCCATTCATTGGAATATGAAATGTGGTTGGAATATCGAGAATATAATTAGCACATCAATAATTATGAAAATTATCAGCGTTGATAGAAAAACTCCCCCCAAACTATGGATTAAATGTATAAACTTTACAATAGATTGTAAAGTGATAGGTACTGTAAACCTGAAATTAGACGTCGGCGTCGCACGGAAATGCAATAGAGAACTTATGAAGATATGGCAAACAGACACAACGCACGTAATACCAAAAAATATAAATGAAGACTCGGTGTTCTCTATTCTATACCTCAGAGACTTATGTACATAGATCATCATGAAAAACTGATTATTTTAGGATGTCATCTTGCATCACTCAAGATTGTGTGACTGGTCAGCATATGCAAAAAACCTTTCTGGTCACCAACACAGCAATGTACAAAACAGTGGTGGAAGGTGTACCCTGTACAAAGTAGCTCCAGATAACAGCTTTATCCTAGGAGCAAAAATTCTGTTAGGTGGATAGCTTAGGATGTTGACTGCTCAAAAAGAATTATACAAAAAAGAAAGCCCGGCGCCACACGATTTTTCCCGCTCCTAACTTTTGTTGTTACTGAATCGTGAAAGTTAAATTTAAAGAAATAAAAAAGTGGAACTTCAGTATTTTATATTTACACAAAATTAGTCAAAGTCATTAACATAATACAATTCAGTCAATTTGATAACTATCCTCTATCCACAACAAAATTCAATACAAACTCAATCGTATTTTATCATCCGTTAAACAGCTTTGCTGTTGCCGTTCACAGTAATCTTTACAAGTATGGTCTAATAACGTACTTAATATTCAAAGATAAAAAAATTGAATTCAGATTGCTTATAAGTAGTAAAATAAATTATAAGTAGTAAAACGTTTTGTTGGTGAGGAAAATGATTAATATGATGTTAGTGTAAAATTGCGCAAATACACAAATTCAAGCGAATAGTAGAATCGCCAGTACAAAACTGATTAACCAAAAACATAATCAACACTTAGCTTAGGGGTTAATCCCCCCCTTCAAGATCATTCTTTCACGTATTCCAACAATAAAACGTTGCTGGAAAATGATCTTTTTCCAGAAAGAATATCAAAACCTAAAATATTTCCAACTATGAAATTTAAAAATTCCCCAAAGCCAACTTTGAAACTAAATGATTGCAAACAATAACAAAGCGGAATATTTGGATTGGAAAAAATGTTGGTGTGTATAATTAACGTTCAAATTATCATAAATCGGAAAAATTATACCAAGGTAAATTTGCGCAGTGATGAAAATGGGCGGTTTACAAGCAAGAAGATGAAAATGAATTTGAGTCAAAGTGGTCATATACGGTACAATTGCGCAAACTGCAAGAACGATCCGGAATAGAAGGCAATTGATAAGTATTGAGATGATCCACCAAACCAGATGGTTGTAATATATATGTAGGTCACGACGCGACGCTCTTTTCAAGAAGCATTCGATGAAGAAAAGGATAGCAGAATTAGCAAACTCATATTATAGCTTTCACGAGTTATGAGTTGTCACAGCACCATATGGGCATGGAAATTCTTGAATGTGCAAAGATTATCCAGGTACCCGTTTTAAACGATTGTATTTGGTAAATTTTCACACTTCAACAATTCGAGAAAAACGCAAATGCGCTTCATAGAATTTATTTAGAATATTTTATGTTTTTCTTAAAGAATTTGTTTGCATTTTAACTTACTGTCAAAATTAAATTATTTCAACATTTCACCTAAGTTATTTTTGGAAATATTATATTTTCAAAAACTGCATACCACTCTGTTCTCAAAAATTCTTGTTCGAATTTCATAGTTTAAAGATATAACTTTTAATTCTTTAGTATTAAACATTTACATTTTTGTGTCAAAATTTCAGACATTTACTTTTTTGATCTTTCATTAAAAAAATTATGTTTCAAAATTGATATTCGTGTTAAATAAAGTTAAATTAAAAATTAAATTATATAGCATATCAAGACATTATATTAAAATATTTTTATACGATACCATAAAAGTCTGCTTTGTTCAGAAAATTATGTTTATGCCATGATAATATATTCATACGAGCAGATCGTAGGAGGAAAAGACGTGTAGTTTAGTTGTGTATTGTCTTATTGTCACCCTGGACTGGGTCGTAGCTTACGTGCAATGTGCTATGTACCTATTTTTACTTTTTTAAACTGGTGTTAACAAGGTATTTAGTTATGATAGTGTTTGTATACAAATAATTTCCAATTTTTATTTTACATTCCAGCTCCGCATTCAAAATCATATATCGTATAGCATATTATTCATATCAGTTGAACACGCAAAATGGTAATGCAATGAATTTAAAAAACAACGCTAAAAAAGTGCAAATCCATTTTTAAATAAAAAAAACACACGAACGACTTTATTAGAAACGATTCTTTTTAATTGCTTTATGAATTTAATTAAAGGAATACGGTCCAAAAGTTTAAACTTTTAAATTGATATAATCGCTTCATTCGGGTCCAAAGTTGCGGCAATATTTTAAATCACTCGAAAAACGTCCTTAATTTACACTTGTATTACTTTAAACAAGCCATCATTTGAGAGAAAGGGACGAACCCTAAATTTCTTAGAATTTGAGAAAAAATAATTTCTTTTAACCCTTTCATCCAATTAAATACTAAAAGAATAATTACCGTTGACTTCATTCTTAAATTTTTAAATTAAATTTAAACACAATTAACTTAAAAGAATTTTCTTAACTTGGAACAGAGATAACAGATCTAAAATTTTCAAGGTTTCAATTTGACTCATTTAAAGTAAAACGATCATCAGATTTGCTACCACTTTATAATAAAGTTACTGAACAGGTTCTTTTCTTGCAGAAAAAAAAACGTTTTAGATAAAACTAAGAAGATAATCAATCAAAAATTATGTTTCTGTAATTTACTAACTATTGGCGTACCATCTCGAACTTCTACTAATTAAATATTTCTTCAGTTCAATTAAAAAGCAAAAATGAAATTTTAACGATAACAATCAAAATAACACCGGAAATTATAGTTTTAAGTAAAAGCCATAAAAATACCTACTAATATAGTGAGCATAGACTTGTATTAGATTTCTTGAATGGTTTCATTGATAAAAGCTCTAAAAAACTGGATGGTTTTTAAAAATGAGTTGACCCATTAAGAAAAAATATATACCTAATCCATAAAAGGTGATCAAGATCACTAAAATACCAGCAATTTTTAGGAAAAAAGGCAGGAAGTGATTTGAAACATGGCATCGTAATAATTAAATATCTTTTGGTCTTAATAAATGTTGATTTGTATTGCAAAAGCGAGTTTCATAAATTATACTTTTTTTACTTATTAATGTGGTTTAAAATAAGCTCCGATGGGACCACACAAATAATTATCGAATGCCTGAATTTATAGCGTGGATCAATGTATAGACAAGAAACCCAGTTCATTTCGCTTTTTTGTTCTAAATAATTATATACTACATACAATATTTCATGTATTCAGAAATGTTTATCTATCTTGTTATCAAAGATATTCCTTGTATGTGTTCATCTGATATATTCAAATTTTTAACCTTCACACAGTAATTATTTTAATTATAAACTTATAATGCTTATAAAATATAACTTTTGTCCGGATTAACACAAAAACCAAATTAGTCAGATTATTTAGATTACCTTAGAAAATTTATTGCTTCCTATGGTTGTGTAAAATAAAATTTAAAAATTTATAAAATGATATTCTGATATCTGAAATGATATGATATTTAAAAAAAACAAAAACGGTAAAATGCGATTAGCATTGAATATTCTTTATAAATCTCAGGGTTGACAAGCCGATCATATCTGAAAGTATTGCAATATTAATGAGCCGTCGGTGTGCTATGATATATTCCATCTAATCTGCATTATACATTTCCAATTCTGAATATAGTCGTACATCACTCATATTGCTATATTATGTGAATTTTATTTTAATGAATTTTTTTTTAAATAAGGAAATTAAATGACATTGTAAAAGCGAAATTGCTAAACCAGGATGCAATACATTAGTGATTGTTTATACCTGATTAATTTTAATACATTTTGTAAAATATCGGTCAAAAATTATTAAAAAGAAGCCAACAAAATCAGGATACTGTGAACTGATATCGTGCGAAGAAGGAAACAATAAGAGAGGAAGGAAGAAGAGATCGTATTTATTATATACTTGCTCAGTATCGGAGTTACAAAGAGACACCTGATGTGGGAAATAAACGAGGATGAATGAAACTAAATATTTTACCTTTTTAAAGGTATTTTAATTCGAAATAGTCACACCACAAAAAATAATATTTACGACTAAGAAAATTGATTATGCTTCGTAATATTTTTATTTATTATCTTTGTGTTATTTTTTAATCATCATGTTTGTATTATAATAAAATAAATACTTTATTGATTTAAATATCAACTTTAGTTATTTATTTATCGTTTGTTTGAAAAACATGAAACTTAAATCTTACCATTTTTGTTGCTAATAGTAAAAGTATGTAGGTACTATGTAATTATGCTAAACATAATGCATAACTTTCACAATTTATAGTTTATAATATTTTAGATAACATCCAGTCATTGTATATTATCAATAATTGACATAATTTCTATCGTTTAATGCGCAATATTAATTTATGCTTCTTTAAAATAGAAAGTTTTTTATCAAATATATCTACCTGTGTGCATTATGTACACATCTACAGGGTGATATAATATATACCTTTATATTACATTTAAAAATTCTTTCTATCTCTTCAGCTTTGTATCTTCCAATGCTGAACATGGTTTCTTTCTTTGGCACATACTCTACTCAGTGCTAAAGTTGAGTATGGAAGACCTACAATTTTATGTCGATTCCGAACGCATGGTGGGACTATACAATACATTTTAGTGTTCTAAAATTTTAACAGCAAAAACACGATTCTAGGAATTTTGTTCGCCAGCATTTGTTCGACAAACACTTAATCGACAGCATTTGTTCGACAGGGAATTTTATTCGACATGCATTTGTTCGGCTACACATTTATGCGAATAAGCATTTGTTCGACATGGAATTTTATTCGACATACATTTGTTCGACTCAACATTTATGCGAATAAGCATTTGCTCGACATAGAATTTTATTCGACATGCATTTGTTCGACATGCCGACATGACATGACACGAAAGACGTAGGTAACCTTTTTTAGATAATATAATTATAGAGCGAATTTATAAGCCCAACAGGCAATTCCCGACGGGAAATCGTATTTCCGGAAATGTACAAAACAACTGAAAACAATGAACCGTTCTTGTTGTTCGATTCTGGTAATGTAGAAGATATGGGCGTTATATTTTCCACCAGAAGAAATCAGCAACTTCTAGCAAACTCTAATATTTGGTATGCAGATGGAACTTTCAAAACGGTTCCGTCTCCGTTCCAGCAAATGTACACTATCCATGGCTTACTGGATCAAGATCTTTGCGGCAGATCCACCTCTTTGCGGCAGATTTAACTTTACGCGGAGGTTTGTTTGTTTTTAATTAGTTTTTTAAATAAATATCAAAAACTAATACTAACCTAACGGCAGATCCACCTCTTTGCGGCAGATTTAACTTTACGCGGAGATTTACTTGTTTTTAATTACTTTTCTAAAGAAATATCAAAAAGGCTTCTTGTTATACTTTGTATAGAAGCCTAAAACTAACACTAACCTAATGGCAGATCCACCTCTTCGCGGCAGATCCACCTCTTTTTGCGGCAGATTTAACTTTACGCAGAGATTTGTTTGTTTTTAATTAGTTTTCTAAAGAAATATCAAAAACTAATACTAACCTAACGGCAGATCCACCTCTTCGCGGCAGATCCACCTCTTTGCGGTAGATTTAACTTTACGCGGAGATTTACTTGTTTTTAATTACTTTTCTAAATAAATATCACAAAGGCTTCTTGTTATACTTTGTATAGAAGCCTAAAACTAACACTAGCCTAACGGCAGATCCACCTCTTCGCGACAGATCCACCTCTTTTTGCGACAGATTTAACTTTACGCGGAGATTTGTTGTTTTTAATGTCGAACAAATGCATGTCGAATAAAATTCCAAGTCGAGCAAATGCTAATTCGTATAAATGTTGAGTCGAACAAATGCATGTCGAATAAAATTCCATGTCTAACAAATGCTTATTCGCATAAATGTTGAGTCGAACAAATGCATGTCGAATAAAATTCCGTGTCGAACAAATGCTGTCGATTAAGTGCTTGTCGAACAAATGCTGGCGAACAAAATTCCGGATACGCAAAAATACATTATACATTAATTTAATCATCAAATGCTACTACGCCTAGAAGGGTGCAAAGGCAAAACCGGAGGAATAGTAAATGCTTTACAGCTCTGTTAGCAAGTCTTACTTCCACCTCCACGTGGTGACCCCTAGGTAATGCAAACGGAAGAGGGCAACAGGCGAGTTTCCGGCGCCTTAAAATGTGCACATCTTGGCTAAGGGTAAGAGGCCATAATAAAAATCTCTCTGGTCATCCAGGTTGGGACCTCAGGCGATGGGTCTGCAATCCATCCTTTAGAAAAAAGATAAAAAAAGGCAAATAATTGTAAACAGAAGCTTCGGAAATTGAACAGAAAAAAATGAAAACGATTCTGCATTAGAAAAAGGTCTATGAATTTCGGAACTTGGAACGTACAAGGATTTGCAACGAAAATAAATGTCTTTAAAGAACTAGAGCGACAAAATGTGGATATAGTAACTCTGCCAGAATCCAAAGAGAAGGGAAGAGGAATAGAAGAAACCCAGCATGTATGTACCTTACATAATATATACAGCGCGGTCTAGGAGGAAGAAAGGGCCCTGAAAGGAGTAGCAATTAAAAAGAATTTGAAAAGCTATATAAAAAAATAGGAATGCATAAATAAACACCTGTTGAAAATTGAAAATTAATTGCAGCATACTCTCCTACTGATAATGAAACTGAAGCCGTAAAAACAGAATTCTTTACTAATTTGACAACCCTTCTGGACCAAATAAGTAACAGGATGGAACTAACTTTAATGGGAGAGTAGGTAAACAGGAAAACCAAGAGAATGTGAAATGGTTTCGAGAAGAACATTTGAACAATGGCGGAGAAAGAGTTAAAGCAGTATGTGAGCAATATGACCTGAATATATGGAATTAATTTTTTCAGCATAAGGGAATCCATAAGCACATCTGGATGCAGCCTACACGTAAATTAAAATCAATCATTGACTATACCGCAGGGATAGTTATAGTTAGACCAAAATTAAGATGCAAGACACCAGAGGGGACGAAATCGTCTCTGGCAATTTTCTCCTCAAGTCGAAGATTCTCATGCTATACACGAAATCAGAAGGTGTTAAACAATCTACAGAAGAACAAAGAAATACAAAATAGTTTCAACATAGATATAAATTGGAACTTTTGAAGGATGATAGAGCGCTATTTCTATACAGAATCCGGCTCAGTAATAAAGGGGGACAAATGAACGAACGCACACCACAAGCCCTATACAATAAGGTAGTAAAAGCAATGCAACACACCCTCGGAGTTATATAAAATAGGAAAAGAAGAGAAACGCATTGGTGAAATGATGAGATAGCAGAAAACATATCAGACAAAAAAAAGCTTATAAAAAATGTTTAATGGCACAGCAGAATACAGATGACAGAAAACGGTACGCTAAATTAACCATAGAAGTTAAGAAGAAAATATTAAGACCAATGCTTGGGTAAAACGATGCGAAGAAATTAGTAGATGCATTGTACATATAAAATATAGAGAATCTTGGAAAGTAATGAAAATCCTAATATCGACTGAAGAAAGTAATAATATTTTACACCTAATCGGTGTGAAGTGGCTGAAGTACCATGAAAACTTATTACAAGAAGATAAATAAGAATAATTTCAAAACATGTAACAATAAACAAGAAAATTTGTGAAATGTGGTTACAGACCCCATTACAGGTTACAGACAACTTTGGGCTAAATGGACATTAAAGACTTAAAGAAATTACCAGAATCGACACTTGAGTGTGTTTATCCTATATAATAATCGTCCCTTTAGGCCCAGTTGTTCAGTATTAGGTTATCTTTTAACCTGAATTATTTTCCATGGAAACAATTCTTGAAACAATCATTTCTATGGAAAATAACCCAGGTTAAAAAATAACCCGAAACTGAACAACTGGGCCTAAGTGCTACAACTAGGTAACTCGAATTTTGGCTATTTTGAGTTAGCTACATGTTTTGGTATTTGATTCAAAACTCTTTATATTTCTGGTGATTACTTTTATTAACATAAGACTATTTCAAAACTACATTACACATATTTCATACTTGACATTTCTTACACGTATATCTTACCAACCACTTTTTATTTTACCACTAAAAACCCTGATGATTTTAGCGCCTCTTTTCAAATACAATTCTAACACCCCCCCTCGCTAAAATCTTTCAAACCTAACAATCCTTTAAACTTTATGAATGATACATTCGTCAAACCTTTTGTTAGTATATCTGCTTGTTGATATTCAGTATTTATATAAACTAAAGTTATAATACCACTCTTAAAATAATTGTGAACAAAATTATATTTTAAATCTATATGTTTAACTCGACGGTTATTTGTAGGATTTTTTATCAACGCTATACAACCCTGATTATCCTCATAATACATTATATTTTTAAATTCAATACCGAAATCTGAAAACAATTTCTTTAACCATAAGCCGTCACATACAGCAGAACATAATGCGACTAACTCGGCTTCGGTAGTGGATAGCGACACGCATTGCTGTTTTCTCGTCACCCACATTAAGGTATTACCAAAAACTTTAAATACAAAACCAGTGACGGATTTTCTGTCATGAGTGTCACCTCCCCAATCCGCATCTACATAACAACACAAGCCAAAATTTTCACTTCTTCTAAATTCTAAACCTACATTAATGGTATTTTTCAAATATCTTAAGATCCTTTTTAAGTGGTTCCAGACCTCGTCAGATGCTCTATCTTGAAAACGACTAAAGAAATTTACTGAAAAACAGATATCGGGTCTGCTACCCAGCATTAAATACATAAGACATCCCACGAGTTCTCGAACTGGATTCTTTGTTCTTTTCTTTGGATCATCACATAAATCGATCTTTAACTTAGGATCAATGGGTAATATTGAACCTTTACAATCGTCCATACAAAATCTTTTTAGCATAGTTTTAATATATCTAGACTGATGAACCTTTAAGATTCCTTTATCCTTATCGTATAATATTTCTAATCCTAAAAAATTCTTAAGATGACCTATATCCTTCATTAAAAATTTTCCCATCAACTTATCTTTTATTTCCTTAATCTCATTTAAATCTTGTCCCGCTATTATTATGTCGTCTACATATAGTATTAGATATATCCTTTTATTTCTCAACATATATAGGCAATAATCGTTTTCTGATCTTATAAAACCGATTTTTATTAGAAAAGAATTGATTTCGTCATTCCAACACTTGGAAGACTGTTTCAAACCATATAAAGCCTTATTTAATTTTAACACCTTGTTTTCCTCACATTTTATACCTTGTGGAAAATTAATAAATACATCATCGGTTAGTTTACCATTTAAAAATGCTGATTTTACGTCTAATTGCTGAAAGTAAAAACCTCTTTGATTACCTATTATCAATAAAGCCCTAACCGTTATTAATTTTGCAACTGGTGAATAAATTTCGCTTAAACCCTCATTTATTTCTTGCGCGAAACCTCTAACTACTAACCTCGCTTTGAATTTTTCTTCCTGTTTTTCTTCTAAAGCTTTGAAACTAAACACCCATTTTGTGTCTAAAATTTTTGTGTTATTTGGTAAATCCACTTTTTCCCAAGTTTCATTTTTATGAATAGAATTAAGTTCTCGATCAACTGCCTTTAACCAACTTTCCCTATCTGCCCTATCTTTTAAATCTGTATAAGAACCTGGTACATCGTCAATGTAACTTGAAGCATCAAACGCCATGTACAACTCATAATCATTAAACTTTGATGGTGCTTTAACAGTTCTTTTGTTTTCCCTATTTTCTAAATTTACTCTATTGTCATTTTCTTTATCATCCTGACTAGTAGTCTCATCTTCATTTACGCTTTCTTCCCCACATTCTATTTCTAACATTTCCCTTTTAAAATAAACGCTATTTTCATCAAATTTTACATCTCTACATATAACTAACTGTTGTTTTTCCAAATTCCATAATCTATAGCCATTCGGCGCATACCCTAACATCACACACTTATGAGTTTTGAAATCAAATTTCTTACGCAATTCTTTAGGTATGTGGTTGTAAGCCGTACAGCCAAAAATCTTAAAATTGCTTACGTTCGGCTTAGTCTTATACCAAAGTTCAGCTGGTGTGACACCCTCTAAATTAGCTGATAAGCCCCTATTTATTACATAATTTGTTGTAAGTATAGCCTCACCCCAAAATTCCTTGCTCATGCCAGAATCTGCTAATATTGCCCTAGCTCTCTCAACTAAAGTTCTATTTTTTCTCTCAGCTTTACCGTTTTGTTCCGGTGTATACGCAATAGTATAATCTAATATTATTCCCTTTTGTTTGCAATAATTTACCATCTCATTGGATGAATATTCACCACCATTATCACATCGAAGCTTAGAAACTTTTGTTTCAAATTTAGCCTCAACCATTTCAATGTATTCTTTAAATTTACTACAAACATCGCTCTTATTCTTTATCAAATATACTGACGTGAAATTAGAAAAATCATCTATAAAAGTTACGAAGTACTTCTTACCATCATATGTTTCCGGAGTAACCGGACCACATACGTCTGTGTGAATTATTTCTAATATTCTCTTACTTTTTGTTCTTTGATTAAAAGGAAATCTAGTCATTTTGCCATTTGTGCAAGGCTCACAAAATTCTACTTCTTGAAACTTAATATTTTTATCAATTCCCAAAACTACATTTTTCTTGATTATTTCTTTTAATCCTGAATAACTAACGTGAGCGTACCTTCTATGCCACATTTTAAAATCGTTTTCAACGCTCTCAACATTTAAACATTCTGTAGTTACAACCTTGAATGTTATTTCATACAAGTTCTTTCTGTAACCTACTCCTAATACTTTATTGTTTACATCTCTCAATTTTACTTTTCCGTTATCAAAAATTACCCCTACATTTGAAGTTTCTAACCTTTTTACTGACAATAAATTTTTTCTTAACTTAGGTACATAAAATACATTTTTAATCGTACACCTTATATTTTCTTTACCTACATTACTCAAAACCTGTAAATTTCCAACACCAACAGCGGTTAAATAACTGTCATTTTTCGCCACAGCTATTTTTATTGGGTTGTCGAGCATTACTAAATCGGAGAAATAATGTTTTTCACTCACCATATGGTCTGTACAACCTGAATCGACAAAGAATGTTACAACATTCTTCTCTTTTCCATTTTCAAATTCTTGTGAACTTGTTTCGCCCATAAAACATACGCTTCTGTCCTTGCTCGTACTTGTATTTCCATTTTCTGCGGAATCTTCTTGCTGCACGTAGTTGCTTCTATAATTCGAATTCTCGCTCATGCTTCTTCCTCGACTTTGGTTGTTGAAGCTTCCTCTGTAATTTCCAGATCCTCTGTTACGTTTTTCTCCTCTGGTGTCGTAGCGGCCTTGGTAAAAACCTCCTCGATTGAAACTTCCTCGCATCGGCTTCTTACAGTTTCTTATGAAATGCCCTTTCTCACCACATCTAAAACATTCTCCACCTGTAGTTGAAAATGCATACGAACCTTGTGTTTTGTCGCTTTTGTTTGGGTTTGCCAATTTCCTTTTTTCGTATTCATCAATTAATTTCTTCTTCACTGACTCGAATGTAAGATCTTGTGAACTTTCTATAATTGTAACCAATGTTTCATATGATTGTGGTAACGCTAACAAAATACTGCACACGAGATCTTGTTCGGGTATTTCGTTCCCAGATTCTTTCATTTGTCTTGCGATCTCTTCATACTGTTGCACGAATACTTCCATCGAATCGCTTTCCTTTAATTTTAAGTTCATCAACTTCTTCTTTAAATACAATTGGCCATGCATTCCTTTCTTCTCGTATTTTTGTCGTAAGGTTTCCCACATTTCGAATGCACTTGATTTCCCCCTTAAACACTCCAACTGGTTATTGTCTACACATTGAACAATTAACGATTTTGCTTTGCAGTCTTTTTTAGTTTTATCTTGTCTCTCCTTTTCCACAACTATCTCACTAATTTTTAAGTCCTTTTTTACGTGTTCGACCACACCATTTTCTTCTAGAAGTAACTCCACCCTGAATTTCCAATTATAATAGTTTCCTCCTTCTAATAATTCAATATGATAACCTTTCCCGTTTGCTTGAGCCATTATTAGATTTTCTTTTTATTAAATTTACCATGTGCTCTTAACCTCAAAATTAATTCTTCTCGGGTTATTTTATTATTTTTGAAAATACTTGCACAGAGAACACCCTGGGACCATAACCTTTTGGTATTTGATTCAAAACTCTTTATATTTCTGGTGATTACTTTTATTAACATAAGACTATTTCAAAACTACATTACACATATTTCATACTTGACATTTCTTACACGTATATCTTACCAACCACTTTTTATTTTACCACTAAAAACCCTGATGATTTTAGCGCCTCTTTTCAAATACAATTCTAACAACATGTACCCACCTAATTTTACCCAATTTATTTAGTGCTTCAACTAAAAATGTACTATTATGTTTCTAAATATCAAATATCCACTTGCTAAAAGTAGATAAGTGCCAGATCCCTTCAATGCTGTTTATGCTACAAGTGGATAACTTGAGATACCTAGTTGTGCAAATTCCGAACGTTACGTATAGCAACGTATAGTTATAGCGGTTATAGTACGTCCGCCACCTACGCAAGACAGTTGAGATATCTATTTGTGCAATTATCAGCAGTGAAGTTTTATAGTGATAAAACAGTATTTCTATTCTTTATAATAATTATGTATTTTATCTATCTTATTTTGTATTATGTATTACTATTATTTATCAGTCGTTATGAATAAAACTTATTTTGAAACATACAAAGTTAAAATAAAATATAAGTCTGATTTTTCAAATTTTTATTAGTGCTATAACTATGTAGATATCTTACTTCTAATTAAAAATTTCCTAAAATATAAAACATTAGACTGTGAGGGTATTAAATACATTTAACTTACATAAGTAGCTAAAGTTTCAAACGTTAAAACAAAAATAATTTTAAAGTTTAATACTTTTTTTTGCTATTGTAAACTTTAAACTCCATTTACTCAATATGAGTAATTTCAAGTTACCTAGTTGTAGCACTAAGGCCCAGTTGTTCAGTATTAGGTTATCTTTTAACCTGAATTACTTTCCATGGAAACAATTCTTGAAACAATCATTTCTATGGAAAATAACCCAGGTTAGAAGATAACCCGAAACTGAACAACTGGGCCTAAGGGGACGATATGGTTTAATAAATTAGATATTATTTTATGTTTATAAATTTTTACACAAAGCATAAATTTCCATTTTTCTCTATAGTTTTACCAGGATATTAGACTAAGAAATAATACAGCTTCCAGAAAAAACTTTTAATTTTGAATAATTTTCGTGTTTGAAAATTACACTTTTTCAACGATAATTTAGAAAACCTTTTAGTCCAATCAATATAGCCAAAAATATTAATTTGTTACAGGTTGGAAAAAAATCTGGCAAGCTAAAATTTGGCAAACATGTGTACGTTATTCGAGTATCCTAATCAACCTCGTTCAAAATGGGATCGAAACGGGCTGAAAGAAGGAGAATTAATTTACCTAAAATCTCTTGGCGCTTTTTTGCACAATGGAGTACCGACAAAAAAAATTTAGTAGTGTTTGTTTACGTAAATACGATTCTCAGGATGTCCTTTGCCATGAAATGCGGTTAGATTTTTCTGAACGCAACACATTTCGATGTAATTAAATAATGAAATTCAAATAAAATTAGTTAGTAAATTTTCTGTGCAAAGCGCACGGTATACGCACGACTTGGTATGAAAAGAAGCGATTTTTAAACAATTTTCTATGTCGTACTATTGCTGAAATAAAAATCAATTCCATAAAGACGAAATTTATTTGATTTTAAAATATTTAAATTGCCAGCAAATTTTTGAATAATACTTATTCCGAATAACATTTTCTTCACAAGTTAATTCTGCAAAACATATTTTATGAAGAATATTGTACTCATGAATTTAGGTCAGATAACAATTTTTAATAAAAGTTAAATTGAAAGAATTTATAGCCAAAAATTTGCATTATTGGGGGCTAAAATTCCCAAGCCAATAGCGGATTTTAGGGAACTCTTACTAAAATGTTCTTGTAAGATAACTTACCTGGAAATGTTTATATATTTGTTAATTTTTCAGGGCACCGATAAATTATTGAACAATCTTACAATAACATATGGCCAAATTACGAGCAGTGATCTGCATTCTGCCTACACGACAATTCACTAATCCATGATTAGTAGTTCCTATTTTATTTTTAAGTGATAACATGCCTTGAAAAATTGCGATTTTCGACTTACGACAGTATTTTACTGGCAGTGCGAAATGTTCTAATTATATCATTGTTAACAAAAACTGGCTGTTCTGCAGTTATTAACAGTTCCCCGACTAGTGGTAATTTTTAATTTTCCCTCCATTTTTTATGGTAGCGGTTTATGTTTATTTTTTCCTTTTTTTTAAAAAAAACATATTTTAAAGAGATTTTATTAATATTATAAGCGATAGTTTTTTTAGCCAATCTCTCAATATTATACTCGTATATAAATGGAAACTCTTTTAAGATTTAAATACTAAATAAATTATAATAAAGAAACTTAAATTTTTGTGACTAAAAATTACAAGCTTATAGCATGTGCATGATTTAGGTAAGATCTGCGGATAGGCATAATTTGTAATCCTAAGAACAATGGCTTGCAGTTGTCAATATTTTATTTAATTCAGCCATCATCCTAATTGTTCTCGTCTTCAACATAAAGCTTGGGAAAGCTCTGCCCCAGAATATAATTTTATAGTAAGTATAGAAGCCTGCCTCTTTCGCAGCAGAAGTAGATAAATGCATGGCTCTTAATAATTTTGACCTCATAGTGTTCACATGATGATCATATTTCCAAGTTTTTTAAATGTATACCAAAGTATAATATTTTGTAATCCTTGAGAAATTCAGGATATTATAAACTGCTACCTCTTTGAGAAAATAAAATTAAAATTCCATCATACACAATAATCACAATGAAAATAAATAAAAGCCTTAATTTGTGTATGTGTCCGTCACGTTTTCTGATGCATAATGTCTTCAAATGGAGCACCAAGGTGAAACCCCATATCTCCTTCATCTCGTTTGGGTAGCTGGCTGTTGAGTTTTTGGAGGCCTTCTGACTTCGGGATGTACGCATCCATTGCTTTGCTTTGCTTCTGTTCGCTTGTGGAGCACCAGGGTCAAGCCCCTTATCTCCTTCGTCTCAAAGACAGCGGATCGTGTGTTTGGTTCGACGGTGCTCGAACTTCGAAGTTTACTTTCGGGTTTTGGGCTGGTCTCAAAAACTTAGTTTACGTCTAAAATTACCAAAATGAAAAAATGATAATTATTTTATTCATAAATAAAGCAAATAACACTTTCTAGTAGATTATTGCAGCGAATGGTCTCTTTTCCTAAACACAAGATGTAACCTGATATAACATGAACAGAAAATAACATTTTTTGTCGATGTACATATTATATCAGGTTACATTTTCGTGAATTTGGTTGTAGGTGGTAACTTATACGGTCACTTTTCACTAGGCTGACGAGTCTTTCTTGATATTTTAAATTACAGCAAGTAATTAAATTGTGTTAAAGTATTCTTTATTTAATTTTAATGTAATAGTGTACTTTAGTTTCGCATATGGCTCTGTCCCAGAGAAAAAACTGAATACGTGGTTGGCACAAAAACAATTGTTTACGTAATTTGAGAGCTACCGGAACTCGCCTTGCGGCTCGTTCCGGATATTTCCTTGCGCATTCCGTAAAGTGTCTATTTCTGTCACTTGCCCGTAAGTAGCTGTTTTTTTATTAAAATATTATAACATAATATTACTGTTATACATCAAATTAATATCATTGATTGTATGAACTGTTATTTTTGGTTAAATTAGACATATATACGCTTATGTTTACTTAAGACGCGTGTTTCTTGTATAAATATGGTTACTGACGAAATGCGGTGTTGTGTTAAACCTTTATTGCGCCGCAATAAATATATCTTCCTTTAGTCTACAGTTAATCATAACAGAAGGGTTGTTCAGAAAGCAATAAGTTAGTCACACCTTCAAATGAAAAATTATATTAACTTGTGCTTATTCACTCACTCTACTACGACGTTTCATTTTAGTAAATTAACAAAATTTTATTAAAGTCTTAGGTAAATATAATAAAATAGACTTCACGAACAACAAATGTATTTCCAAAATGTTCGTACATACACCTATGTAAATATCTAGTTTTATTAGCAAAAAAAATTAAACTTGAAAACTATTTTTTTAGTTTATACATTACTTTTTATAATACAATAATGATTTTGCCATATTTTGGCCTTAAATTGTTGTAGATCATCATTATATTCTAAAGGTTGTATAGGAGAGCCCGGAGCAATGCGGGACACTGAAGGTTTAATTTGTTGTAGCAGACTAAGGAATAGAAGACGGTTGAAAACGAACATGTATGTAATTATATTACCCATAATTTATTATAAAATTATCAAAAACTTGAATGAAGATAAACTAATCCATTCTGAGATTAAATGAAGTAAAGGCCTGACGTCAAGGCAATATTAATAAATGTGTATTTAAGTTTTATAACAATCTACGAGTATTCTACGGATTCACACAATTTTCGTGTGTGGGCCCCACTTATGACAGCTGCGGCAAATGATACATACTTACACAGAATTTGAATAACATTCATCAGTAAATGCCAATCCATTTTGTTCGAGATATAAGGTTTTGTTACATGCCAAGAGTAAACGAAAAAGTTACAAAACGTAGCAGAAAATAAAAAATATAAACGTTAACATTTGACGTAGTAGCAACTATGTGTGATAATAACAATGATATGTACATTTATTGTTTAGTTCCTAATGCTTTCGGAGGTTTAGGCTATCTTTGGGAAAAATAATTCGGGAGTTCCGTTCTACCCCGAGTTACCTCAATTTTCCAAAACCCATCGCTGAGAAATTTGAATTACCAATCGCGCTTCATGATGAAGCTCGAATAAATTCAAAATTGCACGATAACGATTTTGCATTAATACAAATAATTTTAATTGATTGTGCTAATTGTATAATATTGTATGAATCGAAACTTTGTAGTGTTAATACACAAAGGATTTAATCAGAAACGGTACATGATGAGTAAACAGTCCACTCAGTCAAAACATCATAGCAATCGCTTTTGATTAAATTTTGCACATCCCTCTCCCTGTTTAGTTTGATTATCAGTTCATCTCCTCTATTTCACATGCCAATAGAGAACTACTAAACTGTAGATAGCTAACCCAGACCCATACAACCTTCATTAGTTATCTACCGCCCTTTACATTTGCATTACGGTACATGACCCTACAATTTACTAACATTTTCATAAAATAGCGTTTTATGTCAATTAACATCCAACAGTTACTAATTTATGAAATTTCAATAGTTAATTACTATCCAATAGTTTTTAACATTGTAGGTAGTACTATATATGACTGTGCTCGAGTACTACTTTTGTCAGGCTTATCTATCATCTGAATACTTTAATGTTCGATTAGATCTTAATACGATTCTGAACGTTGGCGCTTTACTATACATTTTCATTTAGGTACACAATTTTATATAAACAAACTAACTGCACAAACTGACATTTCAATTGTATGGTGATCGTATTTATAATTATTTCAATGTTGATTTTATCTAACAATAAGAAAATACGCGTAAATCTACAAAGAACACAACATAAATTGCCTCTTTAAAACAGGAAAACAATACTTCTGCTGAATATGGTCAATTTAGAAATTATCTTACAATTTTGCCTTATTTTCTGATTTTAATTTTATCTATTTTGTCAAAAGCCATCAGGAGGGCTTGTTTAATTAACGTCAAAAATTTTAGAAATCCAGTAATTTACTTTTTATTTATTGAAAATCCCTCGTACTGTAGCAAAATAAAATAAAATAATTTGTAAGTTAATTAAGTAAATATAGCTAATCATCGGAGTGATGTTTAATTACTTTCTTATAAAAACAATAAAATGCAGACAGCAATTAGTAGAATGTAAATAATACAGAATTCCGAAAAAATTAACCCAAATCCATCTTCAATAAATTACTTTATAAATTTAATTATCTTAATCTTGACAACATCGAATAAAACTTGCAAATTTAATATTAAAAACCCGCTTTGGAATCGTTTATATTTAAATTAAAAAATTTATGGGCGATAATTGAAACCTCCAAAATAGTTATTGCTGAAAATAAATTGCGATCCATCTAACGGAAGTGATGGAAGAAAATTATTATAGTGTTGGACGTAATTACATATCCTATAAACGACGTGAAACAGTGTGAGGGAGCTGTGCTCCCGCGGTGAGAACTGCGGCCTCCTGGGGTCCAGGACAAATCACGCAGCCTCCGCAAAATGATCGTTTGTTCTGTTTGTTACAAGCACCAAATTCTTTAACTTCTTAATATATTCAATTTAACGAAATATATTTCAAATTTAAAATATGATCTTAACATAAAAGTTTGTTCTTCCGAGATTCATTTTACGCCTATTCTAATGTTTTACAATGTGGTTTAATCAAATTTAACTAGAAAACAAGAAATAAGACAAACGTTGTAATGCATTTATGTGTACGTGTACTGAATTTTCTATTTTCTTTGATGATTATAATACATTTTAGTGCAAACCATTATAAAATTAAGCCTCTGCTTTTGTTCGGAACATAACCGCAAATCGGAGGGAATGCGAGAGAGATTTGGGCGTTCAAATAAATCGATTGGTAAACTGTAGAAAAGCAAACAAAAAATGACTTTTGCTTTTTATCCTTAAAAAAGCAACAAACAAGCCATCTGTGTGCAAACTGACCAAACGTAGATACATTGATTTTTTTTGCTTTACCCTCATGTTACAAGTGGCGACCACATACTGTTCATATGAAAGTTGCAGTTTTCCTTTTTTAGACATATTTTAACTTTCTACTAAAATGGCAGTTACGTGAAAAAGATTATATTTTCATTTTAAAATTAAATTTTCATCAAGTCGATATTTTAAATGTTTTTGTTTCTAATTGTCTAAAAATTTAAATTTTATCGCAAGATAATCTTTAAGATTATTAAGATTATACGTCTAGGCTAAATGAAGGATCAAGACATTATATTAAATTACTTAAATAATCGCCTTCCATGTCATCAACATGCATAATTAACATCAAATATCAACTTAATAGCAGTGTCAAAGGAACCCAAGTTTCGTACGTAGTTAAACAAAGTTTCCGCCTCCAAGAAAGTGTTGGTTTAAGGTACTCTGACCATCACGGACCGGAACAGAGGGTTCGTGAAAAGATCAGCTAGGCAAATCCAAATTACACTCCGGTTGTTTGTAGAGGAAAGATACAAGAACAAAATGCAATAAAAATAAAAGTAAAAAACTGCAACAGAATTTATACATCTTGAAAATTTCTTGGACGTTATTTAAATTATCACCACACGGCATGGGTGGAAAAAAGAAAGATTTTTACCGGTTGTTGTAAAAATACGAACCTCTGTATTGGAAATCCGAAATGTTTAAAGAAAGGGTGATGTAAACAAAAAATGAAATGAAAAGCTGATATTAGAATTTATAGCACACGTGGTGGAATAGATACAAACCCCTTTGAGAAACCGGCCAAAGCTTATAGATTCAAGCGATAATTAGATTCTACCACACCCTTGTCTTGAGTTATAAGGTAATAAGATGCCAAGACATGCTTAATTTATAGTTTACCCCGCTCATAGAAACATTATCCTCTCAAGATTACCTTAAAAACTTGAAAATTAAAAACTTGGACCTCACCGAGAAACCACAGCACAACTTGAAGTTTTAAAAAGTTTTAATTTAATAATTCAAATATTTTAAAACTTGTTAGCGGAAAGCTCAAAGGAAATATTTGGCAATATTATCATAAAAACAATGAACGGCATTGAATTTATGATGAGTGCATTTCAAAATATATTTTTTGCCGATTCTTGATCAGCTAACAAATATTCATTTTAAATATCAAATTTTTTATGATGTGAAGTCGATAATATTATGTACCTCAATTTTTCAAATTATCAACTGCATCCGGTACGAATATATCAAGCTTCATGAAAAGTTCATAATATAAATATTTCATGCTCGTTTTAGATGACACGTTTGTTGATCAATGTTTTGTGATGGTAATTTTTAGATGTTTATGAACTTTATGCATCAAAAAGCGTAGCTACTTATTTAAATTTTTATTTAAAAAAACTTAACAATAAACTAATATCGTAACATCTCTGTATATTTAAAATAATTTTTTTTTTATTTGCATTTGGAAATTTTAACATTCTTATGGCGTGTGTGAAATTTATCGAGGGCATACTAATATTTATTCTTTAACTTTTTGGTTCGTCAAATATGTGCATAATCTATCCCAGATAATACAAGTTTAGAGCAAACGAGAAATCTATCAATGACAGAATTAGTAATTGTAAAATATATTACCAATATTTTTTTTAAACAAAGGAGGCAATCGTGATATGCAAGAAGAAGAGAAAATAGTTCAAGGGGTTAATGCAGGAAATACAAATATAATATAAGTAAACATAAATATAACATAAACAAGAATTCAAAACAGCGCAATAAAATGCAGAAGAAGTTCCTCTTCTTCAGTCGTGATGTCTGTTTGACAGAAGCGTCGTGACCGAAGAAGAACTCAAAATACAAGGCATCAAAGCCAAAAAAGGAAAAATTACATACGGCGGCAAGAAGATAAAAATATATAGAGCAGATATTTTGGTGGACTACTGAATGACGAGAGCGGGGAATATGACGGAGGAATTGGAGTAATCGACAATGATGAGATACATAAAACCAACATTTGAAGATACCCTCGACATATGTAAGTATTTAAAGATCAATTGGAGAAGTACTAAAATATGTAGATGTAAAGTTGCATAAAAGAATACCTATATGAAAATAATGATATGGAGAAAAAAGGAGATGCTATGGAATTAAATGTAGGAGTGAGTATATGCATACCACTAAGGATAGAGGAAGTACACTTCTAAACTAACATACACGGTTTTAAAGTAATCTTATACCTGGAAAACTCCTCTTGGGAGACTACCAAATTGGAGTCATAGCAGGAAAATCTCCGATAGGCACCCTCTACATGATGAACTAAAATTTAGAGAAAAGCATCAAATTTGGGTGGCTTTCAAGCAAATATTCAATACTGCAGATACTAAGAAAATTAATAAGAGTGAAATTAAGAAAAACAGAAGCACTTTTGCAGATCCAAGATTATCCGATAGAAGGCTTTAATACAAATAGGAAAACTTCTCCAAGTGGATACGTTATAAACACTGAGGTAACGGCTACATAGAGTCCGGATTTGTTCCATTGCGTTAAAGCCCGTCTAGAACATAACGCTATGGATTTGAATCCAATATAGCCATAGCTTAACAGGGACCTACAAGTGGAGGAAGGTATAGATCAACAGTGCTATAATATAGGAAGCAGATAGATAACATGGCATATAACAGCAATGAAATTAAAAACAGAATATATTAAGGGTATGCGATTTATTTGGCTATACCATTCAAATTTGCAGGTAGTTCAGAGTTCCAAATTTAATAAAAATTGAATATTTCCGGTAAATATCCAATTTTTGTTGTACCTTACTAATTTCTTGTGGGTTCTATTTTGTAACTCCTAGCAATCCCAGAACATTTTTGAATTCCAATCCACGCCATCAACACAGCATCGCATCCTTTTCTTGCTTTTTGTATTATTTTCCAAAAATTTGTGAAAATGTGCTAATTTTTTTTTATTAATTAAATTTTCATATATAATACCACAAGAGACTATCAAATTGTCGGCAATAATTTTTGAAACTGGAACTGAGTGTTTGTCGCCCTTAAAATCACCATGAGTGCTTTAGCACGAATGGTGATTTTAAATGGCGACAAACACGAAGATTCCATGGTTTAAAAATTAACCGACAATTTTATAGTATCGTGTGGAATTCGTTTGACAATTTCGTAAATAAAATTTCAATTTTTTCTGACAACAAATAATTTATAGTATGCGTTCACGTAGTTTCCATCGTTACTATGGAAATTTGACAATACAGACCACGGTGGTCGTATTGCCGCGACAATACAGCACCGTGGTCTGTATTGTCAAAGGAAGTAGATTATGATTGGTTCAAATTGATGAGATTGTAACATCCTATTGGTTGAATTATTATGAACGAAATTGTCAGCTAAATCTTTTTGAATCTAGAATACGCCAATTCAACCAACTTCTCCAATCTGAACCACCTGTGCGCACAATTCGCTTTAATTAACAAAATTACCTCTTTCGGTAATTATAAAATTTTCAATTATCGAGGTTACCTTGAACCTCCTAAATTTGATCTTCACCCTTTGGTGATGGTTGATCGACTTTAAAATTCGATCCGCACTCTTTGGTGGCCAATCGGAAACTGCCTTCTCATCAATCCTACTCTCTGCCCTTTTATTACTGCACGTAATCAAATACAAATTTTTGTGCATTAGTCCAATATTAATCAAATCTTTCACACCGATAATACCGACCTTTCGTAAAAAATCGCGTACCTATTTTCAAATTTCACTTAATTTTAAATTTTAGGTATACAAATAAGAAGAAGAAATATAACATTAACATAAATTTACAATATTTTGCCATGAAGAGTACAATTCCACCCTTATATAATTCTGCCTGAACATTCTGGTTATTATTTCAAGAATTATTTCTTCTTCTTCTTCTTCCTCTTAATATAGGCCCAGGACCTGTTTTTTTACTAATTTTTGAAATTAGTTCTGTGAGCATTTTTGGTTTTTTACATCTCAAGGTAGCTTGCTAGGCTTGCCTTTCGATGTGCCTGCACCCTCAAAGAATTATTTGATGTTTTTAATTTTATCTGATGCAATAAGCATTTAATTTTAGTTTCAAAATGTAACAAATGTGTAAGTAAGGTAATTTAAATAATTGAAGAGCCTAGTGGAAAAAGTAGTTAAGTCACTTTTTTTTCAATTTGTTGATTTTTATACTAATTTGTAGAGAATAAATGCCGCAATGTGAAAATGTGCTCAACTACAAATTGAAAAAAAATGACTTAACTACTTTTCCCACTAGGCCCTTCAATTGTTTTAACTGTGTATTTTAATTAATACATTTTTAGAATTTTGCCGAAATTTTACCTTTTTTGAAATTACACGTCAATATGTTTGCATTACCTCAATCACGTGTTGGCTCCAACACCTTGCTGGTCTCCCGCGTTTTCTTCTGTTTGTTGATGTCCAATTCCAAATTGTTTTGGGCCATCCATCATGTCGGAACCACATGAGTCTTTTTTTTTCTCTATATAGTGTCCAATGTAGTGTCTTGAACTGCAACATGTTGGAGTTTGGAGATTCTGCAGCTTCTTTTCCAAAAGTCCATTTCTGCTGGGTTCAACCGTGCTCTGTTTGGTGCGAATGATCTGCAATTTCTAGCAAATGCATTTTCTATTTTAAGGTCTCTTCCGTGTTCTCCATTTGCTAAAAATTCAGTTTTCTGTAGGTTTATCTCTAGCCCTCACTTAGAATATTCTTCTTTAAATTTTCTCATCGTATTCACCGACACCTATAATAACTTGATCATCGGTAAATAGAAGGGTATAAAATGATTTGCTTCCTATGCCTATACCCATACAGAATAGTGTCGGTGCTAAAGAACAGCTTTGTCGCATTCCTATCGCAAGATATTCTGTTTTCGATTTTTACGGAGCTGGTACACCCTTCCTATAGATTTTGTATAGTTCTTACATAAGACTTATTGATTGTTGTAAATATTAATCTTGTTACGATTACGGGGGTGTTACTAATATTAATGATCTATGGTTGTAAACCAGTCGAATGAAATGATGATGTCATTAGTCAGTCAGTAGAATATATTGTACATATAGTAATATAAATGCATTTTTATTTTAAACAAAAGACTGGGCTATCTGAGTTATCCATTATTCAAGATACCTCCTCCCACATTAGCTCAGATAATCGGAGTTCTACTGTATTTAGTTTGGGGTTCAATTAAAATGGGTCGGGTTATGTAACCATCCCCGACCAAAAAAAATTTTCGTGAGCTACACACTAAAGAACATGGTTAATATAGTCTATAGAAAATATATTTTTCGAGAAATCCTTAAAAACAACCCCAAAATCGAGTTTTGAAAGTACGTAAATTTAGCATAGAAAACGATCGAATAGGCCACGCCCACCACATAAGTAAAGGTGTTTATTTTCCGATTTTTGAGGTGTGCATTCGATTTGGAGGTAATTCCATTGTCAAAACCTACCCTTCGGAGCGCCGCTCCGCTCTGCACTCCTCCGGGCGGTTTTGACAATGGTTTACTGGGCTAAACATACTAGAAGGCGCCTTCCATCAAGAAAACCGGGATAAAAGAAACCGGGAACTTAGAGAACCTTGAAATAGCATTAAAAAGTATAGTTGCGGTATGGGGCAGTAAAATTTTACGTTTCACCCCCAAAATATCGAATAAAACCAAAAATAATGACAAAATAATAACCTTTCGTGCATGTTACTCTTACGAGAGGTGTCGTGCATCTGCCGGAGCGAAATTTTCTACGTGTTAGGGTATACCATTCCACACGTACCGTCAGCAGAATGACGACGCGCGGAATCTAATATGAGATTCCCGCGCGTCGGTCGGCTTTTACAAGTTAAATTTGCTAACTTCAAAATCGATTTATTCAAAAGTTTGGGCCCAATTCTCGCAAAATATTTTTAGAATTTACTATATTAACCATGTTCTTTAGTGTAGAACACACGAAATTTTGATTTGAGTGGGGATGGTTACGTAACCTTAGCCGTAAAGCATATAAAATATCAGATGATTGCATAAGTGGGCCACAAAATACGATTTTCAAAATAGAAGATTTATGGTCATGAAAGAATGGAGATCAATGAAATATAGAAGAAAGAAAGGCTTAGAACAACATGAGCGAATAGTGTTAGCGAAGACCTGAAGACAGTGGGAGTGGAAGAATGAAGGAAGAATACAACGCGAATCATGAGGCATCCTTTGCGTTTTTCAACCAAATATTTCATTACCCAGTCAAATATTTTCTTCTTGTCTTATGCGTTTGACGAAAATGAGGAAATTGATTTGAAGCCAAACGATTCTTCACTCCATGAAAAATATTTTTAAGGTTCTTAGAGAACAGCCAAGATCCATAAGGGTTCTCCATCTAATTTCATATCCATTTTATACCCATTAATGTTCTAAAAATCTAATTCCACGGCGAAGCATTGCTGAACCTATGCATAATGGACTTTTTTAATTTTCTTACTAAATTTAAAAGATTCAAAATTTTGACGAGCCATTTCAAAATAACTCTAGGTAAAATTAATGCAGACTTTTAAAATCAGATCTGCAGGCAGTATTTACTAATAAACTACAATAAAAGTTGTTGCAAAGAAAATTACATGAAAAGGCTTAAAGGGTAAGAAATAAAATTTTAATCGCAAATTGAAGTTACTATTAGATCTAAACAAATGCCCTGACTACATGGCAATGGATCGGTCATGTAGAGAATTTAAAATTCTAGCTGGAGTCTTAGAATGATTAAACGATTTAATGAAAAAGGCTAACAAACGTGACTACAACTGGAAGGAAGGATATTTGAGGAATATTGAGGAAATATAAATTAATGCAATAGTTAGAAAAAGATTGAATTGTAAATTTAACATAGTATTATAAGACATTGACCTCGAAGTATTTATATTATACAAATTATATATTTTGTTTGCTGATATAAATGTATATATGTATGTACCTGTTGATTATTCTTGTAGCAAATTATTAGAATACAATTTGCAGTGCAGTGGTATATGTAAACGTATCAAAGCAAAGTGGTATAAATTATTTTAAAGAAATGATCTTATTAAACATAATCTAAAATATACACAAAATATATAAATAATTTTAAAATCAGTTCAGTGTGTAATTTATATGATCCTCCACATTACGTCAGCATGTTCTGTTTCGATAATAAAATCATTTACAACAAACTGTCGCATTTAAATTCTCAAAAATTTTCATAAATTAATTAATTTGATGCAAATAATAAAACTAGAATTGAAAAAACAGTATGAAAAAAAATTAGTATCTATTATACATTAAATTGATAACTGAGAATCCAAATAAACCAAAAATTTTGTGTCTACAAGAATGTTGAGCCAATTTAACTCTCTGAATGACAATTAGTTTTTTTCAACAATTTTTCTAAACATTCACGCGAGTGAAATTGTAGTCCGTTAAATTTGGGTCGAGTTATGTAACCATTAACGGCTGAAACAAAATTTCTTCAGCTACACACTCAAGAACAGGCTTATTTTAGTCTATAGAAACAACAATTTTCGAGAACCGTTGAAAAACAACCCCAAAATCGACTTTTTAAAACTACGGGAAATTAGCATCGAATATGCCGCGCCCCCAGGCAGACACGATGCAATTCATTGACGTTCCCTTCATATCGCGTAAAATTTTTTCGCTCCGATTTGAATTTTTCTTAGAAATTCGGATAGGTGGGGGTGTGATTAGTAGATATTAGTAATAAATATTATCAAAAAAATGGAAAATTACCCGTGTATTGCTGAAAAAGTGAAAAAATAAAAATTTTTTTTCTTCCATTTTTGGGGTGTGCATTCGATAAGGAGGGTGATCCATCGTCAAAACCTACCCTTCCGGGGCGCCGCTTCGCTCCGCTACGCTCTGCACCCCTCCAGGGCGGTTTTGACTCTGGTTACTAGGCTAAACATACGAGGAATGAAGGAAACCGGGAGCTTAGAGACCCTTGAAATATCATTAAAAACACGATTTGAAACGCTCTGTATGATTTTGAATTATGCGGACGGACGGACAGACGGACAGACAGACGGAAGGACGGACAGACACGGAGCCAGATCATAAGGCTTCTTGCTATACTTTGTATAGAAGCTTAAAAGTATAGTTGCGGTTGCGGTATGGGGCAGTAAACTATTACGTTTGACCCCCAAAATATCGAATAAAACATAAAATAAATCGATGTTACATGTACGAGAAACGAGCTGCATCTGCCGGTGCGAAATACTCTAAGTGTTAGGGTCATTGATTCCACGCGGACCGTCAACAAAATGACGACGCGCGAAAATCTTGTTAGATTTTACCACTGAATCTCGTTAAATTAGCTAAGTTCAAATTCGATTTATTGAAAAGTTTGGGCCTAATTCTCGAAGATTCTTTTGGCAATTTGCTATATTAACCTTGTTCTTTAGTGTGTAGCAGAAGAAAGTATGATTCGAACATTAATGGTTAGGTAACTGTAGCCAGATTTTCTTTTGCTATCCGATATAAAAATCTGTCGGTTAATTTATTTTACCGATTTTCTCGAGAATAGCGTCGAATTCCCGCTCTACCTATCCCTGGACAGCCTTTGGTATTACTAAGTTAATGGAGTTATTTTATTGCATCACGAATTGTTTTTTGTGGAATTTTGAGTGGCACAAGAACCTCATATGAAAAACAATCTCAAACAAACTTGATTAACATAATCTGAAAAGCGTTATTTTTCCGCACCTCACCTGGAAAACTGTTATTATTGTTAACATAAAATTTAAAAATTAAAAAAAGATTTTATAACAAATTGTAGGTAAAATATAATACTTAAAGCTACTAAAAAGTTAAATTAAACACATTAAAATAATAAAGTAGAAACCTAATGTAATCTGAACTTTCCTCAAGTTTGTCGCTTTTGTTGTTTGTTTATTTATTAAAATTTAACAAAAGTAGTAGTACATTAGTATGGTAAATACCTACCTCAAGTGTCAATTAAATGAAGTAATAAAATTGTTTATTTATTAAACATAGGGTGGATCATTTTTTACACTCATCATTGTTACGCTCAAGAGAATGAACTTTTTGCGCCATTTATAATTAAATTAATTTCGTTTTAAGAGATTCTAAGTTACCTACATTATTACAGATTAAAAAAGGTGTTGATGCTAATGTATTAATAAAATGGCTTGATAATTACCACCTGCTGAGGAAACATTTTAGCACGGTTGAAATTCATAATTTTAGTTTGCACTGGTGACTTTTATCTATCTCACCTAAAGTTATTAAACTTTTAGAATTTCATTTAATTTGCATAATTATTACGATTGCTTTACATATTAAGACAACCCACTGGGCATCTTTTGATTGCACTCAGAAAAATGAATTTTCTGTCCCAACATAATATACTACCATATTTGTTGGAAAATGTGATGGTTTCAAAAATATTTATTGTCATTTAATTTTTATAAATAGATAATTATACCGGATGAATCACACCTTACACCTGACCATAGGAAAATAGCGTGGAAAATCGCTTTCAAGGAAAGAAAATATTTAATTTTCCTAGATAAATTAAAGACCTCGACTTCGTCTCGGTCTTCAAGCATTATTCGCAGCACTAGAACTGCACTTACCCTTAATAGTTAATATATTATGCTATTTGTAGCAACAGATAATTTATTATGTTTAAAAGGTAATCCAACGTTTATTGCTTGCACGGCGAAGACTAGTCGAAAAGGTTTAAATCTTAATTAGTTAGGTTAATTAAAACTTCTACAAAATAATATAAAAATATAATTTATTTAAACTTTAATTAATTGTTATTAATTTTAATATACACCATAATAAAACAGAACAGTAAAAACTTCAGTTCGGTTATTTATTTGCATGCCTCAAATAAAATAATAAACATTAGACACAGTTTTTCTTGATTCCGATTGTATAAAGCAGTTGTGAAAGGTAGAAGAAGATCAAAAAATTATGTCTTGTCATGCCGGCTGCTACTGTTCGGTAGCTTTTTTATAATGATTTAGTTTAGGTCAAGATAGTTAATAAAGAAAAACATAAAAATTATAAAAAAGGAAGCACAGAAGTTAGGCTGAAATTCCTTTAAATGGAATGCAGCTCTATTATTATTAATAAGTGCCTTATTAAACGAATCGCTAAGTGATTTTGTTCTCAACTAAGATATTTAATAAATTTTATTATCGCTAATATCATCTTGAAACTCAGAAAATACTTTTTACAGTAATATTGTCATAATTAATTTTAGATTTTAATATAATTTCTTGGTTTATTTAAAATTTAGCTTGGATTATGCACAAGTTTGCAGGAAGCAAAAATAACTTTGGGGGAACTTTTTTCCTTTTTGTATTTGTTTGAAACAGGATACTAAAGTGGTGATTGAAGGAACGATTGTATTAGGTTTTTAAAATACGTGAGGTTGTTATATAGAAGCGAGCTTTATAGAAATGGTATTATTTTTACGTATCAAAATTGTCAAATTTTATTTGTTCGGCATAGGGGAATTTAAAAAGAAAAATATTTGCAACTATTAGAAAACTTATTCTGATAAACAACTTTAAAAATACTAAAGGGCACCAATTTAATAAATGAATTTTATTACCTACAAATTATTAAGTTTTTGTTTAATTTTTAACTAAGCCTTCTAAAATATTTATTATTTTATATGTGGTAAAGCAATAAAAGCTGAAAAAACCCTATAACTAAACCCGAGGAAATAATTCTGGTTTTTTAAAAATCTTTTCCGCTTGTACTTATCACTGCTTTCATTTATATTAAGATACCCTTAAAATTGACATTAACGTGTCAAAGAAACAAAATCAAACAGGAATACAAAAACAAGGAACTGATCAACACCGTAAAAGGACTTGAAAATTGTTTCAAAATTGAAAATAATTTAAAAGTTTTACTGTCCAAAAGTTGCTTTCAGTGACCATCGAAGCCAAACAAGCAATAAACTCGTTTTAAAAATTACCTGCTCTTAAGTTGACGTTTTAATATCATTTAAAATCAAAAGTTGACCACAATCTTAAGAAAACTGTTGTAAAAAATACGAAACAGAAAGGCTTCCAGTTTTTTATTAGTAAATTTGTCAAAAAATTATTATGTTCATTTTCTGCACAATAAATCATGTTAGGCCTTTAAATGCCGAGTCAAGTTAGTTATTAGGGTTCTTACATTTTAGGGGGAGGTCTCGCTTATTTACTGATAACTCACGTCATGCTGATAAATGGAAACTTAATGCTAATTTTAGTTAAACTAATTCAGGACATGTAACGTATTTTAGTTTTCATATTAAAACCAAGAAAATAAAAATTTTTAAGCCGCTCAAAAAATTGAAGCAAAGGCAGCTATTTATGATGTTTTCGATCTATGTTTGGCCGACCCCTTAATTTTCCGAAAGGGTTCACACATCATAACAATTTCACGGTATCTAATATCTTGATAAATTATGATACGTCATGTAGCACGTAATCATACATAATACCAAGTTAATGTTAAGTGTAAACAAGAAGTCAATGGGGATAAGAATCAGATCGTATCGTTTAGCTTTTGTGTTATAACTAGGATTATGTTAATTTAAGCTCCATGTAAGTTAATGACCTTTTCATCATATATTCCTAACATTAATATATCGACACAGCTTAAAGCGATTAACTGGAAAATTGAACTTTTTTTATTATCGCTATAATAAAAAAAATTTATTGTAAAATGATAAAATAAAACTTGATATTTTTCTTGAGGATTGTTACCATCAGTTGGTGGGTAAAATAAAAGATTTATGAAAGCAGCCCAATTTCTTTGATACGACAATGTATACAAAATTAATTGGAGGTATTTTTACCAATGAATGTCAAAACTAAAGCTTAAGAGGGAGATACACTTGAATCGTGGCTCGTAAATATGTCAAAATCTGTGTTGTTTTAACTCAGAAACAATGAGGCTGGAGATTTGTGTGTCTGAGGGACGCGACGCGCCTGTCACTGCAGCTGTCACCCAGACACTCAGATCACCTTTTGGATTATTTTAACTAAACTAGGGATTCAGTTTTTAGAAAAATATAAAATAATGACGACACAGGAACTTGAGGTACAGTCGACTCTTAGCTTCGTGGTATTATTATTTATATATTATGAAATATATGAATATTTAAAAAAAGATTTGATTCATGGAACGGTGAATTCATTGGAATTCGAGTGTTGTATACGGTGAGCATAATATAACTAACTGAACAATATGAAGGAGTGTCAATGCAAATATTATAATATCAATATGTCATTCATATATTCGCACGGTAAGAAGCATACCAACGGGTCATAATAGTGAATATGCCATATAAATATGAATGAATTAACTGGGAATTGCATAGCTGTGTCAAGTTCCCGCGATACGGTCACCGATATCAACATAGGGATGAAATTGTAATGCAAAACACGCCACAGTATGCCTATGCATATAAATATACCAAGACATGATGAAGTAATGCAACACGTGCAGAGTTCTGCTAATTTCTTTTGCTCTTGTGAATGTTGATTTTCTAAATAGGTTCATTTTCCTCTGGATAAAGTCACTAAATATGCGGACATCCCATACCGTGTCGGGGTCTCTCAATCACCCTAACCCACCTGATGTACTTTACTATTACGGCACATTTATGCAAATTATGTCAATATAGCTGACAATCTGCACATTATAGCTTTGAAATGCTATTCAAATGTTCATACAAATTTAATCCCAACCCGAACTTTAATTTATCTATAAAATCGCATTATTATCATTAAACATCGAAACGAAATTATGTATCAACGCTGTTTCGTATCTTGTTGGCCAATAAAATAGCAAGTAAGTAAGTTTGTAAACACATTTGAGTCCAAATGACCAAACAAAATCTGATTAAATTCAAACATAGTCGTTTTAGTGTAATCCGATTAAGGTTAGCAAAAACAAGGCAAATCTTGAATAAGAAGGATACTGTACCAACTCTAAACTGCAAACTTACTTCAAAAATTGGATTTGCATAAATTCCCACCCAAATTGACATGATATAAATGCAATAAAAACTTTGGTCAAATAAAAGATTGACAGCTAGGAGACCACCGCGGCGTATAAATCTGCAAAGAGCGATTCTCATTGTCGCGAGTCCCAGAGGCCTCCACATAAAGCATGTCCAAGGGACGCGTCCGGGACGTCAGCACTAAATCAAAGGAGGCGCCAGTCACCTGGGAGACTCCTATCAAGATATCTCTACCCACCATTTACTCTATCGCCTGTTATCTAAACTTACCTGTCCAATTTTGCTCGAGTCTATTACGAATACGTAGTATATACGACGTTTTTCAAATTTCAGAAAAATATAAATCAATAAATTTGTGTCCTTAAAATATGATTTACGGTTTTACCCGAAATGTGTTTGAACTAAATTTAACAATTAAAAATATCCCACTGTGCTAGCGAACAATAAAATAATAAAATGTAGGTAACTCTCGTCTAAATAGGCGCAAAAAATAGTCGAACATTTAAAACGAAATTTCCAATAGCGACCGCTATTTATTTTTTTTAAAACTTGTTTATTTGATTTTGAGTTTATTTTCGAGCATTAGTTGAATAATCAAAATTGATATCTTACAAAAAAATCTATCATTTATTTCATTAAAAAGCGACGCTTGTTGGTTGTTTTAAATTTGACAGATGGAATAAATATTAGGGTTACTGGAATATTTTCTGTTGCTATAATTTTAACAGCCAATGTTCTGTTTTATGTTTTAGAATTTAACGCGGTTAAAAGATCTTATTATTGCCACAAAGCTTCAGGCAGTTAAATGATCATAAAGTTGCTCGAATTAAAAGCTTTGCCATAAATACTTGCGATCTTTATGCCGCAATGACCATGACGATACGACTACAAAAAATAATAGTACGTGTCATCCTATGTAATAAAATTTACAGTCCATAAATCAGTTTTTAATTGTACAAAACCAAATTACCGCGTACCTGAATTCACCTTAAGATACTAATTTAGTAATAAACTTTACAATCTTTAACATTCATTTCAAGACATTATTAACAATTAAATTTCCAATCGACACTGATTAACTTCAATATAGTTTCTCATTTGCAGTTTTTTTTATTAGAAAACAAAACGAAATGCTTCACTCACAAGAGAAGTTCTCGCGCCGCAAGTTTTTCCGGACTGGCAACATAAATTTTTAATTTTCTTTTCTCATTAATCCAATATAATAATTTTCTAAAATAAATTAATTCAATGTTTAATTAATTCAAGATTTCAATAAAATTATGTTTTTGGTTGAATTATTAATTTATTAGGTCAAAAAGATTTTTCTTTTAAAATTAAATTTTGGGTTTTAAAAATGATCTAATGTTCAAGCTACCTGATGTTAAAGAATATCAAAACATTTTTTGACAGAAATAGGTACTGAATTTTGAATATTTCAAGAATCTATTAATTAATAGCTTTGAGCAAGATGCTCTCTTACAAAAGCCTTCCTAATAATTTCTTTCGAAAACCAATCGGTGTTAAACCGAATGATAATTGCTATTCTTATAGCTTTAATTTGATGTATTATCGTGCCATCAGTACCGGTTAAAGAGTAGGTGCAGTGGATGATAAGTATAAAAGTGAAAGCGTAAAAGCATTGGTAAAAGGCAATAAGAGGCCTGCTTCAGGAATATGTAATCCCCTCCCCTCTATATGTACTAACGAAAAACTCATGTAAATTCATTAAATAAAAATGTATTGAACCGAAAAAAGGTCCAGATCAAAATTCAAAAACAGCAAAATTTATAATACGAGTACTAGGTATTTTTAAGCTTCAACCATTTTCATCATTTAGTTCAGTAACGTTCAATCATATACGTGCACATCCAAGGGCAGATTATTAAATCCTTAGAATAATAAAGAAAAAACATTTTTTTGAGAAAAATTCATTTCAGTTTTCAATGTACCTAATCTCCTTTTAGGGTCGACACACTTAATCCAACGCGATTCAAAGTTTTTGATACCATCACTATAATAGGATTTGTCAAACTATTAAAAATAAGCAGTTGTTTCGGCTCTCTTTCCTCCGAGCTATTGCTTCAAGTTTGGAAACAAAAAGAAGTCACTAAGAGCTAAATCGCGAGGAGAATATGGTGGATGTAGAAACAATTCGTAATCGAATTCATGCATGTTTTCCATTGCAATGTTTTGCAAAAAAGTACAAAAAGAAGCACTTGTTTTACTCAAATGATATCGATTTTCCTTGATTGCAGCATTCAATTGGTCCAATAAAATTATTCATAATATACCCCTGTTATTGGTTTTCGTTTCTAAAAATAATCGATGAACACTCTTCCATGAAATTCCCAAAAAATTGTTGCCATAACCTTTCCAGCTGATGGAACTACTTTTGCTTTCTTTGAAGTACTTCCTCCAGCTTCAACCCACTGTTTCGACTCTTCTTTCATTTCTGGAGTATAGTAGTGAATCCATGATTCATCGACAGTGATGAATCAACGCAAAAATTCTTGAGGATTACGCTGAAATAATACCAAATCCTTCTTTTCAATGTCCATACGATAGCGCTTTTGATCGCTTATTATGAGCAAACGTGGCGACCGATTTTGGATTTTTTGATCAAAATGTGCTCAATTTTCTTACACTATTAGAACTTGTGAAAAATCATATTCATTTGACGATAGTGGTGACATCTCTGTTTGAATTTAAGTATTTAATAATCTGCACTCGTATGTGTGTAGATGTTTCTAATCGCATAATCGTTACATAAATCGCAACAGCTGAAAATATGGTCATTATATTGAAAGAAGCAATGTAACGCAAGAAAAACCGGAAGAACACTTTAAACAGGATCGCGTTTTTGAAAGCGCTTCCCGGCAGACAATGGCTTCAATAGGTGATATTGTGGGAACCGATAAGAAACTGGTTTTGGATGACCCAGAGGTTTGTGCGGAAAAAAAAAGTAAAGCTCGTCTTACATCAGGACATTTCTGGCGGCATTTCTGACGTCATTTCTGACGCCATTTCTTGCTCCAAAAATAAAGCCTGTATTATATCAGGCCATTTCTTGCGCGGATTTTGCGCAGTAGGTAATTTTAGCAAATTACGCGAATCATTTTGTAGGCCAAATATATAGAACCTGTTCTATTTTGATGCAATTTTCAACGCAATTTGCCTGCGAGCGTGCGCAGTAAGATTAAACGAAGGATAATTGAGTGTTGTAAATTGTGAAAACTGTGCTACACATAAAATTTGAAATGGATAAAGAAAGCGATTTAATTGCAGAAAATGTGATTGCAGCAAACATAATAGTATTAAAAAAAATTACTGAAAAGACGTTTGAAAAACAAACCAAAACCGAGGGTGCGAAAGAATTGGCAGGAAAAGTGACTACATAGAATTTAAATTGAATAGAATTGTATTTAATAATTAACTGATTATATAAATTTGTTTGCTAGTTTATTTGACAATTCACATTTGACAATTACTACCAGCGCATTCAATCTGTACTGCGCACGCTCACAGGCAAATTGTTCAAGAATAGAGCAGGCGCTAAATATATTGCCTATAATCCGAGCCAGGACATTTTCCAAGACATTTGCTGTTTTAAACTAGGCAATTTATATTGCTCAAGAAATGGCGCAAGAAATGACGCCAGAAATGTCCTGATGTAAGACGAGCTTTAGAGTCCAATTTGTGACGGAGATGATGTTTCCAACATCACAGAAGTGTAGTGGAATGGTATTTAGGGATGGCCTCATGTGAGCAAATTTAGAGATTCATTTACGGAATGAGATTTGAGTGGAGGGATAAATAATGATATTAACATAAATGACTCGGATATTTCCAAGTATGAAAACAACAATTTTCATTACAATTACTTTAAAGTTGATGTACATGTGGAATGTTTTGAGAATTATATTGAGCCCCAAAATTGGCCAAATCCGGAAAGAAAAATATGACTTGCAGTTTAAAAAAATTTTTAGACGTCATGACGGATTTTCGAGAAAATCCCCCTAAATTATTTTATCGAATTTGTTCAAAACTTTACGAGCTCACTGTATAATGAAAGCATTAAAGTGAACAGATAAAAAAATCGAGTTCTTCCATATTTAACATAATTTTGTTTTTAAAATTGGATTTTTCACAGACGTAGACGATGTTGAGCTTGTGTTTGCTTTTCTATATCATTTTATCCTCTAAAAATTTGACCTCTTCGCTTTTCATCATGGAGTCAACCGTATAGTGCGGTAAAAAAGTTAAAAAACAAACTTATTATAAATAAGGTAAGAAGTTACGAAACCACGTACTTTGCTTGTTTTTGGAATATTGTTCATTTCTTTTAACTTCGAAGTGATTTCGTCATGCTTTTCGCTATCCCTCAAAATCTCCTTCACTCTTTCCTCTTGAATTTCTCAAGGCGATTGATGCCATTTGTATGTATGCATCTCCACGTATGTTTACTAACTTACAGTTAAAAATCAAACATTTTAACTTTCACTTAAGTTAAAATGTATACCCTTTTCAAACGAACTGACAAAAGAAAATATTTCGATCCAAGGTTGAAAAAGAGGGGATCTGAAGTCGCTTTAATTATTACCCCGTCCACTCTTTCAGAAATATATCGTATTCATTCTCAAATACTAGAACGAATAATCGACCACAAAATTATTCTAATTTTGAAAAGATACAACTATTATAATATAATATAAACATTTCTATTCAACAGTTTTTACATCATTTTTAGTTACCCACCTAGGAAAAGAGTGGGATTTAAAATGTTTCGGAAAAATAAAATTTAAAAAAGGGGGTTGTGAAAATCATAAAAATATTTAAAACAATGATAAATTTTCGATTATTGTATAATACGATTATTTTAACGCTTTTATTATTTTATTGTTTAAAATTATATTATTTTCTCAAAAATATGTTGAATACCCTGACAGTTGAATACCCTGACCCTCAAATTTTAATATCTTACTGTTTTTGTTACACTTTGTTAAATCATTTTCCTTCTGATTTAAAAAAGAACTTTTAGTAGGTCGATTTGGGTGGTCCTTACAGTGTCGGTCTGGCCTACTAGGTGGGGCCCAAGATGCAGAGGGGCCCCAAATTTAATAAAGAATTGGATTTTAATTATTTCACTTTAATATTTTAGCATTTTGAAAATATTTGCAGAAAAATCACTTACTTACCCCAGATAAAAAAAAAGTTGAAATACCGCTATGGTACATTCAGTTAAGTCTGCAGAGGTGTTCCCTAACTGGACTATTAATTTAGATTTGACAGCTGTTAATTTTCCAGAGACTTTAGTACCAAAATATCATTAACAGTACTATATAATCGCCAATTTCTAACATTAAGTTATTTACAGCATAACACAGTTTTAACTGATGAATGTTAAAACTAAACTGTTAGTACTAAACAAAATGTTAAACCTTATAGTGTGATTCTCAAAGATTTGACATTCTGTTAAAGCTGTTACGCTGTAAATAATATAATGCTGAAACTTGGCGTTCTTCTAAGCAGAATATAAGTCACTATGTAAAACGACTTATTAATATGTACCTAACAGAGCTATGTTAGCTACATAATGTTATTTTAACAATCTGTAATAAAATATTTAGAAAATCGCACTATAAATAAGCTATACGCTATAAACCGCTATAAACGCTACATTGTTCCGCAATAACTATCGAAACTGACGAGGCGATAAGGTTATGCTACTGATAAAAGCCAAATTTTCAGAACAAGCATTTAATTGTCGATACCGGGTCGGCCCATTTAAAAAAATTTAATTTGGGGTTTTATCCTTATAGTCAACATATTTACTGCATTTTGCGCATACCGAAAAAAAAGCTTTCTTGAATGTGTGTTTTGCCTTTTCGTGGAAACTGAAATTTGTCATACCAACCTTCCCTTTTCCTCCGAGTTTTTTTGTCGTTTAAAAATTGAAAACTTTTTGTTTTAACATTTTTTTGGAGCCCCTAAAAGTTTTTCGCCGGGGGTTCTAAAATACAACCATACCAACACTTGGTCATCATTTCGCAAAATTTAGAATTTTATTCTTATCCACTCCTGGATTGGTTCCGATTTGTTAAAAAATTACCTCTGCAAAAGTATACAAATTTAAGATTAACTTTAAATGGGAAGAATTACGAAAACTGACTAATTAATTACGTTCACTTCATATACAATCGAACACAATCGAATCCATCAAGTGTTATCATGAAATTAAAATCGTTCGCCATAATCTTTTACAAGTAAATGAGCACTTAACAAACATAATCAAAAAGAATTTTAAAGAATGTATATTTTGGAGTTATAAAATGCTGTAACGGCTGAAACATTTTTTATTTTGCTTTTAATGTGCCTATTTTATTGCGGAAAGATAATTTGATGAGACATTTGCAAGATTCGATTGTGTTGAATTAAATATATGAGGTGAACAAAATTTGTCATTTTTGCTATTAGCTAATGTTGAATTTCTAATTTCAAGAACTTCGCGGCCTGAATTAATATTATTGGATCACACTCTAGTTAGAATAGCTTAGATAGGAACCGTCAAACGAATAAAAATCAAATCCTGGCAAAATAAGAATTACTTCAGGGTCGAAACTAAATTAAAATCAACTTAAATCAAAATTAAAGATGAGTCTATAGCAATGACTTGTGTGATCACTGGTTGAGTTACAGAAAAGAAATTCGGGGTTAGAATTCGAAGTGCTGCGGATCAATCTAAACCAAAAACCCTTACCAACTAAAAACTAACAAAAAAACAGGTGCTAATAACGTGGTTATTGATGTATCTAAAATATAAAGATACAAACAAAATTAAAGATAGCAAATTTAATCATCACATATGACTAAACTCTATACTCCAAAATATATTAAAGAGCAACTGAAAAAACGACAAGCAATGATAAATAAAATAAAGTACTGCTGTGACCTCCCTTAACTAATGTCCTAGTTGCGCCAGCCCTAAGTTGGCTAGTCAAAAATGTTATGGTAAAAATGGTTCGTATGAAAATTTTTTTTAGTTGAGGGATGTTCAACACTTATGCCCCTTCTTACTAAACTCAGTTGATGACACTTTCAGGGGTCGGTTCCTTTTGATTATAATAAGAGGTGATCTTTAATATTGAGGATAAATTTGCTCTCTCTGGATTTTTGTATTGCTTTTGTTGAGTAAAAATAAAAAAGATTTCAATAGCTTTTAAAGAGATGTTTATATTGACAAAGAAAAATAATCGCAATGCGCACAAATAAAATTAATGAAATTTTACAAATAAAAATTGTTGATTCATCAAATGTACAAGTTGAAAAGCCTTCTTCTTTCCTTCTTGTCGTGCTTAATTAGTTATAAACTAATTAAGTCTCTCGCTGTATTATAGCGGTATAAAACGTTTGTAAATAATATATTTGCTTTTGGTAAAGCTTAACGTTGACCAATAAAATAATAATGTTTTTTAAAAAATGAACCTTTCAATAAAGGGTAATGAAAAATGCACTTCCTTGAAAGTCTTGATTCCAAATCCTGTGTTTTAAATGCTGATGGCATAGTTTGTAAATATAAAATAAAAGTTTTCACTGTACCTTCAAATCGTCAAATTGCAATTTCAAATTAAAAAAGGATATGAGTGTATGGACTCCTTTATTAAGAATGACACTCGATGAGTCATATGCACCTGCTGTGATTTTGTTGAATTACTTCAGTTGTTGGTTAGATGACCTCACGTAACCTCGTGTTGATGTTCTTCTCGATTCGAATCTTGTGTTTATTGGAGTTGTTTAACTAATCTATTGATGACATCGAGTTGATTAAGGTAAGTCGTATGAATTGTCAACATCTTCAGGTCTCAGTGAAATGTTGAGTTGATTTCGAAAATCACAATTTTGCAAAAATGTTGTAGTTGTCGGCCATTGATGCTATTTGACCTCCAAATGGTTGTTATTGTTTCTGGACATAAACGAAACACATCTACCCCATCGTAATGTTCCAAACCAACGGATTTTGATCCAAAATCTATAGAAATTGGTATGCCTGTTCTTGAAAAGTGAGTCAAATTGAAGTATTTTGGATTTTAATTTTTGTTAAAAATTTGTTTCTGTTTTAGATTCGTGGTCCATGTTGAATTTGTGTTTTCAACAGACGTCTTCCATGCAATTCCATTGGTATATGGCATTTTTGTGATGTATTTTGGATCCTTCTTTGACTCATTTGACTCCATCTTCTACAAATTTTGGTTTTTCACGAATATCACCCTTATTAACAACTTTGTTGATTCACGCTTTAAGATTACTCACGTCACATAGATGAAATCATAACTTAATTTTTGATGTGAACAAATTTTTGTATAACATGTTATTTTTAAATAAATTTGATTACAAAGTTTCACATTTTTAAGGTTATGAACATGTACAAAACAACAAACAATTTTTAATTAATTTTAAGCTAATTAAATCTTTTGTTTCATTTTTGATGTCACAATCATCAATCTAATTATTCTTAGCAATTTTTATCATGTCTTACTTATCCTGAGAGATTCAAATTTGGTCATGAAGTTGAAATTTGAGAAAATTTCAAATTTCTCGTAATGCAAATTTTTAAAGTGTCTTTCGACTTAGAATTTTGTGCTCTTTACGAATCTAATATTCGTTTTTGAATTGGGAGCCTTTATAAAGCATTTTGAATCACAGCAGTACGTAAGTAAGTTTATGACTTAATAAGTGTATTATAAAATATATTCTAAAATCATCACCAGAAGACTCCAATCAATAACAGCGATTCATTCTACTCTAAAACAGAATTCACACTACAACAACTACTTGAAAAAAAAACAAGAATATAATTTAGAAACACACATTGCTTTTATAGATCTCGAAAAAGCATTCGATCGACTCATAAGTGATAAACTATTGTCACGCTTAGGGGTAGTTTCCTTAAGTCATGGAGTTTTGGGGTAGTGTAGCTCTTAGGGATCACTTTAAGTTGGAGCGGCCGTAACGAATAATAAATTCAAAGTTCATAACAAATTCATTATATTAAAACCAAATAACATATGTACAGGTTCCTTAAAATTACTATTACACTAACCTCATAAGTATTACTACGAGGGTAGTTTGGTATCCGTACAGTGCAGGCGTTCGAGAGGTCATTTTGAAGTAATCCTTAGTGAACTTTTAACAAACATTAACACTCGCAGGGTCTGACTTGACCACACGCGTATTCCGGACCGTG
This sequence comes from Podabrus alpinus, assembly GCA_932274525.1. Taxonomy (NCBI): domain Eukaryota; kingdom Metazoa; phylum Arthropoda; class Insecta; order Coleoptera; family Cantharidae; genus Podabrus; species Podabrus alpinus. Next base: position 44,835,945 of record OW026451.1, read on the forward strand.
ACTCTTGAGCTCTCTCTTCCTATTTTTAATACCTCTGTTACCACCTAGATTCTCTGTACGGATTTCAACCTTTCCCATAGATTTTGTATATTCTGCGTTTCCCACAGCTGTATTGCAACTAAGCGATTCCCACAGCTAGCCAGACGTTCTCGTATTATTATCTTACTTCACATCCAGCACATCCTTGCATGTTACTGAACTTTTAATAAAATATAATATATCTTTAATTTCCAACGTTGTCACGTTTTCTAATAAGTAATTATGAATTTTGAGTTTTAAATTTGAGTTTGAATTTTCAATTGTGACACTATAGACAATTATTATGAACTAACGTGGCTTCCCTTCACACCTGATCAAAGCAATAGAGTTTTTCTACCAAAAACACTGGAATAAAGATGACCACAAGAGAAAAAATCATCACAGTACACCAAGGTGTTAGATAAGGATATAGTGTATTGACAATTTTGTTTAATCTATATACGTATAGACGAGATTTTACGAAAATCGGTTAGAAAAACACCTAAAGGTGTTTGGACTGAGTTGCCACATAAACACACTTTTATTCGCAGATGTCTAAGTTATATTGAGAGAAACTGAAGACGTATTGTAGACCTCTGTGTATAAATTTCACAAAATACTAGAAGACTTTAATTGCAAAATATCGACATACAAGACAAAGGTGATGGATTTTTTGGGAAAAATCACAATAACATTTAAAATAATGATAAACAACGAACCAATCGAACAAATACGACACTTCAATTACCTAGGATGCGATATCAGCTATGAAAACCACCTTGATATACAAAATAAGCTAAATCGATTCCAATACATATCTGGCACGCTCAGGAAAGTCCTTAAAATAATTCAAGAAAGGAAACTCAAATAAAACCATACAAAAAATATACGACAGTAAAGTATAGGTGGCAACTAATGAAAAAAATTCAAAAATCCAATCCGCAGAAATGCAGCTCCTTAGGGGTTCAAAAATAATAAAAGATCAGGCCAAATAAGAAATGACGATATAAGAGAAGAATAGTAGGAAATCGCACAAAATGACAAGAACACTTACTACAAAGAATGGAAGATCAGACAATACCTCTACAAGCTTATAGATACAAACCTCGAGGACGACCGAGAAAGAGATGAGGTGGAACAAGGTCAACGACCTAATCCATCATGAACTTGATGATGATGATGATGAAATGTTAAAAGTTACCCTCTTGGGAATATTAGAAGCGTAAACAAGTCGAATTCTTTAAAGAAAATATCAGTTCTTCATGATGGAAACTTCGTTAGTGGTTTTACCATTTGCTTCACATTCAACTAGGAAATGGAATCAGCTAAATAAATAATATAATAATTAACCAAATCGGATATTAAAAAAGGTTTTATGGTTTAATGTATTCAATTCAGAGTAAAATGCTATGCACCACATCTTAACCACTTATAAAAAAAGACACAAGAATAGTCCTCGTAAAACTATAAAAAAAAGTTTTATCTAAGTGGAACGAATAAAATGGAAGGAGATAGCCGCTGAAATCTATCGGAAACTTCATAAAAAAAAGTCTACAAAATTTAATAGAAAACTTTCCAAAAACATTACAAGTGTCAAAGTAATCAATTGGACTTCAATTGTTCACTTCGAAATTTAGAAAATAATCAGATATAATTATTTTTGATTGGATTTGAAATATCTATGCATATTTTCCAAGTTTTGTTATAAAATATTACAATCATTGTTTTTTCAAACGTAAATCTAACGCCATCTGAATTGCAGTGAGGGTACTACTCAGATAAATATGGCGCGGTTCTTTAATGATAAAAATACGTGGTATTCCGAAGGTAGAAAGTATTTTCAAATGTATAGCTGGAGCACCTAAGAAATCTTATAAAAACACTTTCTGTCCATTAAAATAGTTTGTATGGGAAATATTATAAAATTTATGTATTAGGTATATTTAGGTGCTTCCATATTATGAATTGTTTCTAAAGGTGTCATGAACGCGCGGTATTATAATTTATTATGTTATTGAGTTTTAGTCTTGCGATAAAAATTATGACCCTATTAGAAAAAGACAATTTCCATTAAAACGACAGTTCTTTTAGTAAGACTACCTGTCCAACTGTTCTACAGAAAACTGCTTCTGACAGGACAAACAACTAGGCGTTTTATCATTAAATTATTAACACTTAAATTTTAATATTGGGAACATCACATCCGCTTATATGTGGTTAAATAGGTATAAATTAAAAGTTGAATAGAGATACAATTTTAATTTTCTTTCATAACCTTCACAGGAAATATGCAGAGTTAAATCAAAATTAAGAATATAAAAAACGAAACAATATAAAATATGTATGTACTTTTTTTAAATTATTAAATATTTATTACTAATAATGCAACATCGCCAAAACCGCATCAACGAATTTGTAATGATACAATAATCTTCAAAAGCACGTCAGAAATGGAATAGAAAAGCATTAAGTGCAATGATTAACAATTTAAAGGTTCATTAATTTATAATAAATTTTAAAATTATTATAAGAAAATGCAAAAGCAACTGTCAAGAATAAGAGCGAGACATTGCCTTTAACAAACCAAGATGTTATTTGGTATTAATGCACCACCGCGAACTCTGGCTTAAATATTTGATGAGATTAAGACACAAACCATGTTTCATCATCACTGATACTGGCGTTTGCTCATCTCAGTACAGTTTGCATATTCAACTTTAGTCAATTTTAGCAGTGATTATTCGTGCATACTATTTCATTGAATAAATACAACAGAGATAGAAATTTCCTTATTTCTATACGCTTTCGAGTTTCGACAAAGTAATACAATTTATCACTTCTCAAATATGAAATTTAATTTACTTTAATAATAAAAAATGCACCTTAACGATAAATAATGTATTATATTTGGTTTTGATTTCTTGCTTGTACTCGAAAATGCATGAACACAGGAAATCTACAGTTTATGTGATAACTACGGAAAATAGACGATTTTGCACCATCAATTCCGGATCACAGAAACATTAATTTAGACCATTGATGGTGTTGTCGAGGACGGGTCAGCAGGTAAATATATGATGAGCAAATTATCCCGTTATTGATAGGGTGCTACCCGAACTGCACCACGGCTTATCAGGGGTCATTTCTTGTACCCAGGTAAATGTAATCCCTTGACCGAACTGCACCACGGTCAAATGTCGTTCCGTAATCGCTTTACCGAATTGCACCACGAGCAAACCGAGCAGGTATCACAAGCAAACAGATAATATAAAGAAATAAATACACAAATATCTAAATTCTTTGCAATTTAAATTTCGAGTTTAATATATTAATTCATATTATATTATACAGGGTCGGAGCAGGTATTAATAAAATAATAACCCAAAACAGTGAAAAAGTTTAATTTTTTTTGTCTTCGAATTTTGGGGTGTGCATTCGATAAGGAGGGTAATCCATCGTCAAAACCTACTCTTCCGGGGCGCCCCTCCGCTCCGCTCCGGGTTGCACCCCTCCAGAGCGGTTTTGACTCTGGTTACTAGGCTAAACATACGAGAAGCGCCACCGATCAAGAAAACCGGGATAAATGCAACCGGGATGTGAGAGACCCTCGAAATAGCATTAAAAAGTATAGTCGCGGTATGCGGCAGTTATCTATTACGTTTAACCCCCAAAAAATCGCGTAAAAACAAAAAATAATCGATGTTACATGTAGGAGGCATCAGGTTAAACTCCAGCATTGTGCTTTAACTTTTAACAATAAAACCACCTTACCTAAAATATTACAATAGAGGTGGTGCAATTCGGACGACCGACCCTTGGTGAGGTGTTTACCTGAAATTACGGTGGTGCAATTCGGGTAGGAGATTTGTGAACTAATCTTTTCGTGGTGCAATTCGGGTGCACCAATTGATAGTATCACACGGGTTCAAACCCGAGAATATTGATATGAGAAGTTAAAACGTTAACCGTTCGGCCAAACAACTTAATAACAAATAATATGTATATTATACACATAATATTGCCATGATATTTCTTGATTTTTGTTTTGTATTTAAAGAAAAAACCATTGCATCGTGGATGTAAAAACGAAAATATTTTGTAAAATGGAAAATATTTGGGGAGGAAATAACAATTCGATATATTGGCATACAATTTCAATAGGGCCAAAATTTTAGCAAATTTTTAAAAATTTAGTAAAGAAGTGCAAGGTTCAAAATAATTTAAATACCATACCTACAAATTCGTTATATTTTGAAATTAGATTTAAATGCTCATTGCATCATATAAAATTTGAAAACATTCTTGAGGTGATAACCGGAATGATTAGCCAAATTATATAAGGGTAGGATTTATTGTTCTCGGTATGGCAAAATATTGTAAATTTTTGTTAATGTTATATTTCTTCTACAATTTTGTACACCTGAAAATATTTGAAAAAGAAGTGAAAATTGAATTTAGTGCTAAAATTAAAGTAACAAGTTGGTATTACGAAGTGTAGAAAATTTTGTTTATCTATGGACCAACGCGCAATAATTTTCTATTTGATACGTCCAAAACCAATAAGCAGCGTTTGGATTGCGTCCAGGTCGAGAGAAAGAAAAGAAGGCAGTCGTGCAGCGACCACGAAAGTGTGAGCAACGGCTGGAGAGCTGTCGTTTGATCACCATAATGGGTGGACCGAGGTTTGAAAATTGTCAATTAATCACCAAAGGGTGAAGATCAGGTTTAAAGGGTTCAAGGTGACCTCGATAATTAAAGATTTTGTAATTACCAAATAGGTAAAAATTGTTAATTGAAGTGAAGTTATGAAAGCTGGGAATTCGATTGATTAAAGTCGCGTATTTTGGATCTGCGCAGAAATCTGGAAGAAATGATAAATAAAATGATGGTTGAAAATTTTGGTTTGGATTGAAAATATAATATTGGATTTTATACGATATTGTAGAATAGATCGACCGTTTGATTTATGAAGATTTGGAAGATAAATTTTGATTGATAAGAGACTTGAATTTACTACTTAGATAATTATAATTGTATTGAATTTCAATACCTATTTGTGATAAATATTTTGATTCAGATAAACATTTTGTAAATTATCATTTTGATTTGAATAAATTTACCCATTTTGGTTATCATATTCAAAAATCTGAGTTTTGTCTAAATAATAGTTATTTATGTATCAAGGGCACAATCAATAGATTATAGCACCGAGGGTAATTTAAAGCCCGACGCGTTTTTGAGAAAAAATATCATGTCATTTTGTTTGTGCTATGAATTTTTGGTGTGCCATGGTTCCTATGGCGAGAAACTTATTGAAGGGGCGAGAATTAATTTTTTTATTTAGCAATAACTCGAAAACGGCACTAGATATCGAAAAACTGAGCAAAAAATTCTCCCCCCCCTCGCGAGGTACTTCCCCTCCGTGAATTGTCGGTAGGAAGGCATATGCAAAATTTCAGATCGATCGCACAAAAAAAACAGAGTCTGGACTAACTCTTTTGTTTTGATATTGTTGTCATTGCTTAGCAACTTTATAGGCCCTCGGGCTATAAAGGCCATATTATGCCCCCATTTCCGTGCTAAAATAGTTATTTATGTATCAAGGGCACAATCAATAGATTATAGCACCGAGGGTAATTTAAAGCCCGACGCGTAAGCGGAGGGCTTTAAATTGCCCGAGGGCTATAATCTGATTGTGCAAGTGGTACATACAACGTTTTATTTCATTGTACTTGGTACTTGAATTGTCAAAATTGAAGAATTAAGTATTTTGAGAAAAAATATCATGTCATTTTGTTTGTGCTATGAATTTTTGGTGTGCCATGGTTCCTATGGCGAGAAACTTGGAGGGGCGAGAATTAATTTTTTTATTTAGCAATAACTCGAAAACGGCACTAGATATCGAAAAACTGAGCAAAAAATTCTCCCCCCCCCTCGCGAGGTACTCCCCCTCCGTGAATTGTCGGTAGGAAGGCATATGCAAAATTTCAGATCGATCGCGCAAAAAAAACAGAGTCTGGACTAACTCTTTTGTTTTGATATTGTTGTCATTGCTTAGCAACTTTATAGGCCCTCGGGCTATAAAGGCCATATTATGCCGCCATTTCCGTGCTAAAATAGTACATTATGCACCAAGGTAGCAAAGTGACACTTTTTTGGCCCGAGGGTAAAGGATTGTTTACACGAGGCGCCAGCCGAGTGAAACAATTACCCATGGGCCAAAAGTCACTTTACTACCGTCGTGCATATACTGTTTTTTGCCATTCCGAGAGGTAAAGTAGGAACTTCGCCAGTTTAGAAACTTAAAGCAAAAATTTAACGCTTTTTTTTTATAATACCTACACGTGGTCGATAAATCGCAAAATAGCACTAGTAATATTACCAACTATACTACTAAAAATTACTAAGAAATAGCAGTTGGCACCCCTGATTCTACCAATGCCATTGATTCCAATGCTTCATTTAATTTAAATTTGTGCCTTTGAAAGAGCAACACGTACCATGAACGATGTGAAGCCCGAAAACTTCTCGGATTTTGGTAAGATGTTCGGTATCGCTAATTACGGCCAGATACACATTCATGTAAATGTACAAAAATGATGATTTTATAATAAATTAAAAAATTTAACTTTTACAGATTTTTACTACTAAAAAGTCACCAGTCATCTGGTGACTTTATTTACCGCTCACCCCCCTATTTTTTAACTTTACTCCCGCTCACCCCCCTATTTTTGAACTTTACTCCCGCAGGGTAAAAAAGTGCCCTTTTACGCCCGCAAACCGGGGTAAAAAGTGAGTACTTTACCCCCGGAATGGCAAAAAACAAGGTTATGATACCAAAATGAAATAAAGAATTAAGAGCATTTTAAAATTAACGAACATAAAAGAATGAAGTAATTTGGGGGATAAAAATTGGGATTGATTGGAGACCAACGCTCCAAATTGGGAAAAAATAATAGTTGACGGGTTTCAATTTTGGAGCCCGACAATATAGGTAGATATATTATCATTTCTCCTTTTACCCGTCGATGTAAATGACCCCTATAATAATAGAATCACCCTTCTAAATATCAAATTTTCATTTTTTTGACTCCATTATGTATAAAGGCAATCATTAATAATAAAAATTGGAATAAATGATATTACTATTTATTAAGTAATCAAAACGTGCTACCGTTTTGCTCCGAAGTTGAACGATTACAAGTATCTTCGGGTAACGATCGCAGCTACCATTGATTTTGACGTGCGAAAGTGTCAAAGTTTTATGTAAATTACATATTAATAAATTAAAGAAAATGTATAAACTAATATGTTGTGCGGTTCTATTAAATTGTTTGTTAAGTGTTAATTCCGAACTAGTGAACAAAGATGTGGAACGAGTGATCGACTTATCATCGCAATTAGTGGTAATAACGACTACCATAACCATAAAAAATGCCGGCAAGAACGCAGAATCGCATTTTCTCATTTACTTGGAGCCCGAAGTTTTCAGCAACTTGTCTTACATTTCTATTAAGGACAACCGAAGAACCGAATTAGATCTAAATAAAGTTGATTTAAGTAACGAAAAAACACCACGACATGTATACAATGTGAATTTACCTCAACCGCTTCCTGCAGGCCATGCGATCACCGTTCAACTGGAAAAGGTTTTTACAAATTTGTTGATTCCATATCCCAGCAGTATAACTCAAAACGAAAAACAACTTGTTCGTTACTGCGGTAGTCTTTACTTTTTCTCTCCTTATACCACAACAAAGCAAACAACTTCAATTATTGTGAATTCCCTACATATTGAACATTACACAAAACTGGAACCAGTCAGTCAAGCAGATTTTACCATCAATTATGGACCCTCCAATAATGTTTTGCCTTCAACTTTAGAGCCTATGATCATTCATTTTGAAAGCAATGCTCCGTTTTTAACTGTAACTCGTTTGGAACGGTCAATTGATGTGTCTCATTGGGGCAATATTGCTGTCGAGGAAAATATCGATATATTGCACACCGGGGCAAAATTGAAAGGATTGTTTTCAAGATTAGATTATCAAGCTGATACCAATACAAAGCATCATAGCATTAAATCATACAAGACTATTTTGCCTGCTTCGGCCCACAATGTATATTACCGTGACATTAATGGAAATATATCGACTTCTCAAATAAGTTTACATGAAGAGTGGGTGGAATTGGAATTAAGACCTCGTTATCCATTATTTGGAGGATGGAAGAGCTCATATACTTTAGGATATAGTGTGCCTAGTTATGAATATTTATATAAAAATGTCAATAATCATTACATGCTTCGTATGCGTTTAGTGGACAACGTGTTCGATGATATGCATGTGGATGAACTGGTAACCAGTGTTGCTTTGCCAGTGGGATCAACTGATATTATAGTACGCTCTCCCCACGAAGTGGAGCGGCTGGAAGATTCGTTTTTTTATAATTATTTGGATTTTCAACCACGAACCGTAATAAAATTCCGTAAATATAATTTGGTTGAACATCACATACAAGATTTTAAAATTACTTATTCGTGGAGTTCTTTATATTTATGGTATCAGCCTGTGATATTGTGTGTACTTATTACACTACTTTTTGGACTTGTTATCGTGTATAGATTTTCTGATTTTTCAATTACGAAGAATGAGAAAAATGTACAATAGTGTGACGATATTACCTTGTGTATTTTTGAGAATATCTCCATTGTTCTCCTTTTTTTGTTTATTATTATATTTTGTTTGATATCAATAATTTTTGTTCAAAGTTTGTTAGTTGACGTAATAATTTCTCGTTTGAATTAAAATAAAATGCGTTCCAATATATCAGTGTTTTTTAATATTTCAGAGGCAAAAGAATGTTGTTTATAAACTAATCCAGTGATCAGCAAAGTTGAACACAACGTAAGAGAAAATATTGAGTAGGCCAGTAATTTATTAAGCGTAGATAAAATTTGCGAGATGGTTTTTTTTTCCGAAAATACTCAAATACTGGGCTTCTCGCTCACCAATACAAATTTCATAGATTGAAATAAAACAAGGTGGAACTCGCTTTAGCGGCAGTTCCTAGGCTTCTATACAACTACTTTTCTGGTGCGAAAAGTTGTTGTTATTTTTGGTGTGAAAAGTTGTTGTTAGCTAGTTATTTTTGGTCGCCATATATAATGTAATATCAGATAATCTGCACTAATTAAATTTTTACGGTTAGTATTTATCATTCACTATACCTAGTCGTGCCATAAGTTCTGTGAATGAAAAGTACCGTTAATTTTTGCTATTACGGCTTAAGGGTATAAAACCTTTAACGGTACTTTTAGAAAGGTCATTAGTTAGGGTACAAATGGGCACCAGTTGAGTTTTAGATTTTGAAGTATAGACTTGAATTGGGGGGTTAAAGAAAATCGAATTGCAGTAATTGCACTACATAAGTGTGATAAAAGTGTAACCGCGATTTTTAATTTGTTGAAAAAAATTAAAAATCAAAACTTTTATTTAACAAACCATCAAACCACAGATAACTTACTACAGATAGCTCACGCTATACAATTTCCTCAAGTTGTGCAGGTTGCCTATGCAGCAGGGATTTTTAGTTATCTTTTAATAAAAAAGGTAACCCACAGTCGTAACAGGACAGGTAAAAGCACGGTAAAAGGTACTTATCAAGATTAATACTTGTACCTGTCAAGGGTTAGTTTTGCATCTACAGTTATTACGGTATTAATTATTAAACATTTATTTGTAGATTTAAGGTTTCCAAAAATAAATAAATTTTTTAACATTTTATCTGTATCAAAATAAATTTTATTGTATAGTATATTTCAGATTAATTGGAATTAAAAAAAGTCTAGCATCAAATTACGTTGTTATAAAAACGTACAAACTATGCAAGGAAATATAATATAAGAGATAAGATTATCGCGCCAACCTTTAGCAATGCATATGCTGACAAAGGTTGGCGCGATAATCTTATCTCTTATATTATAAATTTCCTTGCATGTTTATACGTTTTTATAACAACGTAATTTGATGCTAGACTTTTTTTAATTTCAATTAATCTGAAATATACTATACATTATAAGTTTATTATACAAGGTCATTATTAAAAACCAAAAAAAAACAAAAAATGAAGGAAAGATATTTATACATTTTTTAAAATTTTTTATTTTTGATTATTTGAGCAATTTGATTTACTATTGGCTGTGCTTATTGCCCACTTACAATACTTAAATAATTTAACATTTAATAATAAGTCTATAAAATAGTTTTCATGTTCGTCTATAGAACAAATTACATTTTTCATATTTTTTCTTTCAAAGAGTTCTTTCATGTTTAATTTAATTCTTATGCTGGACTTATCTACATCAAAAACTTTATGAAAACATTTTATAATGCTTCTTGAGTATTCTATAATATTTTTGTTTGGATTTCTCAAACCTGTCGAAAACTCTTGCTTGTTTGTATATAATTTTTTCAAAATAAATAATTCATTAACAAATAATTCACAGGGGGGGGCAATAATAATTCTATTTACGTTCCACGCAATTTTAAAGTTAAAATTATTACTAATTAAGGTACTGTGATATCATTAAGGGGCGGTATTTCAGTCTACATTTGAACTTTTTCTAATAAGGAAAGAAAAGTCAGTAAGTTTCCAAATGGAATCAAGGACGCATTACAGGGGGGGGGGCAATAATAATTCTATTTATGTTCCACGCAATTTTAAAGTTAAAATTTTTTATTGTATTGTAATATTGTGAGGTTGGTATTTCTGATATCATGAACAACAACAAAATTTTGCCAATGAAAAAAAAACCTCTATTTTTACAGACATACACCGGAATCGTGCAACAGCAGTCGGCTGCTAATGCAATTTTTTCAATGTTTAAAAAGGTAGGTTATTTGACTTGACTTGTATTCGAAACTCCCCCCCCTCCTCTTGACATAGTGGGGTCTAATTAAGGTACTGTGATTTCTCAACTATAAAAGTGATAAAATTATTCTACTATTATTACTTTGTTGTTAAAAACATTTCGAACTTTTAGATATTCCAAATTGATTTCCCTTTTTCCATTTGACTTGAGGTATTTTTATAATATTCATACAAGACGTTTACAGAAAATTTTATTTTTATTGACTAGTGTTTCATGTAACGCTGATACGGCCCTGAAGTTTATGTGAATTAAAAATTAATTTAAAAAAACAATAATTAAAGAACAAAATATCCAGTGTTGGGTATCTTTAAAAGCCAAAAAAAAAGTCTTTCAAATGATACCTTTTCATTTTTATCCGTTAGAAGAAAAAAATAAATATAATTTTCATTCCAAAATTCAAATCAATAAACAGAAACACAAAATGTTTGTAAAAACCTAAAAACCCAACAGTTTTTACTACCTGAGGTAGGTAGGTAATACCTGAGCTGCCTGGGGTTATTTTTGCCTGAGGGCTGGAAGCAAATACATGCAGCGCCTCTCTTACTTTTAACCATTGGCTTCCAAACTAATTTTCATTCGCTTCCAAATATAACTGAATAGGAACACCCATTTCTCCATAAGCGTGAGCTATCTGTAGTAAGTTATCTGTGATCAAACGTTACAATGAGACTTCTAGTGTAAGTGACAGAAAAAAAAGTGGTCGCCCACGAACTGTAAGAACTCCTGAAATAATTAAAGCGGTTCGTGAACGAATTCGAAGAAATCCGTCGAGAAAACAGAAAATTACGGCCAGGGAACTTCAAATTTCCAAAAGAACTATGTCACGCGTATGAAGAAGTGACCTAAAGCTTGGGGCTAATCGTAGGGCAACAGTACAACGCCTTAAAGTGGCTTTAAAGAAAATTAGACACGAAAGATCGAAACGCCTTCTAGTACGGCACGCAGATGACGATCATCGAAACATCTTGTTTACCGATGGAAAAATTTTCACGGTTGAAGAAAAATTCAACAAAAAAAATTATCGTGGGTATGCCTACAGCTCTAAGGAAGCGTCCGAAAAAATTTCTAGGGTAGAAAGGGGTCATTTTCCAGCTTAGGTAATGGTTTGGTGGGGTGTGTCGTACGAAAGTGTAACACAGCTTAATTTCTGTAAAAAGGGTGTAAAAACATCTGCCCCAGTGCGCCCCAGTGTACCAAGAAATATTGGATCAAGTGGTAAAACCACTAAGTACCAGTTTATTTGATAAAAAAAATTCAGCAGGATTCTGCACCAGCACATAAAGCTAAACCTACGCAACGATGGCTTCAAACAAATGTACCTGAGTTTGTTGCTGCGGAAGATTGGCCCTCAGGAAGTCCCGATCTAAATCTGTTGGATTATAAATTGTGGACAATTCTTGAGGAACAAGCCTGCAAGGTACTTCACAAAAATATCAAGCTTCTTAAGGGAGATTTAGTCAAAGCAAGGGCATTAATTCCACTCAAAATGGTGCGTGCCGCAATAGATGACTGGCCGCGGCGTTTAAAGGCCTTTGTGAATGCAAAAGGTGGTCATTTTGAAAAGATGAGAAAAAGATTCGTTGGAATGGATTTAATAAAATGGCTTTTCAAAATTATAGTTTTTTTATTTTTAAGTAGTTTAAATTTACTCGTAAACATTTCACAGAACATAATATGGCACGACTAAGTATAACTAATAATAATGAAGCTTTTCCATTCCATTCGGAACTTTACTTCTCTGTAATGTACGGTCCATTTTTTGAGGTGGATCAATCCTTTTCTTTCTCGTTTACTTACAACTTAACTTCACCAATTACATCAAGCCACTGCTGTGGTTAACAATAAATAAATTTAAAACAAATTATTGTTTTATTATACATACGATGTGTTTACAATCACAATTTCGAGGGTTCTGATTAGATTTTAATTATGCGGACGGACAGACGGACGGACAGACACGGAGCCAGATCATAAGGCTTCTTGTTATACTTTGTATAGAAGCCTAATAAAATTTGTTTTAAATTTAAAATGGACTTTCTAGTTAGGCCTCTATACAAAGTATAACAAGAAGCCTTATGATCTGGTTTTACTTTGATGTGAAAATATAATTTTTTTTTTATTTTAACCATAGCAGTGGTTAAATATGGTGTGGTTAAAAATAGTGGTTAATAGAGACGGTCGCCAGCTTAGCGGTTAAGTGCGTTGCTGCTAATGCTAAATACCTGGTTCAACTCCGGGCTCAGTAAAACTTTATTCTGACCGTCTCCCCTCGGAAGGCAATGGCAAACCACCGAGGTGTAATCTTCCTGGTACAGCCTCTCTGGAGATGAAGTGTATACACTTCCCGCGGTTCGGAGCCCGCGTTAAGCAGTAGGTCCCCTATGTGTGTGATAATACTTCAAACGCACAACACATGCATAGGAGAGAGGTCGCCTACGTCTGAAATCAGGCACGGCACTTAAAGAAGAAGAAGAATAGCAGTGGCTTGATGTGGTTAGCTCCCCAATCCCAATCCGCTAATCTGCAAAGGAAGTTTTTCTTGACATACTGATCAATCCTATTTCTGCAAAAAAATAAAAGTTGTTAAAATTAAAAAAAAACTTAAATAAGGTTCAAATATATAGGTATAGTAATTTATTATTATTAATTAATGGTGACCATTGTGGTCATAATGATGATTATTATTATGGTGAGTATCGCTATAGAGAATGTTTGAGTCATAATAATAATTCTGAAAATCATTATTATTATATTGCACGTTGGTATAATACTGATTGTTTGGATCATAATAATTACAATAATCGTTAATGCCGTATGGCATATAATAGGTAGTACCTTGGACAGAATAACTATTATGAGGATCATAATTATTGGCATCGAACACTTGAACAATTATCATTATCGGTACGATCGTGCTGCACTTCATCGTTACGAGAGTCAATAGGTGCTGGAGTATCAACTGGCGATGATAAATTTGCAATTCGGTTTGCTCGTTCATTGTAAATGATAATGTGTCCAAATTCTCGCCTGCAAATGGGGCAAGTTTTTTGTTCTCTTGCTCAATTTTCTATGCAATCGAGGCAAAACTTATGGGTGCAATTGCTAGGACATCCCATCTCTTGCCCAATTTCTTCAATACATATGGAACATTCCTCAATGTTGTCGTTATCGATAGAAGAATTCATGGTAGATCAATAGATATACTTGCCGAAACTTAAAACTTACTCGAAATTTGCTAGACCAAATGTAATATTTAACCCAATATCTTTCACCTATATAGAGATTTCTATCTATCATCGGATCAAATAAACGTATCAACAGATCAACGGATCAACGTATCAACAGATCAACGTATCAACAGATCAACGTATCAACAGATCAACGGATAACATAAACCGATCATCGATTATATGGTCGGAAGAAACCGGAGCCACTAACTTCGTGCCTGATTGTCGTAATAAATTCCTTGGCAAATGCGTGAAGATAACAGGCCTGTACACAATGCAGTCCAGTAGTGAAAATAGATGACTCGGCAAATGATTCAACCCGCTGTGTCGGGTAGTCCGAAGTATTGGCGCACAAAGAAATAAAATCTTTTGATGCAATTCAAGTAATATTTATTTCAAATTGTTGCGAGACGAATTCCTACTGCAATTTTTCTCTCAGTGCGCGCTAGCGCCCAATCTATGTAAGAGATTTAAAGTGAATTTAAATCCCAAGGTACTTAAGTAAAAAAAAGCATTTTTTCCATGGCGACCGGAGCAACTTGATTTTTAAGAAACGTCAAACTGTCATTTATTTTGAGAGGGTTATGTTGAAATTCTTAAAGCATTATATACATAAACATTAATTGCAGTTTAAGTCCCGGAAATGCATAAAATAATGCATACCTCAGGACTTAAGTGGATGTTAATCCTTCGTGTGAGTCTTTGCCCTCGACTTAAGATTAATAATGCACTGAAGTCCTTAACACAGAGGCAAAAACTTTAAGACCCAATAAAAGATGGAAAGTGTGTAGTAGAGAGCAGACAAATTTGAAAATCGGATCATACACATTTTTAAATTGTGGGTGCTACCGCGCCTGTACTTCGGTCCACCCAGCCCAATGCTTTCAATCATTTTCCGAATCATCTATTTGTAGGTACTACTGAACTGGATGACATACACAGGAATTGTGTACAGGCCTGGTGTCTTCAAACATTTGCCGAGAAATTTATTAGAACAATCGCATAACTTTGCACATAACATAACTTTACGCATAACATTAAGGATTAAAATAAGTATCGTGTCATACAGCCCTTGAGTGTAGAATAAATGTGATTTTTGTTTTGTCAATTAGTTCAGCTGTCAAATTTTACATGTGCATGAATTATGACATCCTTCTGCAAGGAATGAAAAACACAAAGGAAAATGTGTCAAAAAAGTGTTATTTTTAAAGTGTCTTATTAACAATTAATACAGAAACATTTATTCGTCGTCTCCTTCTTTATCCTTAGTTGGCCATGCCGAATCTTTGGAATGAATCTTATTGTGTTCTTTATATAGGTTATCTGTATTAGGGTTCTATACAAAGTATAGAAAGAAACCTTATGATCTGGCTTCGTGTCCGTCTACCCGCATAATTCAAAGCCAATCAAATTGCTAATGAATTCGTTTCATTATTTTGATTTGAATCACAGCAGAGGCTTGATCTAATCGCTGGTTGAGTTACATCGCGGAACTTTTAGTTTGTTCCACCTCGAAAAATAGATCGTACCTACTTGCAGAGAAGTAAATGGTTATATTTCGAATCAAATGGAAAATTGCTGTGGCTTGATGTGATTGGTGAAGTTAAGTTGTAAATAAAAGAGAAAGGAAAAGATTGATCCACCTTAATAAATGTACCGTACATTACAGAGAAGTAAAGTTCTGAATGAAATGAAAATGTTTGATTATTATTAATTATATAGTAAATGATAAACGCCAATCGAAAAAATTTAATTAGTGCAGATTATCTGATATTACATTATATATGGCGACCAAAAATAACTAGCTAACAACAACTTTTCACACCAGAAAGGTAGCTGTATAGAAGCCTAGGAACTGCCGCTATTTATTTTATTATACATACGATGTGTTTACAATCACAATTTCGAGGGTTCTGATTAGATTTGAATTATGCGGACGGATGGACAGACACGGGGAGCCAGATCATAAGGCTTCTTGTTATACTTTGTATAGAAGCCTAAAAATGAAAAATGAAGAAAAATGTCTTAATTCATAATTGAATTGTCTGAATTGAAACCTATAAGTGCAGCCCTCTTACAGCTTTTTTTTTATTTCTATCTTAAAATGGTCGTAACATCAAAGCTAATAATCTCTGAGTGTTAATCATTGAAAGCTTTTTAAAGGCCCCGAAATTATCAATAAACTATAGTTGCTTTCAATTTAAATTTTTCTAGAATTATGATGCACACCAACGTACCTAAAAGAACGATTTAGGCCCAGTTGTTCAGTATTAGGTTATCTTTTAACCTGAATTATTTTCCATGGAAACAATTCTTGAAACAATCATTTCTATGGAAAATAACCCAGGTTAAAAGATAACCCGAAACTGAACAACTGGGCCTTATACATATATTTATACTAAACTGTTAGTTTTAAATTCAAAATATATTTCTTCTTTTCTTCTTCTCAGCCGTTTTTCGTCCACTGCTGGATATAGGACTCCCCTAACTTCTTCCAAGCCACCCTATCTTTAGCGTTTTGATGCCACGATCTTCCGGTTTTTTGTTTTATATCATCTAGTCATCGTTTTTGTGGTCTACCGACACTTCTTTTTGTGAGTCTTGGGTGCCACTAGGAAATCCGATTTAGCTACTCTTCGTATGATTTACTTACATGTCCCACCCAGTTCCACTTTAAGCTTGATGTCTGTAACTTTTGTTCTCTTCCTTACTTTCGTATTCCTGCTCTCTTAGGCTAACTTCTAGCATAACTCTTTCCATCGCGTACGTAGGCTGTTCACGCTTTCCTCTGTTAACGCCATAATCTGGCGTTATTATTACCGCCAGAATACACAAGTCAAATATCTTTGTTTTCAGTCAGACACATTGGTATTTCTTTGTTCCTCAAAATCCACCCTAGCTTCCAGAATGCTGCCCATGACATTCTAATCCTTCTTGTTATTTCGGCAGTTTGGTTTTGCTTTCCCAATTTTATGAGATGTCCCAACTACATGATGTACTCTTGTACGCTTTCTATTCTTTGTTGGTTTATCATGTATTGTTTGTTGCTTTCGGTCATTACGTTTGTTTTATTTATGTTCATTTCCAGTCCGATTTTTTGGCCGACCTCTCCGATTTCTGTTAGCATTTCTTTTAGTTCATCTTCGTGTGAACTTATAATCACACTATCATTCGGGAAACTGAGGTGGTTCAAGAACTTTCCATGTATGTTAATTCTTTTGTTTTTCCAAAATATATTTAATAAGAAAATATTAGCGTTTTGTTAGAAAAATTTTACAAACATTATAGCGTGGAGGGCCGAAAGGGACTGTTGCTAACTATATTTTACGACCGGGTCAAAAATTCATATCTTCGTCACTGGTCTCAATAGTTCATTATATTATGATTTAGAAAATCTTTTTTATCTTTTTTGCCTTTTGAGGAGAGTCAGTATGAATGAACTTCTTACTTCACCCAGAGCTGAACCAGGTACTTCGTTTTACTTTCACATTTTTATTGATTTTTGACGTTGAAGAAAAAATAGCATGAATTATAATTCGGAGTAAAGGCACCTTTTGCGACTCGTCAGTATTATCGGACTGCCTTGGTTCCTTTGCCAAACTCTATATTATACCGATGACTAGTTACAAAAACTGATAATTCTACAACTTACTCCTAATTATAATATAAATTGTTAAATCTACATAAAAAGTAGACAAAAATTGTACAATAAGTATAAGCGTGGAAAATTGTTTCAGAACCGCATCCAGAATTTTTATGGACTGCAAAATAAGCAAGTAATTAAATAAGTTTCAACCTTAAACATGATTTTTCAATCGTGATATTGATAGTATCCTCAGGTTTATATCGGAATTACATGAAAAGAATTACTTTAAACAATAATTATGGGTTCACGGTTACTTGTAGAATTTTCGTCTATTTATGTAGATTAATAGATCACATTCTCGACTATATTTTAAAAATTGTAAAAGATTTTTTAATTTCTTTGATTAACAATCGGTCAACTTGTCAATAAATTTCGTTTTGTTTTTCAAAAATTCAAAATTTGGACTCCCTAATTAAACATTAGGCTATTTTGTTGATTTTATTTAGAAAAAGCCTAAAAGCATCGCAAGAAACGTTCAACAAAAAAACTATCAGCCAGTTTAATTATTTTCAAGGTAAATTTCGTCCAGCCCCCAAAATAATTTTTTTCCAAAACGCTAAAAATAACTACTAGAAAATGAATATGAACCTTCAGGGACTTTAGCGCAAATATTCAAGTTCTTCTTCTCTTCTTATTCGAATAGAATATTCAAATTCAATTCATGTAATTAATAAAACGCTGTAGTGTACATACTTTACATTAAACCCGGAGACTTGCTTAGCAATTTTAATCTAACATTCGTTTGATGGATGAACCATGAAATTTTTTTGGGTGTTTCAAAAAAATAATTTCTTTCTTTTTAGTAATGGTGAGTTTCTGGAAAAAATTGACCGACTGCAGTGCTTATGGGGAGAGTTATCTATCTCTCACTAGCTGAAACAAAATTTCTTCAGCTACACACTAAAGAACAGGCTTATTTTAGTCTATAGAAATAATATTTAGGGTGAATCTGATGAAAAAAACACAAAATTTCGACTTTTGAAAAGTAGGGGAAAGTCGCGACTTGCATGCGGTCGACCCGGGCCTCTGCCACATACATACCTCGTTAGCGGTCCCTTGAAATCGAGTGAAATTTTTTGGCTCCGATTTGAATTTTTCTTCGAAATTCGGATAGCTGGGGGTGTGATTAGTGGATATTGGTAATAAATATAATCAAAAAAAATGAAAAATAACCCGTGTATTGCCGAAAAAGT
This sequence comes from Podabrus alpinus, assembly GCA_932274525.1. Taxonomy (NCBI): domain Eukaryota; kingdom Metazoa; phylum Arthropoda; class Insecta; order Coleoptera; family Cantharidae; genus Podabrus; species Podabrus alpinus. The sequence continues at coordinate 44,854,962 of OW026451.1, forward strand.
GAAAAAATTAAAATTTCTTTTCCTTCTAATTTTGGGGTAAATAATTGACTTGGCCAGAACTGCGAGCATCAAAAAACCCACCCTACGCCCCTCCGGGGCTCCGGGCGGTTTTTCGTGCTCAGAGCTGCTACGCAGCAGAGCTAAACATACGAGAGGCGCGACAGATCAAGAAAACCGGGATAAATGCAACCGGAATGTGAGAGACCCTCGAAATAGCATTGAAAAGTATAGTTGCGGTATGGGGCAGTATACTATTACGTTTCACCCCCAAAAAATCGCGTAAAAACAAAAAATTATCGATGTTGCATGTACGACAGTCGAGGTGCATCTGCCGGTGCGAAATTTTCTAAGTGTAAGAGTATATCACAGTGCGCGGACCGCCAACAGAATGGGTAAGATTCCACCGCGCGTCAGTGAAACATGTAAAATTAACGATTTTCAAAATCGATTATTTCAAAATTTTGTTAATAAATTCACCCTTCATATTTTGAGAATTTGTTATATTACCTGTGTTCTTTAGTGTGTAGCAGAAGAAACTTTGTTTCGAGTGGTGAGAGTTAAGTATCATTCACATAGACTTAGTGCAGAAGTATAATATTGGTACTGCAGTGGTAAGAATCGTTTTAAGTTCGGATCATTCACATAACGTGGTAAGAACAAGGGCGATTTCGTATTATTATGTTGGTAGCGACATCAAATTAACCTTAAAATAATGCGTATATAAACGTAATGTCACGATTAATACTCAATTATTTGTTATTTGTACATATTTTGTCCTCACCTTCATAGTCTAAAATACTTAAATTCAGATTTATAATTTTTTCCTGAAACAAACAAACCTCCATCTCACTTTTCATGCCAAACACTACTTAATTAAATATTATGGTAGAATGGTCTTAAGTTCCGCTCCCTATATCCATAATTGTATAAAATTCAACAAAATCTATGTAAGAAACTTACTTATCAATAAATATTTTAAATTAAAATTAATTAATACTCAATTGTCAACTTTAAGTTTAGAATTCAAAAATATCTCGTCATTAAATGACATGCGTCAAAATGCGCATCATCTGATTGGTTGCGTGTAACAGTGTACTGCAGAAGTTAAAAAGCTTGTAGCTTCTGCAGTACCACTACCATACCAATCTTACCGCTTAAGTCAATGTGAACGTTCTCATAAGAAACAGTTGGCCAAACTTTCTTACCTTACCGCTAATCCTGCACTAAGCCTATGTGAATGAAGCTTTAGGTAACTCATACCTTTAATTAATATAATAACAAATATGTTAATTGAATTTATGATTTATTTTTTAAATTTACAAATTAAAATTAATAAATATAATGAAGGGATAGTTAATAGAATTTAATAATTAATCTTTACAATAGTATATGAAACGGATTGCATCAAATCTATAAAAATTAGTTATTCGGTAATTTTTATATATTTTTATATAAAAATATATAGGTACCTATTATATTTTTAAATTCTAACTTTTGACATTTTAGTGTGAATGTAACCCAATAAACCGAAACGCATCGCCAATAAGGATTAAAATATGTTTTATGAAAAAGTGCTTCTTTATTTCAACTTAACCTAAAATAAAATAACTTATAACATGAGAAAATTACACCTTGTAAAAATTGATACAAAATCTTTGGGCAGTCAAAACTCAAAATGATCACCATTACCTGTTTATTGACCCTTCTTGACCTAAGCCATAAAATTATAATCTATTAAGTATTCAGTTTGAATATTGTATTGAGTTGTTATTATATTCATCGGCCGATAATAGGGTCAGAATTTATTTTGTTGTTATTTTGGTATTAAAATGTGTTCTTTTTTATTTATTTGGATGGTTTCTCGCTAACCTGAGTAGTACCATTGTTAGTACCTACTCAGATCATGTAAATCGCAGGATTATAATTTTATTGCCTGATAACGCACATAATCTTGCACAATTTTTTTATTTGCTTGAAGTACCTTAACCATTAAGTGGCTTCTTTACGGGTTTCGTATTTTTAGAAATTTTAGGCAAAGCATTTTTTATAGGATTATGAAGGATGAGCGTATTAACAGCTATCCGTGGGTAAATCCTGTAACTTGCATATCAGCTGGATTAATTTGTAACTTTAAACAGTTATTTAACTATGGCTATTATTTTGCACTATCCTGTACACCTTAACTAATTTCTGGTCTTCAAATGGCACGCTTGGCATTTTTAAGTCATCGCTGCGATTTCGATTTACAATACATATTTTATCTCTACGTGGAATCTTTATCAGTTTTCGATTGATCAATGTTGGTAAGTAATATGTTTTAAAAGCTGAAAATGATATATCGATTAATTCCGAATTTGCTAGTTTTTGTGAGAAGTATTGAGGGGTTATTTGCAGATATTTATTACATAGTATAGTAATTGTAATTCTACGTTACAGATGATGGTATTCGTATTATTTTATATTTTCCTTCGTTACAAAATTTTAATGTGTTAATTTTGTTTCAATAGTAATCATATCTTAATATCTGATTGGTTATTAGTTTACATGTTGTGATATCTAAATCTGTTTTCTTTGCACGCATTTAAATCTCTTTAGATTCATTTACATGATGGTCAGCTTGCCGATTACACAAATGTTGTTATTGATTTTCGTAAATTGTTTAAGCGTACAAACACAGCTTTGCAATTTTGGTACAAAAAGTAGTTACGCTATCTATTTTTGGAATAAATTAGTGCACAAAATTTCCCATAAGATTGCGTATCTCTCTCAAATTTATAATCAGTGGTAAAGCGGAAAACAATTTTCACATAAAATAAGATCTACATTGGTATTAAATAGTTTTGAGAAAACACGACCACTAGGTATATCAATACCGTAAAATTAAAATGAATATTTTGACTAAATCATAATTATTATGAATATTCAATGCATATTTTGAAATCGAGTATTAATAAATTTAAAATCGTAAATTGTTTGACTTCAATAATTCATCAACATCTTTAACCAATTAAATGCTACTTCCTGGTTCCTCCTCCTGTTTACCTTAAAAATCTAATAAATTATAATAATTATGTAAAATGTATAAAATTTTAACCAGTGAAAATTAACAATAAATTTATTTAAAGTTTTAATTTATAATAAATTAAATTATGTATATGAGTTCTTTTAAATTTATTGTAGCCACAATTTTGAATACCAGCTAAAAGTAAAATCATGTTACCTTTATCCATCAACAAAAATTTGCCTCTCACTTATTTAGAAAATTAAAATTAACAATAATTGCAGCGTGTTTGTCAAGTGTTTAAAGGTCGTATAAAGTTTTCAGCACCTACCTATCCATCATATTGTTTCGCTTTTAAAATTAGACTTGAGCTCTGAAAGTGAACTGAAGGAAAGAAAACATAGTAGGTAAAACTAATTTGTTCTCACAAGTTTCGTTCTAGTCTAAGGTGAAGTTAATATAATTATGCAGTACGCAGGCATTATAAATACAAATTAATTACTTAATCATTCCATTTTTACACGCAATATAAGGAAAAACTCCGAGTATTTATTAATGAGTGTATAATCATCCATTTGATTATTCTAACAACAATTAAAAATACAAAAGTGTTTTCGATCAATTGAAGATATTGTTAAATACCTTAACAATTGCAAATTTCTTATAATTATAAGGCTGAAAAGACATGATCTCTCGATGATAATGCTCTGCATGCGACACAATGGATGCACACAGTCGTATATTCTCACGACAATTCCTATTTTAACGTGCATAAGCTTAACAAATTTTTTATTTCGATTGAAAAACATGGCAACATTTAAACGGAATGATAAATTATCCTCTACAGTTTATTTGAATAGAATATTATTTGAATTTAATTGTCAGAAGCTTCTAGTCATAATGATATATTATAACTTTATAACCTATTAAACTTATACCGTATGGAAAAAGTGAAAATTTTTGGAATTTTCAAAAACGCGTCTAGACCCGGACGTGTACCCTGCATATTGTCACGATTTTGTAGGAGCGTTGCGGTTCAAGGTCTGTCTAGGTCGTGTCGCCAATCTGTCAATCAGTCTCGTCACGCGCCCGTTACCAAAATATGAACACTGCATTATATATTCCGAGCAAACGAGGTATGCATGTCAAATTAATTCTTTACCGGATCATCATACATATAGAACATGTACAGTTAAAGCTTATATAAGTCCGCGAATTTCATTATAAATTCCAAAATTGTTCCATTGTAAAAGCTAAGAAGGCTTGAAGAGTTGTTTCAGCATAAATTTTTGAAATAGTCGATAACTCATGTGCAATACATTTGAATTATTTATTGTCAATAAACAATTCATACTTTATTACACTATATACTTACATGTCTTGTTTATAGACACTGTTAATTCATTTATTGCAGAAATAAGGCAATGCCTTCATAAACTTGAAGGAAAAATTTTGACTTCTTCAAGATTATTATAGGCAACGTCACCATTATTTAAATGATACTAAACTATAAAATATTCAACGGCTACAAAAATTAGGATTCTTTACTTATTTATTTATAGTTTGCTGATGCCAAGTTAACACCACATATGATCAAGCTTTGCTCAGATGATTTTCATGATCATTTCAAATCCCTTTATAGAGTTTTTTTCCTGTTCTTGCAGTGGAACTGTTTCTACAGGTGAGAAAAAAACATGGGCAATTTTAAAACGGGACAGGGGCCAAATGGGACGTCCCGTGGATGATTACAACATGTATAGTTTATACTTCTATTGCGTCGTTATATAAATAAAGGTGCGTTTACACTGATTAAGCATAATCTGAATGATTTCGCAATAAATTATTGGCAGGAAAGTGTTAAAGATATAAATGGTTTTAGATTCGGATTTTCTGATCGACCTAGGGATACCAGCAATAAAATGTTTCGTAAAAGAAAATTGGGAAAAGTTTAAGCGACAATTAAAACGTGAGTTATTTTTACTTTTTATTATTTAAAGAGTGGAAATAAAATAAAAAGCGTTTGAGGTAAAGAGTCACGCAAGTGTTAAGTTTGTCACTCAACTTTCGTCATTTCGCACATGTATCAAGTAAAAGGTGGTCATGTCTAGATGGTGATGGTCGATTGCAGGATTGACGAGCGAGTAGCATGCGAAAAGTGGATATTCCATGCAGCCGTGAAAAAAAACGTCTGCTGCAAATGGGTCTGGGTTGTGCATCGTGGGTGGCAGGCGACGGTCAAGTATGATACAATATTTATACCAGTTTGATATCCTTTGACGGACGCGCCATCATTTCTTGCTGACAGACAGTCGGCCACTACACAGGTGTATATAAATTATAATTTACTTTTCTGATAATTCTCCATAGTCGGCATTTGATGCATTGCTCGAAACATCGTCACGAATAGATATTGCTCATTTAAACAACATTTTAAATTCATTTCAATTATAAAAGGAATTTTTAATTGTTTTCTACTATTGGCAACTTTTTTCATTTCAAAGAATTTATGTTTTCAATTTATGTTTGAATTTTATTATAAAAATTGTTCAAAATTCAATCAAATCTTGTCAGAGAACTCGTATACCTATATAGCAGTAGAAATCAAAAGAAATAAAGAAGCAATTTTTCTTTTTCAAATTATAGCTCTACCATACCAAATTAGGTCAGAATGCTGCACTGCTTGATACAATATTCAACATTTATTGTGTCTTATAAAGTCATATAAAAAATACAATTACCCCGCATATACAAGTCAAAAGACTATAATTTCATACTTTAAAATTTATATCAGAAGCTTTTTGTCCGGCTACAACTATATTAATAAATTATTTTATTATTTAAAAGTTTTGAAAAGGCAGGCAATTTTTTTGTTACTTATAAAACTAATCAATCGTTTCAATTGATCGGTAACAAAAAGTGCTTTAATTTTACAAAATCATTCATATTTTATTTTATAACAGAATATAGTGAGTTTGCATTTTTCTTTTAATTTTATGCTATTTCACAGTTCACACATCAGTGAGGGCAAAAAAGAACGGTGTGAGTAACCTTTGTTTGGAAAAGGTAGGTAACTTTAAATCCATCCTGCGTGATAGTCATTTTAACACCAGATTGTTTATTATTAGTTTTCATTTTGGTTTGTACGTATGATTTTCTTGTTAATAACTGCATGGGTGGTCACTAAATTAAAAATTGTTTATTATTGTATAAGCTTTAAATTTAATGGTATCCATTAAATGCTTTAATATTTATAATTATAATCCCTGGATGATTAACGTAACCGCGTGTGTAAACAAAATTTTAAAATAGTTTTTCAACGCAATCCGTATGAATATTTCAAGTATCGTATTTAATCGAGCGTAATTTTATTGACACTATCCGAAGAATTTAAAGAAATTGGGACGATTTTCAGGTCGCGTTTTCATCGTAAATCAGATACAAAGCGAGAATTGTGTAGTCCATAGGGCGTCTTGAATTGGCAATTTCTATTAGCCGGTACGGGACAAATTAGTGGATTATTACTCTGGGTGATCAATGATACGGTGTTAATTCCTAGAAGGGTATGGGGATTTTCAGGCGACACGTTTTGCTGCGATCCAATTTGGAGCTCCAATAAAACTGCCAAAGTAAAGCCCCGTCGATGTTGTTAAGTGACATGAATTATCCACCCCCACCCCCCGCTGACTCCAGATCTATAGCAGTAGCGACATGAAAAATTTAATGCTGATAGTAAACATCCAATAGATAACTGAAAAAAAAGTTAATTTTAATTATTTAGTAGAAGCAACCGGTTACAACTTGAATACTAATTTTCAGTTAAGGTACAACTTAACTACCCTGTAAGGCAAACTCATAAATAATTTGTACCTTAATTTACTCTCATAAAAATAGTTTGCTCCGAATTAACACTTTTATCTTTGCACAACGCGTTAAATTTTTTATTTTCCAACCCTTTTAAGAACATTACTGCACCATATAAAATGCAGTCAATGCATTTTTACTGCATATTTTGAAGATTCTGCTCTTTATATAATTAACAGAACTTCTTGCCTAGTTTAAAAGTATAGGAAACTATTACATTAATTATTTATTAATCTCAGATTGCTTGAAACCACCAGACGTCGTGGTTTACATTTCACGTTAAACTACTACGCGATTAAAATAAGTGTTTACATTTCGACTGTACAAATTTTTCATATATACTACTTCCTACATAATATTACATAAATTAGCAGTTGTAGGTTGCAGAAGGAAACATTGTCATTTAAGCGTAAACACAAGTGGCTAACGTTAATAAACGAAGCTGAAAATAGTTTTGTATGGTAGATATTTGTTTTGTAACAAAAATAACTTATATTCATTTTAAGAAGTTTTGGTGAATAGTGTGAAACCATGTCGATCTCCCCTAAAAACACGTACAGATACTATTTATTTTTCTATTTATATTTTAAGACAAAAACCAAAGTAATTATACGGTTAGAAATGCAAGTGTGAGACGAAATATTAAAAAGTAGATAGTTTCCATTCATAGAATTATTTCCTTCAGGCATGGCTAATTTCAGAACCCAATAAAAATTAAATTGTGTACGATCAATCACAGGATGTAAGCTTCGATGACTCGCATATTAGAATTTATAATGAATTTAGTGCAATATGAAGGAAGACCCGTAAAACAAGTTACACGGAGGGTTTTTTGTAATTTTTTTTAATATTCATCACAATTCCTAACCAACGCAACGTATAGGCAAACGTAAGAAGCTACAAGGGACAAAAGATTAGCGTAATTGGGACAATGATGTAGCAAAAGTGCTCTTAATTGGATGTTTCAATAGCATCTCGAGAAGAAGCATCATCGCGATATATAAATCAAACTTGCTACCGTTGGAAGACGTCTCAGTCGATTCGCAGAACAACACTCAGCCGATGCAACTTCGTCGATATCAAGCTCGGAGTTTCGTTGTTATCAAGGCAGAGCTTATAATGTATGCAAAAATAAAACTTATTTAAATTGGCTCTTTGTTTTCATTACTGTCGTAATTGCGCCTTCCCCGCCATACCAATTCGCAGAACTTTGAATTGCAATTAAAAAAGAGCTCTGTTAAAATTTAACATTTCCAAGTACCATACCAAACTTTTTTCTCGAATTCTTCGGGAAGGTTGTTTAAAATAATTAATTAAATTTCTTTGTTGGAATGTTTATATGCTTTTTGTGTAATAAATCAGATGGTAGCATAGCTGCTGGTGCTACCGCGGCCGCACGGGCCGTTTCTGCTACATAATGACTTTCATTATGCCATAATCCATTACAATAGGCAATTTCATCTGGCTGTCGATCACGTATCTTCTGGGAAACCACTCACAATCTTAGTTTTTCGAGCATAATAATTGAAGTTTCCCGGTATCTCTGATATGCGGAGGCGGACCGCCCCGGGTGATGTCGCTCCCGAGTTACTGTTTCATTACTCTCTTTCCTAATTGACCCTCGCTAATGACGTCACACCGCTGTCCAGTTTCTTGACTGCTTTGTTATTGAAAAGTTGCATGCTGAGTCTTGTTATTCATTTCGCCATAGTAATTACCTTCAAATTATTTTTATGGAAACGGATATTTGAATTCTAAAATGAATCTCTTTCGAAGGGCGTCACTTGGAATAATTTGCATAAACGCTTTCCTTGTTTTCATGTTCATGTCGAGACAGAATTCTGTCACGTATTTGAACGGGGAGCTTCTGTTTTTAATAACGCGACTCTAGAACAGATAATAAACATTTACACAGTTCAAATAAAACAACTCAACGACCCTATAAAATAATATAAGAGTTCAAGTGGTTGTGATAGCATCTTGCATTTTCAACGATACATTTACTAAATTACAATTTTGGTACTTCTGACCCCTACAACATTTCAATGAAATCAAAAGAAACTATTTTCATTATCATGTCGAATATTGTTAGGTTTTACGTTTTTGTGCACTTTGCGTTTCTCTTTGATAAAGTCCAATATTATATTATTATGTTTCTTGAATACTTTTTTTGTTTTATAAGTGGAGCAGGACACAATGGTACAAAAAACTGCATCGCTCTACTTCAAAATATTTTCAGTACCTATTGTTAATTTGAAAATAATATTTTGAAAATTTTTGTATAGTAAAAATTATTTTTTGAACTGAACTTTGCTGAACTTAGTTTATTAAGTGGGTACTCTAGTTCCTGAAAAACTTAACTGGTTGCTAACTACTTGACATTCCCGCTTCGGATTCAACTACAAAACTTCCGCTCTGGTTGAAAGTTTTAACTTCTAACATATCTACCTATCTAAACACATCTACATACGTATATACATAATAGTTAATGTTTCATCATTTGAAATAAATAAAATCTCCAAGATATTAAAATTTTGAAGGCGTAACCCACGCTTAACTATTCAAAAGACGAACTACCTTTTGGCTACGCTGAACAGTTAATTGATTGAACAAATAATTAAATTCGATTACCTAATCAAAACCACATAACAATTAGATTTTCGATAACAACTAATAAAGGTTGTACACGTCAACTGATAAAAATCAACATTTGAGCCTAATTTAGTTGTTCTTGTCGATTGTAGGTTTATTATGTAAAGCAAGGCTTTCAATCTTCATTATAGTAAGTGACGACTACTAAGTATAGTATGTTGCTAAAAGAAAATTTGTAATTGTTTATAACCGCAACTCAAAGCAGTAATGTTTTTTTTAAATATGAGCAAATGGCTTTGTTGTCATCCGTGGCATAATATTACATTATGAAAGCATAATTGCCTAAAATGTTTCAAATATTTCCTAATGCTCAGGTTTGAGCTTTTGGCTACTGAGCCCGTCCTACAGATATCTTTTGGCCGAAAAGAAGATAAATGTCTTCTTAAATTATTGAGTTCACAAAATGTTAATTTTGTTAATTTCATTAAGGGGCGGCAAACCCACCCAAGAACACTCCAAAAAGTGTGAGAGTCGCTATTAAGCTCTCTCCTTTGAAATGGGCAACTGAGACCTAGTATAATTACAGGTGTACAGAGGTTGTTATCAATTCTGGCTGAAACAAATAATGTGATGAGCCTCAGTCTCTGGCAGACCTAAATGGTCAGAGCCTGCTGAAATTTGTAAGTTATACCTATACAAGAAAGGTGAGATATTTCTGTTAGCATAACAGAAATATGCAAAATGCGATGGCCAAAACTTACCAATTGCCAATAATTTTGCAAATAACGACATTATATAATATCAGTAACGAAATAATAAAATATTATGGAAGTACTCTAATGAAGGATAAATATTCCTAAACATTTCCATCACAAAACTCGGAATTCTAAGGAATTTCAAGAATTTTCAAGGAATTCCAAGTAAATAAATTTGAATCAATATTACATTGCATCAAAGGGATTGCATTCAAATATTTATTTAAACTTACAGTAAAATTTTTCAGGGAATTCCAAAGATTTCGAAGAAATTTCAAAGCCTTCCAAGAAATTTCAAGGAATCTCAAAATTAAAGTTTTGCTAACTGCATGTCTACAGATTATGATATATTTACAAAGTTAAATAAAAAAAGTTAAACATGTATTTAACCTTACGATAAAATTGTCCAATTAATTTCAAGGAATTTCGATTTCTACAAAATTCCAATGATTTCCATAGATTCTCAGGAATTTCAAAGGAATTCCAAATTAATGTACACAACCTTTTAGAGATATTTACCCCACTTATCCTAATATAAAAAATCCATACAATATTGCATTAATAAAATTGATCAAATTTGGCATTAGCGAAGTACAAAAAACTAAAATTCATGTGGTTTATCGACCTCATTCAGACCTTTTCATAGCATTTAGTGTGCAGTTAGCCCAGTGGTAGAGTATTCGACTGCTAAGGTGAAAATACAAGTTTTGCTCTGGATGAACTATATTACAACATTTAAAATAATGCTGGAACCAACCCCATACAATCCTGCAATCCGGTGTAAACAATTGTAGGGCCTAAATGCTGAAGAAACCCTTTTTTTAAATTTAAATTTAGTATCGACGTTAAATAGCTCGTCATTAGCAATGAGGAGAGTATGTGACGGAGAAAGAGTAATTTGTCCACTGTCAAAATTAAAAATCGATCACTGAACAAAAGTTTTTATTTATTGACAATAAATAATTCAAATGTATTGCACATGAGTTATCGACTATTTCAAAAATTTATGCTGAAACAACTCTTCAAGCCTTCTTAGCTTTTACAATGGAACAATTTTGGAATTTATAATGAAATTCGCGGAGTTATATAAGCTTTAATTGCAAAACAAAATTGCAAAATTTACAAGATATTGGCAAACCCTGAAAATGTAGAGGAAATTGAAAGAATTGCAGACTATTACAGCAAATAATTACAGATAATTACACCATGTTGTACACCAAAATTGGAAAGTGATTAACCCCCTGCAAGTTATATAGAGTGTGGTAACGGGCGATCATTTTTAAAACCTTTTTAACATACTTGGATGCACTGTATTGCTCTGTATGATTGCGTTTACCGTTTTAAAATAAATTATTATTATCATTTTTATCATTAACCTTAACTGCAATTTTGTAAAAATATTTTTGAAAATTGTCTATTCAAATGTAGCGCTGTGGAGGGTGTCGGCTTCCTTTTGAAAATGCGATGTGTAAAAATAATTGCTATTTTGCTTGCCAATCCTATTCCAGATAATGTGCAGATGTAAATTTTGACAAAAATACAAATTTATAGAATTCAAATAATCAGTTTTCGAAGCGTCGTTATTGGTCCCCGCAATAAATGTTATACAGAAAATCGTCAGAAAATGGTATGAACAGTGTGCTAAATAAAACAGGACTAAAGATAGGGTTAGACACCTTCCGAGATGATTGCTCTAATCGCGAACAGAGTAGGTAACCTATTATTAAATATTTAAACGAGATGTTTAAAGGAGTGAAAGCCCATAATTAAGCACTGCCTGAATAGGCGAAAAACCATATCAACAAGTAATTTTTGATAGGCGAAAAACCATAAAACAGGAACCTTATTTGATACGAAGTTAATAACATAAGAGTAATGAATAACATCATCTCAGCAAGAGGAAACAGAACGATCAGAGACGTAACGCTGAAAGAGTATAATAAAATAACAGGAGAAGAAATATAACGAGAGAGAAATGAGAAAGGTGAAACATTCGAAAGAAGTTATATAATATTTAAAACGCTCCCAAAAGATAACAGAGAGAGGCGAAAAGCACCATCAATATTGCAAAGGTAGAACAAGAGCCTAAATGAACAGAAATTGACGAACTGAGTGCTCTAACATGCACAGTTAGCGCGGGATTCACTGATTATAAAAAGGAAATTATGGAACTAAAGGATAAAATCGAGGAACTGTAGGATTACTGGAAGATGGTAAGACTGACGCTGAAGAACGAAATTAATGGATTGAACGAAAGAGTTACAAAAGACTGGAGGACGCCACAGTTAAACTAGAATAGAAGGTGGAACAGTATGAAAACGAGAAAAGAAGAAATGATATTGTTATCAAGGAGTTTACGAAATAGTAACCAAAATAAACGTCGAACAATTCATACAGAGGACTCTTTCATTGCATGTGGACGCCATAGATAACTTTAAAATGGGGAGAGTACCCTGAAGAGAGATATAGTGATTGTAAAATTGAAAGATATGGACCAGAAGATGACTGTATTGGAGAACAAAAATAAACAAAAAGGAACCAAAATATGCATTAAAATACCTAAAGAAAAAGCCATACAATACAAAATCGTGGAGAAAGCTAAGACTGAAACCATGCATGGCAAATAAACAATAGTTGGGTAAATATTCGAAGTGGAGTTACCGGAATGTCTCAAACGGTGGCTCCAAGAGACACATACGTCAAAAAAATCGAGATGGAAAATGGAAATGAAATAAAGAATCTGAGCAAGATAGGAACATGGAATATAAGAACGCTGGTGTAACCTGGAAATATACATGAAGCGACAAATGAGGCTACGAGATCGATGTGTTAATACTTCAAGAGTTGAGATGGAAAAGTGAAGGTGAAATAAACCAGAAGAATTACAAGCTTTTCTTTTCCAGACAAAATAAACAGAGCAGAAATGATACTGGCGTCATTTTAGCGAAAAGAATTGTTAGTAAAGTATTGATGTTCAATGCAATAAGTGGAAGAGCATCATATCTGAGAATCGAATCAAAGACAAATATGTCGATCATAAACAGCTATGCACGAACAGAAGACAGCGGCGAAACCGAAAAGACGATTTTTACAATTAAATCGAAACTCTGTGTGAAACAGTTCCCAAGCAAAATATATTGATTACTAGCGCCTGCGGCGCTAGACATACGTATAGTAAACAGAACCAACACATTATGAACAATTTTTTTATTATTTCAACTTTAAAATGACTGTGGGCATGTAACCGACGTTGGAGAAAATGTTTGTTGCTCCGAATGAAGTCATTTGAAAGCATAAGTTGTACTTGCGAATGTTTAGCAGGAAGTGTTTTGAAATTGCAGTGGTGCCAGTAAGATAACTTAGAAGCGGCTCAGGTGGATCAATCAGCGGTGGCAAAACAACTTTGCCGTTCGAACAACACATTCCTGGTGATTCCTTAGCGAACTTCGAAACACGACAATGCAAGCAAAGTTTGTTCATAACACCTATTGCTACATCCTCGTGATTCATGTAATCGTAGTTTTTGTCGTAATTAAATGCTTCCAATGTTAAATTCAATTTTTGTCTTGATGGAACTAATCCCAAAAACGGTTTGCCCGTCCATTTCTGGCGTAAATAAGAGCGCTACATACGTCCAAAGTTTTTACACAATTTTCACTTTTCAATTAATCTTCAGGTAAAGTTAAATCTTCCGCAAAGAGGTGGATCTTCCACGAAGAGGTGGGTCTGCGTCTTCTTGCACAATTCCGGCGAGTTTTTCTTTAGAAAACCAATTAAAAACAAATTAATCTTCAGGTAAAGTTAAATCTTCCGCAAAGAGGTGGATCTTCCACGAAGAGGTGGATTTGCGTCTTCTTGCACAATTCCAGCGAGTTCTGCGACCTATATAAAGTCTTCCTCACAGGGGGAAGACCATAATAGATCGGTGAAGGCCATAGTTGTTCGGCCTTCGGCCTCACAGGGTGAAACCATAATAGATCCGTGAAGGCCATAGTTGTTCGGCCTTCGGCCTCACAGACCGGACCATAATAGATCCGTGAAGGCCACAGTTGTTCGGCCTTCGGCCTCACAGACCGGACCATAATAGATCCGTGAAGGCCATAGTTGTTCGGCCTTCGGCCTCACAGACCGGACCATAATAGATCCGTGAAGGCCAAAGTTGTTCGGCCTTCGGCCTCACAGGGCGGACAATAATAGATCCGTGAAGGCCAAAGTTGTTCGGCCTTCATCTGTCATCCGTCATCTGTCATCTCATCTGTCATCTCATCTGTCATCCGTCATCTCATCTGTCATCTGTCATCCGTCATCTGTCATCTGTCATCCGTCATCTGTCAGCTGTCATCTGTTATCCGTCATCTGTCAGCTGTCATCTGTCATCCGTCATCTGTCATCCGTCATCTGTCATCCGTCATCTGTCATCCGTCATCTGTCATCCGTCATCTGTCATCTGTCATCTGTCATCTGTCATCCGTCATCTGTCATCCGTCATCTGTCATCTGTCATACATACATACATACATACATACACACATACATACATACACACACACATACATACATAATCTTCACGTAAAGTGAAGATCTTCACATAATCTGTATGTGCAAAATGATTTTTAGGTTATGTAGTTAATGCCGTCACTTTGACACTATCGGGGGGCCCATGGGGGCTATTCAACACTATCAGGGTCACTCTCTAGGTTATGAAAAGGGTCTTGCTAAAACGCGCACTATTTATGTTTTACCCTGTATATGCAAAATGATTTTTGATAATTTTAAAAATATTGTGCAACGCTACTGACTATAATATGTCAATGTCATTTTTAAGGTTAGTCAAAGTTGTGCCCCCTATTTTTCGAGCCGCTACTGACTATAATATGTCAAAGTCATTTAATTAATCTTTTAGTGTCAAAATCGCATCGTAACTATGACAACGACTGTGACCTGAAGTGTTTAACTGCTGATGACCGTCTTATGGCGACGAATTACTAAAATCAAAGACGACGAAAAACTTACTCTTGAATGTCGCCAGATCTCGTGAAAGTTTCAACGCCCACAGTTACGGGGTTTAGGCGTCTATGCGGAACATACACACATACCCACATACATACATACATCCATTTTTATATATAAGATGTTAGGAGATTTCAATGCGAAAATAGGAAAAGTAGATCGTATAAGTTCGGTAGCCGGAAATCAATCAATACACGAACAAAAAACAAATGACAATAGAGACTTGTGTAGGACTTGGGAATTGTGTAATCTAATGGAAGCGACAAGCACCACGATCTGCAGTACCAAATTTAGACACAAAAACCTACATAAAATAACATGGGTTTGACCTGGTGGAGGTAATGAAAACGGGAACCAGATTGACCATGTACTGATTTAAAAAGAAAAGAATACAGTAAAAGATGTACGAACATACAGAGGAGCCAATGCAGACTCTGATCATTACTTAGTAGTTGCTATAATAAGACAAAAATCTACAAAATACAGCAGAACAAATATAAGTGGAACTTAAGAAGACAGAAGAACTTAAGAACAATGAGATAAACAACGTTATGAAGAACAAATCAGAGAAGAAATACTTAAAAACTAGAAAAGGAAGAACATGGAGCAAGAACTAGATAATACTACATCAAATATACACAAAAGTGCAAAGGACATACTAGGATACAGAATTAAGAAGAGATCGAATGAGTGGTTTGATGATATATGTATAATGCAACAAAAGAAAAGCGGAAAGAAGACTGAAATGGTTGAAAACACGAAGGCAGAAAGACTTGAACAACTACAAAGAAAGCGCAAGATAAGCAAACAAGATGTTCAAGCTAAAGAAATGCATGGTTTGTGGAAAAAATTGAAGAAATTGAAACAGGTAACAAGTTTAAGAACACAAAAATATTCTACCAACTGTTAAGAAGACAAAAAACCAGTACACAGAGTAGAGTCAAGAGGTATGAAAAGTGAAGAGGAAAAAATAGTACATGATGGTGTAGAGAAAGTAAAACAAATCTGAGTGAGACATTTCTGAAAGTTGTAGTCAATTACCGAAGCAGAAAAGGTAATCAAGAAATACTGACACTAACACTCGAAAAAATAATAAATGTAAACCAAAGAATGAAAAATGGAAAGGCGCCCGGAATGGACGAAATAAGTCTAGAGTTTGTCAAGTATGAGGGAGAAGAACCATGAGAAAGGATATGCGAACTGGTGCAGCAAGTATGGAATGATGGGAATATGCGTGCAAAATGTAAGGAAGACGTTATCGTCCCATTTAAAAAGAAAGGAGATTCCGAAGAGTGCAGAAATTACAGAGGCATAACGCTGTTCAATTCAAAATGTAAGGTGGTGACAACACTGATATACAGAAGACTGAAAGAATATACGAGAAAAATAATAAGAGAATACCAATTTAGATTTACAGAGGGTAAATCAATGGTGAGTGCAATACACCCAATGAAACAAAAATTAAAAATATTTACAAAGTCTTGATTAGACCAGTGATTGTGATTAGACCAGATGAATGCAGAATTACTGCAATTATTCGAGAGAGAACATTTTCGCACCATCCTGGGACCACAAAAAGGTGAGAATGACGAATATAGTCGTCTGATGAGGCACGAAATCAAAAAAAAATTGGTGAAGGGTAAAGACCTAGTGAAGTTTGTGAAGTTACAAAGAATTAGAAGGATGGGACACATATTGAGAAATAGTGATGACAATGCGGGAGAAAAATAACAATATGGAAACCGAATGAGAACAGAACACGGTGAAGACCGAAGGTTATGGTGGGACCAACTGATGGACGACCTGAAAGCGATGGAAGTAAAAGAGTGGATGGTAAAGATTCAGGATAGAACATTCTGGGGGAAAATTGCAAACAACAAATTAGGAAACAAGGAAATATACAAGTTCAAATCGAAATATGTTATATGGGCCTTGATCCCCTCCCCTTCAAACGGATCTGTAAATCCTAGATACATGATAGCAATATTCATAACAAATGTAAATTTGTACTAAGTAAAAAAAATTGTACACTTGGCTGTCCTTCATTTTGCATTTGTTGAATGTTTGAATTGCTCTGGTATTCAATAAAATTATTAAGAGTTTATTGAAGTTTTGCGATTTTATATGTGGAGTGCGTATGAATTATTGGGTCAATGCAGTGCGATTGATCTGAAAGCCGTGGAAACTAATTATTTGATCCTTGGTTTGAAATTTCAGTCACTTTCAAATTGTATAACTTTTATCAAATTTTAAAATATCAAATAAAACATGGCAATATATATACGAGTATTATAGAAAGTATCAGCGAGTTTAGCTTATCTGTTTATGGATATATAGAGTAGCGAGAAGATGGGTGTTTCATAATCTATCAAGTAACCGAAAACTTTATACGGGGTACAACATAATAATCATAACAACCGTTTACCCGGGAATACCCCATGTGCCAATTTTTTACATATTTTTGGCATTTGGACCACAGCACAGATAATTTTGTTTCAAGAACTACTAGGATTCGAACCCGGGATCCTTAGATCTAAAGTTCTGAACCTTTACCACTAAACAAGACTACCTGTACTATTAATATGTAAGGTTTATAAAATTCTTATAAAAGACCAAATTCGATAATAAAGATCTGATTTATTTCAAAGGACTTCAGTATCATACATCGTCTTTGTACTCTTATATTTTCTACTTTTCGGTAATATTTAAAGAAGATAAGACATATGAAACTAATTTTAGATCTCGAATTAAATAAGCAAATTCGTACTAAATGTCGAGATTCCCTTTTTAACAAATTTTCTAAATAAATAATCAATCTGAGATGCATAGGTGTGTAGGATTTTAAAATTCCCAAGGGGGGGGGGGCGGAAATAGGCCATAGGTGAAAATATTTAATTTTTCAAAATCAAACTGTCATTTTTTACCATTATTAGCCGTGTCAAATTAATTTAAATTAATATTTAGGAATTAGTGTTAAATTTATTGCCTTAGAAAAATCCGTTTTGTAAACACCAAATTTTGGTTGTCTGATGCATTATTTGTTAAAAAATGTAATTTTACCGATTGAAAATTGATTTTGAAAGAATTCCACAGAAGAAATCGATATTTTTACTTCATTTGCCATGAAACGCTTTATTTTAAGAAAATATTTTCAGAAAAATCAAGAAACAGGGTACGTGCAGATTTAAGCGAAATTTTCAGGGGGGGGGGGGGGGCGTCTCGGTACATATGCTGAGATTTCTGTTAGGAAGATTAGATTAGAAGTACATATAAAGATGTATGATTTTCGCAGTTGGAACAGTATTGATAAAGATAGCAAGATGATATTCTATAAGGGACAAATTTAGTATCAAAATTCAAAATAAAAATTAAATATCTTCGATCCTGTTTCCGGCATATTTATTTAACTAAGTATGTACATATTATAATATGTAGTAAAATTTTGAACCGAAATAACACGAGGTTAGAAGTAGTATTCTATACGCTGTATTATATGCTTATTCTTAAGAGTTTTTCACTCAACACAGTTCTAATAAAACGATTCTACAAAAATTCTACAAAAACAGACGTACGAATTGCTTTGGCTGATCGCTCTAAAAATACTGATCGGGAAGAGAAGTACCGAGAGAAGAAGGATGTCACTATTTAAATAAGAACTTAAGAACGTGATTCGATAAAACAACAACTTTTAGGCCCAGTTGTTCAGTTTCGGGTTATCTTTTAACCTGGGTTATTTTCCATAGAAATGATTGTTCCAAGAATTGTTTCTATGGAAAATAATTCAGATTAAAAGATAACCTAATACTGAACAACTGGGCCTTAGTGATTTTCAGTTAAGTTTACCTAAAATTATGGTGTACTGTCACCATCGCTAAAAGAATGATTTACATAGGTTAACGTGAAAAACGACCAACGACAGTCAGTTGATAAATTAACACTGTTAAACACAATTTAATAATCGTCTTATAAAAATAAGAAGAAATATCTAGAAATGTAATAATTTCACATTGCCATGGTGATCGCCAACATTCAGTAACAAGTCAAGCACGTGAAAAAGGAGAAGAGAAAAGATTACTTACAGAAGACTCATTCGTGTATACTTGGATAATTTTGTAACATTATTTGTATAAATTTAATTATTTTTACTTAGTACTATAATTAAACACAGTTGGATTAAGCCCTAAAATTTGTGGTAAGGAAAACCTTAAAAATAATTTCGACGTTTTGTTCAATTTATATAAAATGCTTTTAAATGAAGTTAATTCCATTCTAATTTAATAAAATCTAAATTATTATACTTTGTCATCATTATTTGAAATTAAAATTAAAAATGAATAAATAACACTGTCATGGTAGCGCAAATCAACCCTGAAGCGTCTTCTTTTAGCTTTTGTTACGCCAGAAAATCATAACAGGTAAATACATGACCGGATATACACCATTACATTTATAATTTGATGCGGACTATAAAATCATATCAATTTCTTTGTTAAAATATTATAAGTCATGTAAATAATTAAAAATCATATTAACATATTCAAAAAAGAACTTCCATTTGCCATTAACCGCAATGTGTTAAACTGAAAAAGGTCGGTATGTACATAATATAACATATTCAAAATTTTTAATCAAAAATTGAATTTCAAAAATTATATATTTTTTGTAATAACCTATATAATAACAAAAGTTATATTATAACCATAGTTAATTAACAAAATTCAATAAAAGCCAATAGAGGTTTAAATTTAGCATTTACGTTCAAAGACACCTGCGGTATAATATAATTTCCAAGTTTTGAAGCAAAAGTTCTAGTAAGTAAACCGTAAAATATTTTCTTTTTAAATCTAAGAATTTTAAACGATGTTAGGTACACACACATACATAAGATTGGATGGAAGACGAAGGAATGAAATATTGATGTGATGGTATTTAAGTACATTACATCCGATGTCCAGTAATGTATTGGCATGTCCCCTTCCCAGAGGGAAAACGTTACAATATTTGCCATTCTTTAATAGTGTAACTTAATAAATAGTAAAGTAGCGATACAACAAACCAAACATGTTTTGCAATCTTTCATGTACCTACTTCCTATCCATTAAAAAAGTTACACTCATTCGCCAAAGAAATTTTTCAAGTATAAGTATCTTCGTTTTGTTTTAAACTTTTCCGGATGATAAATAATCTTTCTACATAAAAATTACGTTTTTTCGTGTGAGTGGACAAGCAAGCAAAGACTATCAATCTAGACAGCAATTTATTACACATATAGAAGTGCTTGACCGGAAACTGAAAAAGCTGTTTTCGCATCTCATGCAGGGTTATTTGTTTTTTTCGACATATTTTCAACTTTAGTTTTATTGTAAATACGCCCTAAACCTTCAAGGAAGGATTTCTCGACAGATATTTTATTGAACAAATTTAAATCTACCCCCAACTCTTATGATTGTCCAAACTGGTCGATTGTAGCTTAAATTTTACATACATAAGTATAAATATATGTCTCAATAGCGATTGTAACATAGAGTACGCAATCAATTTTGCTATTATTCGATAGGGAAGGTTCTCCAGAGAATAGTGACCATTTTAAAGGACGCACTTCGTAAATAGATATTCTATGCTGACCCTCTTAGATTCTAGCCATTCGGCAAGTATTACTTCCTTTGATATATGAGATAGCTTTTTCGAATTGGAATTCGAATTCTTTCAAGATATTATAAATATTGGCGACAACAGAAAGATAAAATACTTTGGATTGAAATAGATCACTCGAGTGCGATTACTATTGGCGATCAAAGTTGAAAAGTATTTCTCTTATTAAAAAAGTTGTCAGGTGTTCAAATTTAGAAAAGATTTTCCAATAATCCGCAGGTCAATAAACGCGTTTACGTTAATATATTATTATTTATCTATAAAATCAAATAAAAACTTGAATGGATACACAACAACACTTCAACACCTCTACTGTAATCATAATGCGATCATCATCGCCCCTAACACGTCATCATAAGTGTTCATACATACTCAATCGGCAATTGAATGCATTTTCTTGTAATATAGGGTCGAGCCCTCTAATGGCATAATGGTACAATCGGCGTTTCATGATTCAATTTGGATTTTTTTAGCTATGACGATTATTTGACGCCTGTAATCACTCACACCCTGCAAGTGTATAATGAAATATGGTCCCCGTCGGGAATATCGCGCAAGGGACTTTGTAATGCTTTAAAATTAAATAGTTTAACTTCAATAACTTTCTCCCAATGCGACTTGAAGTGTTCATAGTTACCCTTATATCAATTAATAAAGTCATATAGGCATAAAATGCACTTACACATTTCATACGGTTTCCTTATACCATGATCGATAACATACGAGCATGGGGTAGTAGATCGTTAAATTTGTTAAACGAAAATTTAACCCTGAAAATTTTACATAACTGTTTTTTAAAGGTTTTCATCCAGTTCGACAAAGACGTTTCGCTAGCTTTTAAGAATCAGAAATTACGTTGGTTTTTTAAAAACCAAGCAGCTTGAAGCTAAACTGGAACGGCAACTTTGCCATTCGGAACGAAACTTATAAAGAAAACTTGAAACATTCACCAAAAGTGTATTAAAAATTGGGTATCTTTCTTTTAGATTAGATTTTAGTATTTTTATTTCTTTGTTTCAATGTCCAATCTTAACCGATCCATTTCTATTTCTATTGCACTTGCGAAGTCTTTTCATTACGTCAAAAATACATCAAGTATAATAAATCATAATATTATAACATTAATGCAGACAATACGTCAACACTGTTAGACGGTTTATTATAAATTATAGAAAAGGGGCGAATATTATATTCCATGGAATATAAAATAGACTTGTAGCGGAGCAATTCAATTGTTCCTTGTTAACCCTACACCAATCGTACATGAAAGTAATTGCAATTTATAATAAATGTACATGTAAAAACGATACTGGTCTACTGCTTTCGCTATTCTCCAAATCCATATACACAATTCATGCATATTTGATATATTTACGTGACAAATTAAGGGGCAACTTCCCTTCTGACGGAAATTGGAAGCGATATAATGTGCAAGCACTATGAGCTTCCTTCAATACAAATAAATCTAGAAACAATAATACTACAGCCGTTTAATTAAATTTTTAGTACCTACTGACAATCAATTCAAATTTAAATTTGGGTTTTTCTCCTGACATTACCATTCACGTTCCAGAGATTGACTTTCTAAAAATAATTAAAATTTGATCAATTAGTTGTACAATTAAATTGATGTCCAGTCTTCTATACAATTCTAAGTCCACAGCGAGGATTGATTCTAAATTACGTTGTAGATGCCCGTGCACGTATATTAGTGGTTAATTTGATACCATAAAATTTTACATAATTACCAAATAAATTTTTTTCCGCATTATGCATATTAATAGAAAATAAGCCTCCCTCATATATTCTAAACTGTGTTATGGCTATATTTACCGTTAATATTTAAATAACCATATATTATTCCGTCAGCAGACATTTAGAATAACATTTTTCTATCACATTTACAAAATTGTTTTCCCATACATTATAAAATATGTATATGATGTTATGTATTTATTATTCCACTTGCATGACTCGTGCGTGCATTATTTTGAACATACGCCCAGTCAATTCATAATAAACGACTTTCGTGATTGACGACAATTTAACATGAGTCTTGTCGTAATGAAGAGTGCCTAATCAGCCGAAGAGAGCTTCCTGTCTTTACCGGATGTGCATGTATGGATTATGACTGGGGATCAAGGGGCTGATGCTATGATATGTTGTTTGGACATATTTCGATCGCAAGTTTCCGTCAATAAGTCATAATGTAAATCAGAGACGTATACGCCGCATCAAAACTCCTTCCGGATTTATTCAACCGTCTCGATGCTTACAAAATTCGATAGTCGGTCCCAAAATTAACCCCGAATTTGACAGGCAATTTATTTGCTGCTTTAGTGCTTGTCCTTTTAATAAGCGTAATATCGCGGAAGCAATGGAATATAAAAAATAACCGTATGTTATACTAATAGAAAAAAAAAGAGTCGAGATATACGGATGTTTAACATCTTGTATATTAGCATTATGCACCCTTTACTTTTTGTTTTACAATTTAACCTTTCATTAGTCACTAAAAGCCGGCAAGGGTGAAGTTTAAATTCTTTATTATATCCTGTCAAAATATTGTAGAGTAAACAAACTTTTCACCCCTTTAAAGATGATCGCTTAGGTATTTATAAAATTATAAACAAAATTTTTAAATAGAAACCAGAATATATTACCGGTTACCTTTACGAGAAAGTCGTCTAACGTCGGACGTAAAATGTGATACGATAAGACGAAAAATATTTTAGTTGGGTTGCCATACAGCATCATTATAGCTAGGCTGAAAAAATGGCATGTTATTCCCCTTATCAAAACATAAAACCGTCACACCGTTGAAAATGTCCATTTTTACAGTTTCTCATTATGCGAGTCTATGAATAAATTCGCACTTTCCTGGCGCGTTACGTTGCCATCCACGCGAGTTGAAGACGAAAAGGAGAATTACAGATAAGCGAGTATTGCCATATAGATGCCAAGAGTAACAAACTGGGCCATGTTTTGCTCTGTACTTCATCACTTTTATGGGAGCGATAAATGAATACATCGAATTCAACACATTCGAGAGAAAGCTAAAGGTTTTTCAGTTAGTTAAAGTTATAGGTAATTTTCACAGGTAAAAGCATCTAAACATTTTAAATTGTGCACTTTTCAAATTAAATTAGGTTTTTTTATTGCAAAAATATTTAAAAAAGCAGCGATCCTTAATTAAATTTGCAAAATTTAAATGATCACGATTGGAGCAGTTAACAGTAAATAAGAATTTTTATTGAATTGTAATCGTCTATCGACGATCACGATTTATTAATTTTCGCGGTAGATACATATCGTGCCATTGAATTAATTTGGTTTAGAACAAACTTTCCGTGTTTAGTTGTTCTACGTCTGGTAAACGTTAACATTAACGTTTCACAAAGTGAAGCAAATATTACACGGTGTTGCACAAATTATGGTTTTCCGCCTGAAAAATGAAAACTAAGGTGAAGGGTTCACAATTATGCTATCAGAAAGTCAGTCGTGGGCAAGATGAACAGCACGATAGTGTAGCAAATTGCACATCGGTTTGATTGTGTGATTGACAGTTTCCTTCCGCAAATTGGAAAATTTCACATTTTTTGCTTTCGTTACATTAAACAATAACATTTTTTAATTACAAACTGCTTATTACTGTAACAAAGAAATTGTTAAATTAAAATTACTTAATTGTATTGAAGTAAATACTCTGCATAGAAGGTAAACGTAAGATCTTATCGTTAGATTTAATAATTTAACAAAACTTTTTTGTATCGTATTAATTCTACTTATTTTGGTATTAAAATAATATTTTATTTTTCAAAAAACCGTTTGGATAAAATTGGTTTTCTTTAAGTGCGATCTCTGCAAATGAAGACTAGTACCAAAATAATTTTACTGTTTGGTAAATATAATTAATTAATAGAACATTAATGTTTTCTGCTTCTTTCAATCATTCCCACCAAGTGAATCAAAAAGAAATGAAATCGTTACTAGACCATTTCTAAAACTATTGATTTTTTGTGTGCAATTTTTTTGTTAGTTAAAATTGCCATTGAACAACTACATTGCTTTTATTTTTTTTGTCCTATCAATATGGGTCTAAATATTAATTATGCAGAAGGAACAGGCTATAAGATATTTTTTTGCTTACATGCAATCCTGAAATGGAGAAATTTGAGCTTTAATTCTTAGCACTCTGTTTAAAAAAAGGTCCCATCTTCACGAGGAAATTTTACAAAAGGAAAAACATTCTACAACTACAAGAGTCTACTTTTCACCCTTTTTCTTCTAAAAAATGGTTGACATGTCCGAGGATTTTCTGAGAAAACCCTGCCAATTTTTTTTTATTGAATTTGTTCCAAACTTTACTTGCTCATTGTACAGTACCGCTTCAGTTTTCGGACTAGGGGAAGTACCCCTTCTTTCTCCTTTTAGGCTTCTATACAAAGTATAACAAGAAGCCTTATGATCTGGTTTACGTTATTTTAATACAACTGTATTTTTAGAATATCCTAAAAAATGCATAAAACACTTTTCAGAACTACAAAGCACTTTTTTTCACAAGTTTACTACATTAATTTTTAGTCAACGCTGTGGCATCATCATCAAGTGAAGTTCTGAAAAGTTTTTTAATTCTTTTTTTAAGTAAAGGGCTCGCCACATAGCCTGTGCTGTGCTATGCCAATGTCAAACATTGAAGTAGAAACATAGGGTTTCAATAGTGACGTTCACAAAGTTATGAGTTGCTATGCTATTTTGCGCATGACCATGACATTGTTCAACGTTTGTGTTGACGTAACACAGACATAGCATAGCACAGCACAGGCTATGTGGCGAGCCCTTAATTCTAAAAATTCAGTTATTCTAATATTCTAATAAAAATAGTAAAATACCTAAAAAAATATTCTCTCTTCAAATAACCAACATATTATGGAAGGGGGAGGGGGCAAAACATAATTTCTTACGTCAAATATTTCCTCAAACCGGACCTACAAGAATCAAATTGGTGTTCCTAGTAAATTCAGTTATTTCTGAAACAGTTGTTAAAAATACAGCATACAATATACAAATGGTTTTAAAAGTAAATCAAATTTCAGAATGCACTTAAGTTGTACCAAAAGACGTGAAAACTCTCAACTTGAACCGTCCTGACAATAATCCCAGAAGCTTTTTATTGTGAGGCTGTTAAAAATTATGCAAGGCTTTCCATTTAAAATATTATGTTTGTTTAAATGTTGTCTAGAGTAGTCATCAGCACTTGTTTAAGTTTGTCAAACGACACCACCCTTTCCAGGTTTTGTTAAATATTCTGACACCAATATTCACATAATGTAGCAGGTATTATATATGTAAAATTTACAACTTCAAAGAATTCTACTGAAATTTGCCTAAATTATGTAAATTTTAAATTGATATTCAAAAGTTTTGTTAATTTTTAAAAAATGAAATATTTTTAAATCAGTTTTTTATTTAATCGGAGTCTATACCTAAGGTGGTTTTCGGCGTAAAAATGTCCCAATTCGGAATTAATTCCATGAAATTTGGAAATCGTTTTAATTGTTTTATTTGAAGGCTGTCGTCAACGTTCAACACAGTGAAGAGCCGGTTACATCTTAGCAATACTGGGTGCCCCGATCGAATCCGGAATAAATAAAAACTTAATTTCTGACTGTCTCTCCTCGGAAGGCAATTAGTAAAGCACCGAGGTAATTTGCCAAAAAAAAACCTTAATGGTCGTAAACATTCATTACTGGATTGCGTATTGTCACATTAATAAAAATATTAGTACGCGAGGCGCCTTATGCTAAATGGACATTATTGATATAAAGGCGATTGCCCCGGATATGATTAGCTAGCTGAGAAAATAGATTGATTCCAAATTGGTTAGAAATAAGTGAGGGGCTAGCGAGGTCTTCTTTGGAGGTAATTGAACGAATAATAATCAGTTACATACAGGAGTTACATATGTGGTGTTAAAAAGTGAAAATCGAGTGCAAGAGAGCGATACTGTCATGGTTCCTATAAGAAGGCTTCATCCCTTATCAATAATATTGTTTATTAGAATTACATAGAGTTTAAACCAATCATCAGTGCAGGTCTTCCCAGGAGCAGTATGGAAACCACTTCCAAGGGTGATGAGGCTAATAGTAACAATGGTAAACCAAATTGGATTTTGCCGAACGTCGTGGAAGCCACAACTTTACAACAAGAATTGCGAAAAATGGAAAAGGAACTATTGATATCCGATTTGGGCCTAATTACCCCATTGATGGATATTACACGGTACGACCGACTACCAATTCACGATTCTACAATTACTCAAACTAAAGTGGCGTCACACTTAATATATCCAGTAACTTCCAAAATGCGCATTTGGGAGTTATACGAATGAGTAACGACGGCGTTCGTTTGAAGAGAAGAAAACGGAAATTATCATGGGTCAACCAATTAGTCATGTATCAATAATCAACACCTTCACGTCATCCAGTTTAGTGTAATATAAATATTAAGTCGAAAATTTAAGTGTAAGCCGCCTAACCAAGTTTAAAGGCAAAGGAAGAACCCTCGAACATTAAAAAGTTAAAGTAAAATAACAGTGCCGCGCGAACCTACACGTTATAGAACTGAAAAGTTTAGAAGATTGTGAAAAAACTCAAAGTGTGAAAGAAAATAAGTGCGTCGCTAATAAGACTATCCGGACAAGGTGAAGAAGAAAAGCTGTAATAAAGAAAAATAATAAAGTGCCTAAAATGGATAAATCAGTGAAAAGCAGAGCATTAAAATTAAAGTGAACAACAGTGTTTGAATTAAATTACAATGTATGTATATTACCAAAAAGGATCACAAATTGTAAATGGTAATAAAATGTTTTTAAGTAAAATAAGAAAGGTACAAGTAATAATTGTAATAACGATAAGGTATAACAAAACAGAAGTACCAGGTGTAACTAACAGCCAAATATGTGTACAAAACAAAAATAAGGCAAACAATCAGTTAAACGTTAGACACCAATTAATAAAAGTTGTAATTTTGAAAGAGAGGCGCATACCTTAAATGTGGCGAGAATTCATGTAAAAAGTCAGTGTTCAAATTCCGGAATAAATAAGATCATCTTACAACTTAGTAGTTACATGAATTCGTCAAAACATTAGAAAATAATGTAATGAATGAATGTTGCAAAATAAATAGTCGTGCAAATAGTAAAACAAAGGCGCTTATAAAGCAAATTAAGGATAATATTCTAATTCCATTTAAAAGATGTCAAAATAATGATGGTAAAATAATTGCACTAGTTATAATTAGGTGAATTAATAATTGGATTAATATGTATCGATAAATAATGACAAAAGCACGAAATAAAAAGGCACGCAAATTGAAAAGTAAATTGATTTACACAGGTGGTAAATTTCAAATGTAAACAAATTAAGTAGTATAACTAAGATGAAAAGAAATGACGAGAAATAATATATTTAAAAATGAACCGTTGGAGCCAAGGGATAAAAAAATTAAATAATTAATAGGAAACTTTATCAATGATTTAGGGCACGAATCTCTGAAATACAACAATCAATAACATAACGAGTAATAATATAAAAAAAAATTTAAAACGTATTGAACATTACAAGTTAAAAACAGATGCAACTCTCTAAGTCAAAATGATTAAAAATGAAAAGCAATGAACCAAATAGGTTACGGCATCAAAATGCTTAAAAAGGTAACTAAACGCTGTATTACATTACACAATTTCTTGTACAATAAACGACACAATTTTGCGCACTGCCGCACAACGCTATGCGCAAACACTTTGAACTCGTCTCTGCGCAAAATTGTGTCGTTTATTGTACAAGAAATTGTGTAATGTAATACAGCTTTAACAAATTAAAAACAAATAATAATAATAATTCCTGTATGGAATACTGATACACGAATGCTATGTGGACCAAATGTAACGTCACAAAGTACCTACCCACAAAAAAAACAACCAAAGTTGGATAATCTTAAAGATACTTTTGAATTAATAATTATAAAGAAATACGAGACTTTGAACTTGAATTTTCAATACGATTAATTTATGATTTTAATAATGTTTTTTAATTATAATATTGTTGTAAATTGGAGAGACGTTTTAAAATAATATAATGTACTATAAGTAAGTAAATAAGTTTTATATATTTTAGCACATAAAGATTATGTTAATAATAAATATTAAAAAATTTTAATTGTTAAAACTTTTGTTACAATTTTTTTTTGTATTAATTTAAGCAAAATTGTTAGACGCATTAATATATTTGTTAATTTTAAGTTTATTTAGACCGAATGCACAATCTATTTTCCCAAGCAGGCGCACTATTAGGAAAATGTCAAGTCCATTAAAATTTTTTTTTGTTTTAAATTTCTATTTGAAACGACTTGGGACAGCCGTTTTAGGAGGAGGGAGTAGTGTCACATTAATAAAAATATTAGTACGCGAGTCGCCTTAAATACTATGCTAAATCGACATTATTGATAAAAGGCGATTGCCGCGGATATGATTAGCTAGCTGAGAAAATAAGATTGATTGCAAATTGGTTAGGGTACGTTTATGTTGGAGCTGCGATAAACGATAAGAGCGACGATACTAGCGAAGCAAAGAAAATGAATGTCATTATTTTATATGCAGGTGTTTATATTGTAGCGTTGCGTTGATATAAACACCTGCATATAAAATAATGACATTTATTTTCTTTGCTTCGCTAGTATCGTCGCTCTTATCGTTTATCGCAGCTCCAACATAAACGTACCCTTAGAAATAAGTGAGGGGCTAGCGAGGTCTTCTTTGGAGGTAATTGAACGAATAATAATCAGTTACCTACATACAGGAGTTACATATGTGGTGTTAAAAAGTGAAAATCGAGTGCAAGAGAGCGATACTGTCATGGTTCCTATAAGAAGGCTTCATCCCTTATCGATAAAATGTAAGACTTAGGGTACGTTTATGTTGGAGCTGCGATAAACGATAAGAGCGACGATACTAGCGAAGCTAAGATAATAAATGTCATTATTTTATATGCAGGTGTTTATATAAACGCAACGCTACAATATAAACAACTGCATATAAAATAATGACATTCATTTTCTTTGCTTCGCTAGTATCGTCGCTCTTATCGTTTATCGCAGCTCCAACATAAACGTACCCTTAGTTTTTAAGTATTAGTTTTAAGATGTATGTACTACATAATATACGTTTGGAGGTATAAATAAATATGTTAATGTTTGAGCCAGTTTAATTCAGATAAATAAAGATCCCGCACGATACGGTCGTGACAGTATAATGAGAAACAAGAAGTCAACAGACGAAGTTTTCGCATCCTAAGAGGTCTATGTAGTACATACGTTAGAAGGAAAAGTAGAAATTTGAGTTTCACTAAAAAGAATTTGTTCTAGCCTCTATATAGATTCCGAGAAATGGTCCTCCAAAGAACCTTGTTTTTATTTTAGATTTTGGCTATAATAACAGTTTTCAGAATTTGATGTACATCACAAGGTTGTGTGGAAACTAGTGTAAATTAATGTATCAAAAGTGAATCTAAAAAGGAAGCCCCACAAGGGCGTTTATTCAGTGGTGGGCCAATATGATTGCTCATTGTTACAGAGTTTACATGTTACATAACGTACTATATGCGATATATTATTATGTAGTACTTATAGTCCTTGTTTTATTTCTTTAGCCAGAAGGCTATTCGTTACAAATAATTGTTTCTTTTGCCGATTTCAAAATGTTGTTGGTCTAGCAGTTATCTTCAGGGGCTAGAGGGAACACTTGTGAATTTTTTTTTAATATTAACATTTATTGCAAATGACGCCATGATGTTAGCGAGATCAACTGTCAATACAAGGTTCCCCGGTTCGACTCCGGGTACAGTCTAAATTTCCTAACCGTCCTCCGTGTTTCTCTCGTGGGGCTCTGAGCAACACGCGCAAGACCCAGAGCACAAATGCCCGCTCTGAGCATCGCACACGAAGCTCCGAGCAGCACGAGCCCGCCCTAAGCAGCTGGTTCCGAGCTGACACGTGGACTCCGAGCATAATTTGACGCAAGAGAATCATCTAGGGATTCCCCGGTAAGAACTAGTACCAGGATATGGCTAAGTTTATTTTTAACCATTTATTATTTACATGTTTATTCAGTATGCAGTGGTGTAATTGTCTGAGGCAACAGTTTGACAAGAGAGTTGAACTGCATATCTGATACTTTGAGGCAGAATCTCAGCTATTCCCCAATTATTTGTACCGTGGTTCGGATTCCACGGTAAGCTGTTTATGTACATGATTGTATATAATGAAAAAAATTAATAATTTTTACTACAAATTTCGCACAAAATACCACATTAATTAGTACTATAATTTATTGAAACGGTATAAATTGATATTAAGTTTTTCCAGTGTAGTTTGTAACTAAAACTGCGAACTCGTAATTTGTTATTTCTGGGTTATTTAACTTCGGGGTTTATCCCTCAATAAAATGATTTATCCGTAAATACTGAAAGACAACTTTAAAGCAATTCAAGATAAAAATTCAATTTGGACACAAATTTATTGTAATACACGCCGTTTTTGCTTACTAGGTGTGAAATTTCTTATGGAATCATAGCCGGGATCTAAACACGCCGCGCCGTGTACAGAAACCCAATTTTCCTATGTGTTTCGCACAACATTTGTTACTAATTTGGTTTGACAACGAGACTAAGGTTTTACTTATTTTTATAAGTAAAACGCTTTATGGCGTTGGAGTCTTTGAATCCGTTTTTAAATTTTGTATTACCAGAACTGAAATGCTTAGTCGTTTCCCCTCAATAAATCGTGGCAGGGAGAACGGTTGTTGCATCACCTACCTTTCTCCATTGGCAGGCTGACTGTCAATTTTTGATAGCGGGTAAACTGCCTCACAGTTTACCATTCACTTTTTGTGATGAAGAAATCACAATGAAGAAAATCAAGCGAGCTTCGCTCGCAATATACTCCGAAAACCCACTTTTCTATGTTATGATTCTATCATCATACAACGAACCCTTAATCCTTAATGCATCTAGATGGAGCTCGGTTATAAACTACTATCTACCGAAGTAAATTACCTTCTTTATGATTAGTGGTTTGCTATAGTGCAGATGTAGTTATGCTTCAAATCGTAGAGCTGGATGTTTGCTTCTTAATTGCTCCTGAATTACTTATGCGTCAGTATTCTGAGGCTCTGATTTCTATGCTAAAATGGTCGTAACACCAAATGCTTTTTAAAGATCCCGAAATTTTCTACAAGCTATAGTTGCTTTCAAGTTAAATAAGCTTAAAATTATAGTGTGTTGAAAGAACTATTTGTATAAGCAAATGCGAAAAATTTTGTAATTTTTAAAGTATAAAGTAAGTAGGTACATAAAAAATATTACTTATGTCCACATTTTTTGGCTACCCCAGCCCTAACCTCATATTCGTTAAAAACCTCCACTGATAGATATGCCGTGGTTTGGATTCCACATAAAACTGTAAGTCCATGGTCACATTTAGTCAGTAATAAAAGCTCTGGCTTACAATTCAGTTTTGGGGGTTTATTGCGAATGTGTAATAGTTTTTCTGTAAATTGGATATGGTACTATTATGGAATTTGTCAAACAATTAAATAATATTCACACCAAAGCTATCGAAAGCCCTTGATACTTCATCCAAGTATTTGATCAAATACCAAAGTATTGATAAATTGATATTACTTTAATTTTTTTTCTTCTGTTTGTTTATTTTACAATCTGTACATTTCGGTACAATCAGTAAAAGTTCTGATTCATAATGACATGATTGGTGAACTGTCCAATAACAGTCTCCAACGACAGCTATTCAATTGAATATTCAAAAACTAAATATATACGATACATTATTATTTATAGTACGTTAATCAAAGAGACCTTCCTGGAAGTTTTCTTCCTGGATTGTTATTGATTGCTAATCTTTGGGCAAGATTGTTTGGTTGTTCGGATAATTTGAATTCTTCTTTCTGATCCTTCTTTGACCGTTTTTATTTGGATTTCTCGGTAGTATTTCAATATTTGACCTACTGGCAGAATCCCAGAGCTGGATGCCATATGTCCATATGGGTTTTATGAGGGCTTTGTATAAAAGTTTATTTTCCATACCTAACTGGGATTTGTGGCCAATTAACCAGTTCAATTTATATAGCTCGACTCCAAGTTGATTACGTTTGGACCATATTATGTGCTTCATCCATGTAAGTCTGCGGTCAAGATGCATCCCGAGATATTTAGTGTCTACTGTGCGAGTGAGAGAGTTACTATTTAGGGTTACATGTGGGCACGTCTCTCTGCGGGTTGTGAATGTGACATAGACCGATTTTCTTTCGTTTGCTTTAATTCTCCAGTTTTTTATCCATTTTTCGATGTTGTTTAAGTTTGACTGCAGCATATCAGAAGCAATGGATCGAGTTTTTGTTCAAAATGTAGTTCTATTATTGTTAATTGTAAATGTAGTTCAAATACCGCATTGTTTTTGAAAGAGTTTCTTTCAAAATAACAAGATTTTAAATTTCAGAAGCTGAGAATCTCCTCTATTCGTCCTTTTGGTTATGTGAAGTCTTCATGGACGTTGATTTCTATTAGAATTGCAGAGATATTGGATTTGGTAATATGATTTGGATACAGTATGACGCAATTCATTACGATTTGGCTCAAGCAAAGATATGTCATGTGGATCAGTGGCGTCGTAGCTATTGCGAAAAGGTCCAGGTCTGCAAAGGGGCCTGTCAGCTCCCTTTTTAATAATATTATGCTGATTCTATTACCTTTTTGTTTATTTTTTAGTGTTTTTTGCAATAAATTGTAAAAAAATACTGTATGGGAGGAGGGCGTTGTAATCTTGTGTGCAATGACCTAACAATGGAGATGTTATGGAAATATTTTGATAGTAGTAAATGTTTGTTGTTGTGGTTATCCGGTTATTTTGTTGTTGAAAATATACAATTTTGTTATCTGCCTGTTTGCTTTCTTCGAATCAAATACATAAGTTTGGGGTGGGAGGGTATTGTCAGAATTCCATAAACCATAAATAGATAACAAACAAGTTTTTCTGTATTTCATGACTGATCATGGGAACAATATTTGGTTTTCCCAAAACAGCAATATATTTATTTGAATATTATTAAAATTTTACTGAATGTATTCCATAAGTTGTTCTACACTGTATATTTTTTGTATGTGCGATAAATGACGTCATTTTGACCTCCTCGCATACCGCTATTAAAGCTAGCTTAGGTTGGTAATTTCACTAAAACATAACGAAGCCGAGTAGCATTATGATTACTTTATTTTTAATTAGCTTACCCTCACAACCTGGATGAGAAAACCTTAGAAAATCAGTAAAGCGTTTTAGCTTTGATGTCCGTAGACAGACAAAAATCAGTTACCGTGAAAACCACCAAGATTTTAATACATGTCGGAATAAACTAAAATCCACCCTATATTTAATTTAAAATAAGTAAAAATATGGTATAACATCTAGTAAAAAATAAATAAACATAATTTATATTGTTCGTTAGAAACAAAGGAATTACGTAGAAGTTGAATTTATGTGCAATTTTAGAAGCGGGAAGAATGGCAGGCAGAAGGTATAGGATGAGCGAGTGGTCGCTTCCCGCAGTAGTAGCTCAAGAGCGATTATAAATGTAATGCTAACATAAACAAGATAGAGCCTGAGGATAATCGCGCTCGCAGATATGCAAAGCGATCCCGTTATTATAATCCATGATTCGCGTAATTCACAAAGCAGATAGCGTCACCCCTAGCAAGCTATGGAAATGCGTCCCGTTATCAGCAAGAGGAGCAATCTGCGCCCTGACTGATGTCCTCGCACGTGCCACGACTTATGATTGTCAACTATAGAAAGACAAATACAACTTTGTGTACAAATTAACATTCAGGATAATATCGGGGTAAATAATAAAATTTGCGTAAAATTAGACCGTTTTGTTAAAACTAAACACAAGTTGGTTCCCTCTATATAAACTGTTCGTTACTCTTTGGCAGGTATGAACAAAACGGTTCATGAAAAGCAGAGATTCTGAGGCTCGTTTTGCGGTATGTTAAAAGTTTGCGCCAATCAGAGAAGTCAGTTGAGAAAATTCGAGTCACGTCTTCAACTGTGCGATATTACATTCGTGAACGAAAAATTAACATCACTCGTTTTATGACTGCTTAAAATTCACAAGAAGCGGGTTGTCGATGCCATGTTACGGAAGAAGGTGGCGAAAGCAATAACGTTTAGGTGGCGTAAGGATGTTTCTTATTGCGGACTCTGCTTCTTTTAATTTAAACAATCCTATATAGCTGTGATGGCGTTTCCAGACTTCATATGCAAATCACGCGTGTCGTTTAGCCTGAGATCAGTTATTTTATAGCGCTTTTCGAGTTGGAATATATAAGAATTTCCGATACGAATTTGGGGAATGATAAAACTGAAGCGGCAGTACCTGCGCCCATTCGCAATAACATAAAACAGAAGCAATTCATTTCTGCAGCGCACGCATCTGCGATCTTATTACTATTCAATGATGCAAGCAACGGTTATGGGCCAAAAGAAAACACGCAGAAATAGAAATAAAGTGAAAACGTAAAAATAAATAAGTATCTCGATAAAAACGATATAACCCAACTATAAATACCTAAGCTAATACAATTTTAAGTTTAAAATTAAATTGTCGAATATTCCATTCCCTTTCGGAAGATACCCTAAAATAGTAGGTACTACTTACTACCATGTACCCACAGCATTACCGAAAATATTGTTCGCTTTACTGATGGAAGACAAATTATGTGGATAGAAGTAAATGATGTTCATTTGGTTGACATATAAAATATAGAATATTGTCGGGAAACGACAAGCTAGCAAGTTTGCCGTTACATATGTTTTAATTACCGAGATCGATGGGGTTGCTTCCGAGATTTGTGCCCGAACGGGTGAGTCATATCGACGTGGGGTGGAAGAAGACGCCAGCGAGGTGAGATTAGCGGGTGGCCTCATTAAAGTTGTGTAATAGCTTTGCGCCACCTTTCGCTTGGCTTACTACGCTCAGCTTTCATCGCTAAACAACTACACCACATAGACCTGCGGAGTTTCCTTTCTATAAGTATATTTCTGCTTATAAGAACAAGAAACTATGCGACTACAAGTTGAAATAGAAACACAAATAACTCAAGTAATACTATAGGTACAATAATGCCGTACCTACTGATAGACGAATAGAATACAATTTCGAAATACTCATCTCCATTGTCTTCCACCTCACGGTGCGCTGTTATGTTAACTAACTGAATAATAACCAACGCATAAATTAACAATTTAATTTAATGGATTCAAGTTATACTTATTTCCCCTCGTCTTTGAGAACAATGTCGACTTTTTCGCGCAGCTAATTCGGTTTGTTTTTGAATACCTGCGCAATCGGCGGGGTTTGATCTGGCGGGGTACTTTATTTCACTTCATCGCCCGTAATAAATTGAACCGTGGCTGAGGTGGACCGGTTATAAAAACACCTCTTCAGCCATTTAACTCGGCGGGCGAACGGGCCAAAATGAATCTTATCGAACATCCCATAAGTCTTGACATCACCTATTTCTTTCTTTTCGTTTTGTGTGAACTAAGGGAAGAAGACTTATAAATATACGTACCGAGGGAAAACTTTCCTATTTAAGAAACCGAAGGTGGCGATTTGATAATGAATGCTATGCCATCAATTACAAATCTACACAATCTGCATACAATTCCATTCGACGTAAATCTGATTTCGCATTATAATATTAGACCCATAAATTTGCAAATTCCTTGAAAATAACATTTTAAAACATACACACACCTACCCGACCATATAGTATTACCTACTTATGTTGCAAAAAAAATGAAAAAAAAGGTCTGTCGATATTGAACCGGTTATTAAAATATTTTCAATAACAATAATTTAGTTTGGACGAAATCTTTATGAGAATTTAATATAATGTAATTTTCCAGATTAAATCTTGATGTCGTCCTTGCGGTTTCCTGCGATCGTTGCCATTTCTTTAATATTTAATGAATTATAAATTAATTTGTTAAGTGCACTGAATTTTATTATTGCGGCAATTGAATTTCTTTTGTATAATAAAGACAAGTAGCAACAAAGTCTGATGATAAAAAGCGATCACATTATTTTGAGTTTAAATAATTGAGTAAAGAACATTCGATAGGATATCGTGGAATTAAATATTGTACCGGGCACTTCGCATGAGTGACCGCACATCCCAAGAGAAGAGCAATGCTTCAGCCCAACGCATTAAGTGTCTTGAAAATATTGATTACGGGCTCAAAACCCCATTATACGACCCAACCCCGTGCAAATACATGGATACGACGCCATTAATTAACGGTTAATTGAATTAATTGCTCTCATTATTTCACATTTCGTACTGTTTGTCCCGCGTAGAGAAGACATCTCTAAGCCGTGATTGAGACAAACGGTTGCGGAGGTCATCCGACTAAATTGGTTTTTATTCGTGACGTTATCGGAAGCACTGTCGGGAAAAAAGCGATGTCCTTTTCCAAGTTTAACATACTCTCAGGATTCTAATTATAGTTAAGTAAGTATACTAAAAATCATACAAAACGCGACGTAATACCGCCGCATTTTTCTTAACGACAATTTAATTTAATTCATAGCGTATCTTAAAAGCTGCTTCTTACTGTATTACATTTGCAAAGATTAAAGCTATTTGCGCTATATGTATATTAAAAATAAGAACTATACTGGGTAATTAAAATATACAAAATGTAAAGCAGGTATTAATAAGTAAAAAAATTGACTACAGAAGCATATAAATGTTCGTTTAAGGATAATAAAAATGTCCGACATTAATTAATTTTAAAATGGTACTATTATTAAGCGAGATTCTTGAAATAACCCTAAATGGTTTTATTAACGCTTAATTTATAAATAACATACAAGTGATATGGTTGCAAATTTTATATTTAACGAATAACGTTAAATTATTTAAGAGAATCCGATACATAGAATAACCAGTATCCTTATAATGGCTTTGTTTCTTAAAATGTTTTCAAGGTAAAGTCAAACAAGTTTTTTATTATAAATTATTATAATGATGACAGTTTATTAAAACAAGAATTTTATAAATTTATAAAGGCTTCAAAAGACCATAATTTAAATATAAATCAGGATACTTAATTCAATAAAAATTTATTATTTACTTTTTTTTTAAAAAATTCTCCTTGCGAGGGTTCAAGTTGAAATTTTATGCAAAAAAGAAGGTAAAATTGGTGTATATCTCGACGTGAAATGTATTATTTCAAGCTTTTCATAATCATTCTCCACGAGGTTACAAAGTGTGGTCGATAAATTGGATTACAAAAATTCAAAGATCAAGCGATTCCGGCGTTAAATTGCTCTTGTTCAATAGAAGTGGTGGTTAAAGAGGTGTAATGAAAAACGACAAACTCGATCATCACAAATTTATTAACAACAAAGAAGGGTTGGAAACTTCTAACCAAAACGGTTGAAATGCATCGTGCAATTTCAAATTCAGATAAATCAATGTACTATTTAGAAGTCCAAGATCTTAACTTATAGGTACCAAAAAAACGTAAGAAAACTTTATTTACTTTTTTGTTCAAAACAGCTAAAATAAGAAAAATTACAAGTAAACTTTCAATCAACGCAACGTGAACTTCGGCTAGACTCAAGTTTAAATTACATTTTTTCGATTGAATACAAATTTTCTATAGTGCTTGATAATTTATCCAAAGGGAACAATGATGGTATTTTACGTTTATAAACAATTTGGCTCACAAATCCGTTTCTTATAACTAATTGACTATACATTCTAAAATTTAACAGCGTTCTACAATTTTTCCAATCTTCATCCCAAGTGACTAAAAATATTAACGAAGCGCTCATTGTCTCCTGTTTATTTCAGAAGAATATATTGATATATTATTAGGAAAATTGACCACAACACTAACTTATCTAGATTTATTAACAAAAAATTAATTTTGTTAGCTTAAAATATAAAAAAAATTACCTTTAACGAAATACCAAGAAAATAATCGTGCAGTTCGACAAGAATGCTGTAGTTCTCTGCATCAAAGCATTTATATTGAACGTACATTAAAAAAAATATTTTGAAAACATCAACAAATTAAAAAATTGTTAAATGCTTATAAATTTAGGACATTTTATTTCAGCTTTCCTCAATAACAATTGGAGATTTTAAAGATCATACTATTTAAATAAAAATGTCAGCATCCCACTCCCTAAATAGTCCCATAATATAGAGTCCTTTCAAAATAGGAAAATGATAGTTTCCACTGATAGCGACAACCGAAACCGATTTGTGCTTTTATTTACAAAAACTAAACATTTTCATTATAATGTTATTTCTAACAAAATTTTATGAAATAAAAAAATTCCTTTTTAGTTTATATATTTAAGTGCTAGTAGTATATGAAAAACTTTGTCCTAATATACGTAGCCACAATATATTGACCTTTCCGCAAAGCTTTGCTCTCAATTTGTGATTCACAACAGAAGTCAAACCTTCCTAGTAGTCAATCGTTCACATTTACACGAAAATTGTAGTTTTTCATTTTTCACAAATCGAATCGAATTGGTTTGATAGATTTCGTTTTTGTTTCCTTTACACATTTTCAGGAAAACAACTTACTCTTGGTCTTCCACTTCAGGATTTGTTACAAATGAATTCATTTGACTAAAGTGACTAATCTGTCTTCCTTATAGT
Source organism: Podabrus alpinus (assembly GCA_932274525.1). Taxonomy (NCBI): domain Eukaryota; kingdom Metazoa; phylum Arthropoda; class Insecta; order Coleoptera; family Cantharidae; genus Podabrus; species Podabrus alpinus. Next base: position 44,894,647 of record OW026451.1, read on the forward strand.
AATAAGAAGAAATAGAATGAAAACACTTGGGTATGCATATGTTTTTTGAGGATTTTTGGCTCTGTCCTTTCGTTATTCTGTACAGGGTGACCGTTTTTTGACTTTAAACATCACGATCACTGTTATCTTAAGCGATACGAAGTCTGTTAAAGTAAAATAAAGTTGCGTATTTTTATTTTGATTAATAATCCGAAAATAAATTTGTCGTATCATTTTTAGCTTTATAAAAGTAAAACATCGCGTTATTAGGCCACTGATGACGTCTAACTCCTAATGAGGAATTTAATAAAAAAAGTTTGTTATTATTGTAAAAAATCATATTAATTTTAGCGCTTGTAGAATTCTCTTTTTATTTTCACGGGTTTATTGCCATATTTTATCAAAGTAACCATATTGGCATAAATTTCTACATAGTGATCAAAATAATAAACAAGTTTGTATCGTGACCAACTAACCAAATAATAAAAAAAAATTCAGTTGCCTTTCTGAAAACTGATTGCAGATATCTTTCCTAACACATCTGTAAATTTTTATGTGAATCATAATAAAAATCTAGCCTATCATACGTATACATACATTATCGTAATCAGCAAAAAAAAGTATTCCAAAATTTGAAAATCCTATAAGAAACTAAAGTTAACTGTTTTTTCTCCATTATCTTAAACGGCATGACAAATGCGACGGCATATTTGGATTCTTTATAAAAAAGAATGTATCGATAACGCCTTACTTACTTAAAAATCGAAAGCCAAAATTGCAATTTTTTATGGTTTTGAATATCTTAAAAAGTAAATTAATTTCTATTTAAGATTGTTGATCAGAATAAAAATACCCAATTTTTCCCCAATTTAATGAACTTCGTATCTCTTAAGACAACTGAGTATCGAATTAGCAGCAGAACATATCATTGTAATATAAATGTAAGTTATATTTTTTGTAATTCAAAGTAAATCGCTTGCCATTTTCTTTCACCCACTTGAAATTTTTTTGATGATCAGAGGATAACCTCAAAACCAAGTGGTCCGTGTGGTTTAGCTTTAAACCCGGCTGTGGTTGAAGATCCTCTTGATTATTTAACGACACTTTTTCTCAGTTTATTGACCAGTTCAACAGTGAATACCTACTAAGTAACGTGGCCGTGTTAATTAAATGAGAATCAATGTTATATAATTATTATACAATACGATTATTGACGGTTTTTTTTTAATCGAATCAATTTTATATAGATCAAACGCATTTAGCTAGGGGCTTGAATAACTTTTTAACCATCCCAATCTACGACTGTATGCGGTAGTTGATTCCCATTTCTTGTGGAATGAAGAGCGAATAGTTCATTCATCGAACAATCTGATGAAAACAATTTTTTTCAATATTGGCGAGAAAATAATTTTCATCGTCCCTAAAAGAATTGTTACATGTAATGTAAATATTCTAGAACAACTAATGTTACAAATACCAAAAATTAAAAAGCTTTCTGGCACGTGAATTAAGTCTTGATTAAGTATTTTATTAAAAAAATTGTTAAAAGTCGTGATAATGGTTTTGTTAACTTTTTATTGTTGTTTGACGTTTCTTTAAAGTTGCTCAAGCTAAACTATTTCCTTTTTGACGATTTTTTATTGAATTGAAGCTGTTTGAAACTCGATAAAGCCTTATATTGTTTTATGCTCTGAACAGTATAGAATAACCATTTTTTATAACTATATTTCTTATCTTTTATTCCTTGTGTGTTGATTTCAATTTACCCTTGACGAACTTCCCTTGCTTCCACATTTTAACACCTGGTCGAAAAGTTAGTTTCTCGTTGAAATTCAAACCATGTTAGTGGATTTTCTAATTTATTAAACCTTCGGTTTAAAGTAGACCAAGTTTTCCAATTTGGAATATATAATGAAGAAAATGTTTTTCATCCAGTCAAAAATCGCAAAAACAAATTTTGGTAGGTATTAATATAAAATGACTTTTGACATTCATATAATGTCAATATAGTGCGAAAATGGCAATTCTTACTACTAATTTTACTATTAGACGAATCAGAAAGTGTTCCGGTAAAATCAGTAACAGCATCAAGGACAGAAGGGGTCGTCCATAAAGGACGTTCGAAATTTTTTCCGACTTTTCAACCTCCTGCCTCTCTGTTGCAGTTGGTCACAATCTTCGGACCCTACCACGGAACGTCCTATGGTCACAAATCAAAGACCCCCCTCATTTGTCTAAAATTTAATTTCTTTAAAATTTTTATGATTATTAAAAATTGAAATTAAACAAGCAAAAATTCAATTAAATTTTATTTTATCAACTTTTAAAAATATATTCAAACACAATTTTCTTAGAAATCCCAAAAATGGGATTTCTAATGTCATTCTAATGTCAACGTATATGTAATGGAAATGGGAACGTGACATTTTTTCAACCCCCCTCCCCTCTAGGCACACTTGGTCACATTTTGTAAACCCCCTCTCCCCCCATGGTGAGGAAGTCCTTTATGGATGACCCCTAATCAGTGATCAATACCCTACACCAACTATCTGCATCATTACTATAAGTATTAGAAAAATTATCTTCTACTTTAACAGATAATAAAAGAAAATAGGAAACTATTTCCTTACGGCTTTATTCTCGCTTAGTTGGAAAGAACTCTTTCTAGATCTATAAACATTTCCGTGAAAATGTGTTTCAACTCAATTTAACCACTACTTTCATTCAGTTCAAATTTCTCAAATAACATTTAAAATATTATGTAAATTTTTAGATTATGAAAATTAATACTTTAAAGTTCACAAGCTGCGAAAATACAATAAAATTAATTTTACTTAGCTTGGACATTTTAAAAATATTTATAATTAATTTTTTTATCCATAGGTAAAGTCCCTGTGTTAAAATTATGTACATGGAATATTAAGTTTTTTTAATTATATTTTTAATAATTATTTTTTCATTTTGGCAAAGGCCCGGGATCCCAGAATTACAAAACTGAAATACCTGGATTATAATTTTGGTCCAAGATTGCAAACCTTAGATCTAAGGCATTTTGATGTACTTAGGTAACCGGCAATGATGCCATGCTGGACTTGGTAATCAGAGCTCAGTCTACATACACCCTAGGAGTTTTTGTATCGTGGTTCTAGTTCCACGTGAAACTGTAGGTTCCACTTTCCGCTTGTATAACACGAAATTATAAGAAAGCAATGGTTTCCAAGTAAAAATTGGAGAATTGAAATTACACCAGTTTTCCCCATCTTACATTTTAATATTCTGGTTTTTCTAATTATAAGCCCATAGATACAGGACCTCGGAGCTCTTTTACCATTCTCATAATTCCTACCGAATTCTCCAATAAAATAACTGATCTATTTTCTGATATATTATACATATACGTACATTTTCAACGCATTGTACGTCACAAATGCGTTTGATGCGTACGTTACACAATGACAAGTGCTATTTCTAGCATCAGATAAAAATGACAGATAGCAGCCAAAACATAAATTCCAAATATATTTAAAGTTACCGAATTTTTTATAACTTTGATTTTATCATTACGGTCGCAATCGTAATTTAAATGTTGATTTTGAATTGATTGATTTAAAGTTAAAAATTGCATTTTAATAATAAATTATAATAAAGTTTTGTAATGCTGCTTATACAATAATTCTACTAATAGGCCAATCCCCAGTGCGTAAAAAATAAGTTCCAATTCGGAAATAATTCCAGGAAAGCTTAAAATTATTTTAATAGCTTTATTCAAATCTACAGTCAACATCCTAAGTTTCCCCAGTTGTAGCAGGTCTTCGTTCGACGCTGTATTGGAAAGAAGACACCTACAAGAGTGTTTTCACAAATATCTCGTTAAAAATTGACTTTACAGCAAAGTTAGTAGTAATCTATATTATTAAAGATAAAATTCTCCACAAAAAAGGTTCTTGCCTATTTTTCGTGAAATCAACCCTTTACAATCTATCACCACAAGAATCCTATAGAATTTTCACACAACCGCGCAAAATTTTTTGCTGAAACCCTTTAATTTGGCATCAGCAAACAGTAGTGCGTAAGGTTTCAACATCGGACTCGGGTCGGAAAATGAAGAAATGTCTTGAAAGGATCTCCCAAAAAAAACGACCAAGTCGTGAATTCGTCGTTTAAAATGCACCCCAAGTCCAAAATAAATTTAAGCAAATTTAAACCAAATAAAATTCTGAGCATATACTAAAAAAAAAATGTTCTATCCTCTGTAGATTTAAAGATACAACCCTTCAAAGAAGCTCATTTTTTGCCTATAATATAACGTAGTTCAAAAACGATCAACTTTGAAAGCTCACAGCTAGGAAACTATTCGAGCTAGAAGGTTGTTCCATACGGAGATTTACAGGTAATTGAATTTAGTTTCACTCAACTGCGGATTACTTTTGCGTCAGATAAACAGGAAATAAATTAGAACAATTTTTTTACTTTTGCTCAGCATTTTAATTGGTTTAATATAGACAAGGAAGACAAAAATTTATCGTCAACATTTACATAGCATAGAGCTCCACCAAATTAAGCTTTGAATTATTCGCAAAATCGTTTCAACCTCGCATACATATTTGCTAAGGCAGAATTCTTTAAGAACGTCAGACCCGTGGTACGGAAACAATAAGAATCCCATCGAATGAGGTTGGAAAACCTCGAAGCACAGCGTGTTTCCTACAACTACCACCAGACGTATGAAAATTAATTTAAAAAAATAAGATTATAGATTATGCCTACAGGGAAAACCACTTAGAAAAATGCGTCGCAATGCTCTACCGTAAAGTAGTGTGGTAACGAGTAGAAATGTATCAAAAGTTAAGCTGGGTGAAAATCCTAGGTTTCCAGCAGCTATAGCTCAAAAAGGGTCGATTTTATGAAAAATATGTTAAGAACCTTTTTTATAGAAAATTTTATCTGAAATAATTATGATGATATGGCACTTTGCAGTAAAACCATCGTTTAACAAGTTATTTGCGAAAAAAAAAGTTAGTATTATCACACAAATGGACCTGCTGTTTAACGTGAGTTTCTTTTGAGAAGATTTACTTGACAGATTGTATCTCGATGGATTGGAGGCGGTCAGAATGAAATTCTTACTTCGCCCGGAGTCGAACTTGTACCACCATGAACTGTCGACGCACTTAACCTGTAACCTACTATCGCCTCAATACAGAAACATTTACGAGTATGTGAAACAATAAATGTCTATCAAATTTTAAATTGCGAAATTCTCATAAATTCTCTTGCTCGAAAAGCAAGAATTAAAAAGATTAATTTTTATTTTAAAAATGTTTCTTTTCTATATTTATAAATGAGTATCAACGCAAACCTGCTGCTAACTAATCTGAACCTCAAAGAGAGAATGTAGCTAAAGCAAAATCCTTTGCTCAGAAATCTTACAAGGATTTTGTTTACTGAAAAAATAAAATTATACTGTAGGTTAAATTAATTTTGATTAAATAAATTTAACTAAAAATTTGTTACCAAGTAAGCGCTAAGACGGAAAAAAAGGGAAAACAGGTGAATTAGTATTATTAAGGACATAATAAGGTTTTTATTGAAATGTACATTACGTGTTGCAAAAATAAAATTTCATGTGCATAAAAAGAAGTCGAAGTTAGAAAAAAAAAATATATGCCAACTATAAAAATCCCACTGGTGGTTTATAAAGCGAAACAGTAAATGAAGTGCTCAGTCACTTTGAGGTACTTGGTCGTTTTTGTCTAATCTCGTAGTCGTGATTCGATTGCTTTTTTCCTGTAATGAGGCAAACTGCGGCGTACCTGTTGCAGAGTCGCTAGAGGTTTATTGTCGGCATCGGCGTCGAATTAAACTAGACGTATTGTGTTAACTATGCAAGACCGCAATACGAAGACGATTCGATTATTAAGGAGCATTCAATTTTTAATTGACTATTTTCTAAAAGTTTATATTAATGACTGTATGACAATCGGAAAGTTTTCAGCAATAATAAATTGGCCTCCCTTATTGTGCAAGTGCACCGAGCGCGTCGCCAGCATTACTAAATCACTTATTAATGTGCAGGTGACGGCGGTCGCTTTGTGCCTCTACTCGTGTTCCATTAAAATGTAGCAGGAACAAATGACGTACACCGATTCGTACTCCTGCTATTGAGAGAAGGATTATGTATAACTGTGTCTGAATGGAAATGACAAATGGAGAAATGTATTCAAATCGGAATTGTCGGCGATAAAGTGAAAGCCAAGTGGTTCGCGATATGCTTCTTATCAATTATTGGGAATAGAAATTTATAATATTTGACAAAGCGGGCTTGCGCGATACATGTGTGCGGTCACCAAAGATGGCTGGCATGGTTATGATAAGGCGATGCTTTAATGACGAGGTGGTTTCCATGACGACGGCGGGCACTGGGCAGGGCCGGGCGGCGGTCAGCAGGTGAGGCGGGGGCGGCGCGGCGTCGGCCATCACGCAATCTCAAGCATCGTCCTGTCAATATCCTTCTTGCGCCGTCTTTGACGCCGATATGATGTAAGTAATTATTACCGACACCCGGAGTAAAGACTTTCAACAGATTCCAGGAGGGATTGTATGTACGAATTCTCGACTTGGAAGCGGCAGCAACAACAGAGAGCGATGCAGAATTAAGTAAAACGAGCGTCGCGTATCCAATTATAACTTGGAAACGAATTTCTCATTTCGAGACAATTAAGCGGCATATTATAGTCACTGAAGCGTCGTGGCAATACAGCATCGCGTCACTCGAGGTAGGCCGTCTCCACAAATTATACTTTGGGGAACATTAATTTTCATGATGGAAGACGTCGTATGAAGCGCATCGATCGAATTGTCTGTCCAAAATATGGTTCGGCAGTGAAGCAACTCACGAAGTTGTACATTAAGTCCGGAGCTGCAGTTCCGGTCGAACGTGGCCAGCATAAGTCCGGGCCGCAATCAAGCGCCGGGCGTGACGGACATGACAACTGGCAAACGTAGATGATATCTCCGATGTTTATACAGTTATCGAGATGAGATGCTACGTGATCTACTCAACAAACAGCAGCTTATACAACAGTAATGGTTACTTCGCACCCCGAACCTTTTTATTATCATTTCACTTTCCCTCGCGAAAGCTATACGTGATACCACGACTCATAAGCCGTAGCCACCTCTTCTTGCTAGACTCGTTTTGCTGACGCAGATCGCAGGGATTGGAACAAGGAAGAAAAGTAATAAAATAACAAACAGGGAGAGATGAGACCGCGCCCAATTCAGATAAAACATCGCCACCTCGCGGGGTTGTTTCTCGTTCAACTTTCATCTCTTTACTTTTACGCTTCACCGAAGAGTATCAATGGCCATTGTGGCCACCGTTCGCAGTAACCCTCATTTTAGAAAAGAAAAATATTGAGACGTCGATGTTATAATCAAAGTCGTTGCACAGTACAATAATGCAATGCGAGAAATGCAACGGTTGTAACTATCTGTCCCTCGTTATTAGCAGATTAAATAAAATATTGTCATTCAATGCGATCATTCACGCGTGAAATATTCCCGGGGGGCGAACGTCCCAGTATATGTAAACATACTGGGGCAACTATTATTATGATAACACGGCCACCAATCGGAAGAGCAAAGGACATTCTTCCACACGGATGCGTTGATCCCAGCAGGGAGCCATATTACTTTTATTAAACCGCTCTTTCTTTGAGGATTAAAATTTGTCCGTTTGCAGCGAGCGTATATAATCGGAACATTTTGCAATGATATTTGAATTGTATCTTCTTTATATTAAAAATCAAAACATTCGTCGACATTGAAGTAAATTCAGTGGGGCGACAGAAGTTCGGCGAGCCGCGAAATAGAACCAGATGGAGTAAACAGACACAGCTGGGTTCGCACAGTGTCACTTACATCTCAATATACCCCAAGTCTTCTTTCTACTACTACTACCACTCTTTTACTTGTTTACACACGCGACATCCGTACAATTAAAACACGAACATCCACCCTCATCAAACTAATAGACAAAAAACTAAAAGATACTCGCATTAAAATTCAACTTCGAAAGCTCCTCCTGTAGAACACCTAAATTTAAATTCTAATCCCATCCAGCTTTATTGTTAAATGATTTTAATTTGAGTGTGTTTATGAAACTTTTAAATTAATTACACATTAAATATTTTAAAATGGGAACTTTTTATATTTATATTTTTAGAATAAATTTAAAAGAGTTTACGATTTTTTTTCTGGGTTACCTATAAATGTGGAGCTATATTTAACTTTTAAATTATTAAAATATACATTCACAATTGCTTAAATTTGCCTTTTAAACACATTTGATTCAAGTTGTACCAAAAAGCGTTTAACTTTTTTGTATTAGTGGAATCTTAAAATTTTGTATAAAAAATTATTCCCAAACTTTCTGTTATACAATTTACTTAAATTGAAGACATGTTTTGCGTTAATTATTTACGTCCCTTTCCGTTGTTTCATACCATACGCACACCGCGCCGAGGCTCCTGAAAAGCCCGCTGAAAACTGCCTTGATTTAATAATAACAGTGGTGAAATAAACTTTATATTTTTATACTACTACAAATTATTGATATAAAACGAAGAGTAATTTACGTATTCTGCAAAGAGAGTGTAAAATTTGGGTAATTAAAATTTGAACGCGATGTTAAAATCGAGCGTTACAAAAGAATGCGCGGCTTATAACAAAATCAATTAGTTTAAAAATTTAACTTCTGAAAATGTTATTTTGTTTTCGCTTTTGTTTCAATAAAATACCATATAAAATACAAAAACATCACAATAAAATCTATAATCACAGCATAGAGCGACGATGCTGGATAAATTTATTGCCCCTTTTATTACTTTTTACTCAGAAATTTCATTGTACGTATGCAAATAAAACATTTAAATGTGTCTCCAAATCACGATGTATTGTTTTAAGAATCGACCAAATAAATGACAGTTCAGTGTTTGCGATTCACCAGTAATGCAATATTGATTTAAGGAATCCACTTTGGTGCGGAGACAAAAACGACGACTTCTGTAATGCATTATCGCCATGTTTTAGCGTTTGGCTAATATTATTTTTAGCCAAGAAATACAAAAAAGAAGCATAGCATTGTTTTGATGCCAGCTTGCTTTTAAAAGTATCGAGCTTTTATTCTTGAAAAAACTAAACAACATTGAACCAACCAAGATTACAAATAATAATAATTATTGTTGCGCTCTCCAAGTTTTTTCAAAATTTCGAACCGAATACTTTAAATGTAAGATCAAGTTTAAACCTCTTTTGCGTACGGTTTGATAAAATTACTAATTTACTACGATTTACACCTGAGTATAACACTTCATTGATTTCATTATCACACCCAACTAAACCTAACAAAGCGTGACTACCTAACGCATTCACATAAGTAAGAGGCTGTCACAGGAGGTGAATTTTACTAGTTTTACGTTATTTTAATTCTTTACAATTGCTTTTTAAATTAAATTAAATTTTTTAATTAGTTTTTTTCACTTCGTGTCGAAAATCAATCGACACTTAAATAGGCAAGATGAAAATACATTTAGTGATTAAAGTGACTCCTAAAATATGAAACATTTTAATGCTTAATTTTTTCCAGCTTTTAAGCATTGGTCTGCTTATTAATGAACCTCATACATAGAGCAGAGCTTTATAATCCCCCCGCCAACTGGATTGATTACACAGGCCATTTACTCCACTCAGCCCGAAACAACCCAAAAAATAACCAGCCATTGTTGATGGCTACACTTTATTGCAGTAAGCATATGGAATACAGATTCGCTTATTTTATGTTATTACTAAAAGCTCCTAGCAAATCCATACCAGAATTGCTCAACCTCATCAATCTTATAGTTTTATTGTGTCTAGTTATTGCCACAAAAATTGCATTAAGTAAATTATTTTCAACAACGTTCTTAATAAAACTTCCATATATACGGACCATCTTTCAATCACTTACTCGAAGTAAAAAAATTTAAATTGCAAATTTGATTGCGTAAATAAATAACGAAGCAGTTAGGCATTAATAATCGATATAAATATGCATAAACATAAGCATGGGGATAAAGCACAGAGTAAATGACATAAATTAAGCATTACATCAATTTTTCGCCTGACGGCTCAAATAAAGTGACAGAAGGTTAAATGATATTTGGAGTGCGAGTTTTCAACCCCTAGGGAAGACACGCTGGTACAAATTGTAAAAATGTGTTTAAATAAATCTAAACATGAAGTTTGATATTGAGATTGGAATCTCGATGATCTAAATTGCTGAAAAAAATTTAAAAAGTTGTGAAGCATAAAATTAACATCACGTCTTACTTTCGACTAGATTTAAACCAAGAAGCCTGAAAGCTCGTGGTTACTAAACCAAAGCACATTCAGTGAATGCATACAGTTGTTTAAGTGATAACGTACAAGCGTTTTACATAAAACGAAAAGCAAAAATAGAAGAGTACAAAGTGCATAACACTTTTATGACTGAACAAATTTACAATAAAGTCGTTCAAACGTTTGAAATGAATTTGGATACCCAGATAACTATTTAATGAATTTGTGAGGTATACCAGAATTTACCTGATGAAGATATTTCATTTGTTTGAATTAATATTAGTAATTAAGGATTTTAGATTTAAAGAAAATAACTGATTTTTTGTCGTCACTTCCGACTTTTTCGCTCGCCAAGGGCATTATTTACCTTGCTCATCGCTTAAACAGAAATCACAAAATCAGGATAACTATTTTAATTAGAAAGCTAATTGTGATTTTAATTACGTGCAAAAAAATAAAGGGCGATCGTAAATAAGAATTCGTGCACGTTTAAGATCTGAAAACTTGACATTTTTTAGGGTTTCTCCTTCAAATTTGTTTAATTTAAAAAAAAGCATCTACCTACATACGTATAGAAATATTTACAATTTTATATTTAGCAATCTAAGCTTTCACCGCTAACCCACAGAAGGACGTTAATTTAAATAAAGTGCACCAAAACAAAATAAATTGTGTGCTTTTCAAACAATATGTCACGCTTAATTTAAAAAGATACGTTAAAATTTAAATATTTTCAAAATTAAAAATTACAGCATTCTCGTCGTCCGTATATCCCGACTCGTTCGTTATAAATCCCAGTGAATATAATAATGGTTACTACACATATGTTTTGTAATTATGTACGTACATCCAAATTTATTTTAAAAAAATTTATAGATGGTCTTTATTATGTCAAAGGTTCAAATTCGTGTTATTTTCTTTAAACGAAAATAATTTAGCTCAACAAGGCAACTTTGTGATTAATCGATGCGTACTGATTTTGACACAATGTACTAATAATTGTATGCTTTTTTTCAGTGCAAGCGAGGGGGTACCTTCATAGGCAACACCCCAATCTAGGATGGTAGTGTGAGATTATTATTATATAACTAGCTGATAGCCCGTCCGAGGACGGGTAGCTAGAAGGACGGGCAGGCAGCCAAGGTAACTTAAGTTGAATGAAGATTAAGGAAAGCTCTCAGCGCAATCCAAAAGCCATATGACCTTGGCTGCCTGCCCGTCCTTCTAGCTACCCGTCCTCGGACGGGCTATCAGCTAGTTACATACAGTTGTGCAAACTTTCTTGTTTGTCCTTCAGGTGGATACAGGTTTGTGGTTCTGTGGTACGTCTGTCCATGAATTTTGAAAACGTATGGTCCGTTACCCGGCATTGAAACAATCTCTGCTCCCATTGAAGCGAAAGAAACCGAGGAATTGTAAGAGCGGATGTGCTGACGAAAGTTCTTGTAGTAAGGATTTTCTGAATCTGAAAGCATAGAGCGAAGAAATTCGGGATATAACAATAGATTCCCATGTTGATCGAGCGGTTGCGGAATCTTCACTTTTCTTTTATGACAGCAGTTGTTAAATTGTTTATCAACTGGACGCTCCTTGGCGAAATTCTTGGAGCCGCAGAACTGACAGATGGAATTCATTTCTCCACAATCGTGTCGAGTAACGTGAGATTCATCAAATCTCAATGCTCTTATTTGGAGTTGAATTGCTTGAATTTGGTATCGATTTTCTTTCTGTCGATGTATCGCATGGGATCGAGCGTTAGCAGCTTGCCGCGCTTGAGTTTCTTGTAATGTTCCACGTTGTTGACGTGTCGCATGGGATAGAGCGTTAGCAGCTTGCCGCGCTTGAGTTTGTTCCAAAGTTTCACGTTGTCGACGTATCGCATGAGACCGAGCGTCAGCTTGTCGCTGTGATCGAAGCTGTTCTTCTGTGTTATTAGCTCTTGTACGTGCTTTTCTCTCACGATTCAATCGCCGTCGCTTTGCAGCAGGATTTTCAAAATTTTCATTATCCATTATGGAAGTTCACATAATGCTTTTTTGGAAATAGCTGTCATAATTTTTCACCTATATAGGAAATTTAAATACGTTGATCCCTTGATACGTTGATCCGATGATACGTTGATCCGATGATACGTTGATACGATGATACGATGATACGTTCATCCGATTGGTTATGAAATTATCCGTTATGCGTTCGGTTCGGTTTGCTTCGGGTATTTCCGTGGGACAGACAGAAAGAAAGACTTGGCCTTTTATAATAAGAGATATTTAAATAAACCAATAATGACCTGTACGTTCTTTGACTGCTAGTGTTATTTTTGAACCTACTATATTGACAAAAACTTAAACTACTTCTTTAATTTACAAAAAGCAACAAGTTCTGACATTTATTTATTTAGGAAAGATTACAAATTTACTACAATCATGAAATATAAAAATATTAATCACAATGAACCAATTATCATACTAATAAATATAAAAATCACCAACCGAATTCACCATAATTGGAGCTGCATTCCAAAATCTATATGCAAGTGGTTGGAGAACTCCTGAAAATGCATTACGACATCGGTAACAAATAGTCCAGAAGGATCTTCTTTATCTTTTTTATCGATTGATGTCTACAGGTGTCGGTAGAGTAGATGTTAAGACGGTTAATCTCTTCAAGTAATTTGCGGCACTTTTACTCTTATCAATACGAAAACTTAAAATATTTATTATTTTCTCATGATTTATGGTTAAATTGATGGTACGTATTACTTTGTCCAATTGGATATTGACTCCTTCTGAAATGAAAGTATTTATAATTTCTAGAAAACCTCAGTCAACGAAAAGCAGCTTTCAATAGGTTTGGTTGCAAAATAAGAGATGGAAAAAAGCTATCAACTGAAACTACCAGAATCATACGATGATGTTAGCTAATTATATTGAATTTAATTAAGAATGCTGTAAAAAGCATTCCTAAAGGATCACAGGTAGAAAGACGCCAGCACTGCATGATAGACTCGACTCTGTGTTAATTGAGGATAGATAGCAAATGAAAAGCAAAGGATTGAAATCAGAAGAAACAAAAATCCAAATTAGAGATCTTAATCATAAAATAATACAGACTACATGCAGTAGAGATCAAAACAATTAACCCAAGTAGAGTAGCGCAATAGCACGTTAAAATAGGTAACACCAATCGTATAGAGGGTGCAGAATTCCCGGGGCGAACGGTAACAAATATTGAAGGGAACCTGGAGTTGTGCAGACCATACTACCAGGATCTGCTTTGTGATGACGAATCAAGGTGATGTGAGGAACTATATTAACTCATAAAGAAGGCATGAAACAAGTTATCAGAGGCGGTTGGCACGGGGAGGGCAACGCCGGCGCCGCCGTCCCAAAATGGCAACTGAAACAAATTTTGTTCAATGCGAATGTAGTTACGCCGTTAAATATTGGGCAATCCGACATCGCTAGCGCTGTGAATGGTTGCACCGATTTAAAACATTTGACTAAAAAGTGCAAAATTTAATCTGAACCCCCCAATCGGAAGAAACAAATTGCGCTATCATCTATACAGGGTGTGCTAGATTGTCAAATCTTTAATCTTATTTTAATATTCATTTCACAAGTTAATTCTTAAACTTAATATAATAGCTTCTATTTATTTAATTAAAAGTTATCTTTTTATTAATTCATCTATATATAACCCTAACTTGATCTGTTAATCCTATCTCCAGTGTGACCTGTAGGCCGCACAATCAAAGCAATGACGTTCTAGATGGCTAAGCTACATAAGAAAAATTGTACTTTTCTACTATTCACATACGTGTTTGTTATGGTTGTGCGGCCTAAAGGCCGCACTGAAACAATTTGAAGTTAGTAACAAAACATGAACCACTAAGAGATACCTTATGAACAAATAGATCATAGATCGACATAAGTGATGTTTTAAGCCAAAATGATTCTTTATTACCTAAGTTTTACAGCCTAAAGACCAGATCATGAGTTCAGTTTAGCGTTACAGACAGACACACACGTAGATCAATTTAGGCGGAGGTGTAATGCGATTGCCATGCACTATTACCAGTGGCACTCTCGCTTGACGCAGTCCTGACCTTCTTAGACAAGTACCCAATAACAAGGTCGGCTTTCCCTGCTATTCTTTAAAAAATACTTTAAAGAAACCCGTTCGGATTATTTTATTCACGTCCACCCCCACGGGCGTGCATGTTAAGAAATAAATGGGACATTATATTATGTTTATTTTTCGTGTTGAAGGAGTGGCGGCTAACCCTAAAATGTACACGGCTCGTGGGCCCCTATCCAAAATATGAAAACGATAAAAAAAATACAATAAACATATTTATCTTTACATTTTGTGTCTCCCCATTGAATAATATTACGAGTCGATATTACAAGAAGTTATAAAAAATTGGCGGCTGTAGAGGACGGGGGTTTGGAATATCCCCCCACCACATGGTGATCAGAATGGCGGGGTATTCCATATATCCTCCAACGAAAAGTATTAATATTTTCAAAGGAACAAAAATATATTATTATATTTATATTTTTCGTTTTCATTTAAATTTTGTGTCCCTCGCATTGAAAGAAGTCAAGAGCTGCCACTGCAAGCTATGGACAATACTGCTTGAAATTTGAGTACCCCATCATTTAGTATCCCATATCCAGTCTGTAAATCAGTAACAGTGCTATAGTGCAAATCTTCTTCTTCAGGTGCCTATCCGTTATCGGATGTTGGCGACCTCTCTCCTATGTATGTGTTGTGCATTTGTAGTACTATCACACACATAGGGGACCTACTTGTTTAACGCGGGCTCCGAACCGCGGGAAGTGTATACACTTCAACTCCAGAGAGGATATTCTTGGCATATTACACCTCGGTGGTTTGCCATTGCCTTCCGAGGGGAGACGGTCAGAATAAAGATTTTACTGAGCTATAGCAGCTATAGCAGCTAAATTGCAGCTATAGCAGCAATGCACTTAACCGCTTAAGCTGATTACCGTCTCTTGGAATCTTGTAATCTTGTAAAAATAGTGCAAATAGATAAACACAAACCAAAGCTCAAGGGATAGATATAGTTATGCTATCAACGATCTTTTATTAGCTTGATATTCTTTCAAACCTCAAGTCCATTCCTGGATTATAAGCCTCTCTCCCATGAGGGCGTTCTTTTTTTAATTAGGCACTACGCGGTTCAACATACTATATGGAAAAAACATTATTAGAAGGACAGCTGAAATGGAGCAAAATATGATGATTATAAATCACATATCGATAATACAGCACCGTTAACAACCTTATCTAAAGAACTAACAAAATGTGTCAGAAGATTGGGGGATAAAAGTAGAGACTACCGTTTAAACATAAACTACTCGAAAACTAAAATCATAATCATTGACAGAATTAGATAATATAGCAAACTAAAAGGAAGATAACCTGAAATCGGATACAAATGTGAAATAGTAAAGAAATCCATGAGGGACCTACCAAAGACCTGGATAGACGGTTGCATCACACTAAACACAAAGAAAAGAGCTGTCCGAACAGGTAAGACAGCTCCAAGCCACATTAGAGCTTCTCGTAGTTAACACTCAAGCCCGGCCCATTAGCAGTGAGCTGCTTGTCTCCCTTTGCGAAGGGCAAGCTGAGCTCCGCGAAGGGCAAGAGGCCCTAAAACTACAGCTTGAGTTAAACAAAACTGAGATGGTGGAGGCCTTTAACAAACTCAAGGTGACTCCTCCCCCCCCCCACAAATAATATATCAAAAAATAAGAGGGGTAGGAGAGCTAGAAATAGGGGTAACCAACACCCCAACCCCTCGACCACAACCCCGCATGCCGGGATAGTTGAGTTGGTCGCTCCTTCCCCTAGAAACCTAAATACAGAAGCTGAGGCTGAGCAAGTCCCTCAGTTTCAAGTCACTATGATGACTGAGCCGGAGACGCCTACTACTCCGGCATCGACACAAATACTTTCACCATCCCTCCCGACGGTTGCCACACAGACAGACGGTGCAGTAGCGAGCACCTCGGGCGAAGGGTATGAGCTGCAGCCGCATCAAAAAAGAGCGGCTAGCAGACGAGCAACTAAATCTCGGAGCCCGCCAGCGCCCAGAAAAACCGGGGCACCGAGTCCGAATACAAATAGAAATGTTGGAAGAAATAGACATGAAGATCCGGTTATCTTCATTACCCTGAGACAACCGGGATCTCAATTGGAATTTGCAGAGGTGGTCCGGAAACTAAAAGAGAGTTTAACCAGAGAGACTGCCTCTATAATTAAAAACACCAGGCTAACAAAGGCCGGCAATGCCATCCTGGTGTTGCAAGACAAAGATGACCTTCCTGAGAAACTTCTCAAGGAGGTCAAATCGGCAGTTGACGACCGAAAAGCAACTGGCCGTAATTGTAACAAGAACAAGTTACACATTTCGAATATTTCAATTCGCGACCTGGATCCTCAGGTTAGTGAGGAAGAGGTTCTATTAAGCGTAAGTACGATCATCGGGGCTGGAGGATCCATAACCCTCCAGTCCTTAAAAAGAGAGCGAAATGGGACCCAAACGGCAACGATTAGGGCGGACATTAACAACGCCAACATCCTCGCCGCCGCCCGGACGATCCCCGTCGGACTTTCGGGAGCGTGCAGGGTGACTGCCCTAAGTCGTTGCTTTCGATGCTGGGCCTCTGACCACAAGTCAGAGAACTGCAGAGGCTCAAATAGAACGAGACTCTGCTGGCACTGCTGCCAGTCGGGCCACTTGGCCAAGTACTGTAGTAGCAGAAAACCAACTTGCGCTAAATGCGGGAGACACGACCATCGTACCATCGATGGGTCATGTATGTCTCCAACGACCCGGAGCGCGGTGCCAACACCGGCACCGAGACGCAACACCTTCGGGGTCACCATTTCCCGCAGGGGGGCCAACGCCCGATCAGTCGCCTAGACGATTGCCAGAGACGGCTGGGGAGAGCGAACCCCAGCAAAGAACAGGCCGTGTCAGGTTCATACAAGCGAATCTGCACACGGCACGGGCAGCCCTCGATCTACTGCTTGAAACCGTGCACCGCCTAAAGATTGATGCGGCACTCCTGTCCGAGCCAAACCTCCTAGGGTCCGCTAACTTTGTTAGAGACCGGACTGGCAGAGCAGCCATATACCTGCCTCCAACAACTTCTACAGAGGGGATAGGAAGCGGCGAAGGCTACGCTTGGGTCAAGATCGGAGGGGTGAAGGTAATTAGTTGTTATTACTCACCCAACGACCCGATCGCAGATTTTAGAACCCAACTCGACCTGCTGGCCGCAGAGGTCAGAGCGGCCCGAGCGCACGGTGAACAAGTGTTGGTCGGGGGCGACTTTAACGCCCACTCCCCTGAGTGGGGATCGCCAGATGAGAACGAGAGAGGAGAGGCTCTCTGCGACTTCCTTGGCCCAGCGGGATTGGAGGTGGGTAACGTTGGTAACACCCCCACGTTCGTAAGGGGCAACTCAACCTCCATCCTAGATTTAACGCTGGCGACCAGTGGTGTCCTCCAGGAGTTGGTCGACTGGAGGGTACTTGATGAAGAAACCCTGAGCGACCACAGGTACATCTCCTTTTGTCTGGAAAGAGTAGAGAGTGTCGATACTCTACAGGCAGAGGGATGGTGCTCATTCAAGATGAATGTGGTGGCGCTCAGAGCTGAATTTGCTCGTATAGCCTCAACTGGGCAGATAACAGACGCCGACGCTCTCACGGATGCACTTGTGGGAGCTTGCAACGAGGCTATGCCGAGAAGGGGGGGACAGTCGAGACGCCCGGTCTACTGGTGGACCGAGGTCATCTACGAAGCTCGTAAGACCGCGAAGAAGCTCAGCAGAGTGGCTCAGAGAGTTAAAACTCTGCACTCTATCGCAGAATACAAAGCTGCAAAGAAAAAGCTCCGCCATGCAATTGCTGATAGTAAAAGAAAATGTTGGCTGGAGCTTCTAAAGTCATTGGACGACGACCCGTGGGGCTTGGCCTATAAGGTAGTGAGGGGTAAGCTAAGAGGGGGAAGAAACATGACCGGACCGAGCCCACCCAAGGTCCGGGAGATAGCGACGGTGCTCTTCCCTGAGCATCCGATCTTCCGGGAGCCAAGAATGCTCCCACCCCAGCAGATTAACCTCTTTACAACCGTTGAAATCCAAGCCGCAGTTAAAAGAATGGCTTCGGACAAGGCCCCGGGTCCCGATAACATTCCTGGTCGGGTCGTGAAGATAGCTTTCGACGAGTGCGGGTTAACCTTCCTGTCTGCCTTCAACGACTGCCTCGTTAAGGGAGATTTCCCGGCGAGGTGGAAAAAGGCGAGACTGGTGTTGGCCCGCAAAGGTGTCAAACCTGTCGACGTAGCGAGCAGCTATAGACCTATATGCCTCCTCGATCACGTCGGCAAGGTTTTTGAACGAATGATCCTGGACAGGCTCATCCAGGACATAGAGAGATCGGGCGACCTCAACGAAAGGCAGTTTGGCTTCCGATGCGGCCGATCGACTGTGGATGCTCTGGAAGCAATAGTCGGAGTCGCGGGAGAAGCAGTGCAAGGTACACGGAGAACTAGATGCTTTTGCCTTGTCGTCACCCTGGACGTAAGAAACGCATTTAATTGCGCAGGGTGGAGGCACATACTGAACTCGTTGAGAGCCCGAAATATCAGTCCCGAGATCTTCAACCTGGTGGCCAGTTACCTTGAAGATAGAAGTCTTATCATCAACGGTGCCACTAGGGAAGTTACCAGCGGTGTCCCACAGGGTTCAGTACTTGGCCCAACCTTGTGGAACGTAATGTATGACGAAGTTCTCGGGCTGGAATACCCAGACGGCACTACGCTGTACGGCTTTGCCGACGACCTCACCCTCATCGTTGTAGACAGAGAGTCGTCGGCTTTGGAAGCCAAAGCAAACGCAGCGATAGCCACCATAAACACCTGGGCGGGCAGCCGCGGACTTACTTTGGTGCCGGAGAAATCCGAGGCAGTCGTAATCCGCGGCAGAAGAAAAGCCCCCACTATGAGGCTGCTTTTGGGTGGTTCCCCAATTGCAGTCAAAGACTTCGTCACCATACTGGGGGTAAAGATAGACAAGAACCTGAATTTTGCCGATCACATCCGTACGGCGTGCAACAAGGCGACGGCGATAGTTACTTCGTTCGCTAGACTAATGCCCAACATCGGTGGCCCAAAACCGACGAAGCGAAGGATGTTGGGCACCGTCGCACAGTCCGTGATGTTGTACGCCGCTCCCGTTTGGCAAGAGGCCGTCAACGTCCAGCGTAACCGTAAGAGGCTGCAAGCGGTCCAGCGCAAGATGGCACTTCGAGTAACTTGCGCTTACAGGACCGTGTCCGGCGAAGCCGTGCGAGTCTTGGCCTCCATGTCTCCCATAGAGCTTTTAGCTAGAGAGAGAGCAGACGTACGAGCGGGACCGGACCCCACCATTAAGCAGCGGACGCTCGACGATTGGCA
Source organism: Podabrus alpinus (assembly GCA_932274525.1). NCBI lineage: Eukaryota > Metazoa > Arthropoda > Insecta > Coleoptera > Cantharidae > Podabrus > Podabrus alpinus. Next base: position 44,914,505 of record OW026451.1, read on the forward strand.
AAGGAGCTGGTCCTCCGGCACGAATGCCGCTTGGACCAGAAAGCTCATTCCGGATCTTCGTCCTTGGGTAGCGAGAAAGCACGGAGAGGTGAACTTTCATATAACACAAGCTCTCACCGCCCACGGATGCTTCCAGGCATATCTCCACAGGTTCAGGCTGACCGAGTCACCTGCCTGTCGTTACTGCGGGGACGAAGATACGGCGGAACACACTCTTTTCGGATGCCTAAGATGGGAGAGGGAGAGAGTGATGATTTCGCTCCGGATGGGCGACACACTAAGCCCGGACAACATGATTGCTTTCATGCTGTCCGGCGAAGACGAATGGCTGGCTGTAGCGGTCTTCATCAGTCAAGTGATGAAGACCAAGGAGGGGGACGGACGAGCTGAGCAAGCCGCAGCTCGAGTCCTCGCCCTACAGTTAAGTCAATGACAGCCTTTTTAAGTTCCCTTGAGAAGTTCCCGCGAGAAGATGCGCGAGAAGATGCGCGAGAAGTTCCCAAGAGAATTCCCGAAGAATATCGTCATTGATCGGCGGGTCGGGTCGGGTCGAGTAGTGACGGTCGTTCGACGGGGTAGGTTAGTGTCGGTACGACGATAGCGCGTAGACCCTCTGTGGACACAAACTCTCGTGCTAATCCAGAGGGGGACGATCGCGAAAATAGTGCCGTCAAATATAAAGACGAGTGGACTGGCACTTTGCCAGCGACCACAAGTTTTTCAAGATGACCCGGTCGCATCGCGCTCTGTGATTTAATATGATTTGCAGGGTCGCTTGGGGGCTCGGAGTCTCCGGTATGGATGACGGTCGGCTCGGCCTTGACTTTGTCGCCGGAAGTTCCGCCTATTAAGTTAATGACGAGTGGACTTTCACCTATACTGACGATTGCGGACCACTAGGTGGCCCGGTGAGACGTGTTGGATCGCGGCGAGCGGTGTGTCCGGTTCAATTGGAAAAGTAGAATCAAGTGATAGTGCCTGATCTCCCGGACACAAACTTTCGTGCTAAACCGGGAGGTCATCGGGAGCCTGCATCATCGATGCAGCATGGAAGATCGCAGACGACAGCGGAAGTAATGCCGAGAAGGTAAAGCCCGCTGTCGTCGGGGAGGGGGTTTTAGTCAGTTAGAATCTGACACTACCATCCCTGATGGGGTGGTGCCTATGAAGGTTTCCCCCTTCCCTGCAGAAAAAAAAAAAAAAAAAAAAAAAAAAACACAAAGAAAAACAAATCGTTGAAACCCTGATGTTCTCTCTGAAAAAGAGAGAAAAAAGATAAATGCATGGGAAATATGGTACTGAAGAGAATGCTTCGTGTCCCTTGAGGGCTTATTCTATAACTTTTTCGACTATCACTTTGCAGGGTACTTTATATTGCAAAATCGATACTACAATGCGAATAAAAAAAAGAGAACTAAGAATGGTACCGATTCTGTGCAGTCGTATGCATATGGACACCTAACAAGAAAGAATGACGATAACATGGAGAGACTCATAATTCTGAAAAAATAGAAAGGACAAGAACGATTTTGGGCCAGTTGGGATTCCACCAAAATGAAGGTGCGACTAAGTCTGGAAATCTATCCAAACCATTTATGAAGCTACTGAAGAAGATACAAATGTGGGAAAGCTACTGAGGCAATAGAAAGGGAAACCTGATCACAATTCTCCTGACAATAGGAAACAAACAAGAAACACAAAACTTTTATTTATCTCAAATATGTCGTAAAAGAAATATAATATGCTAATAAATCAGCTGTTGTAGAGTATAAAGATTTGGGATTCGGACAGTAGAAGTTAAAGATTCCTAGTTGCTACAAAATTATTTGTGTCATGGATCGCATTCCACGTTAAGCTATAGGTCATTGTTCACATTTAGTTAAAATTCGGCCTTGCGGCTTTATCCTGATTGTTGAATGGTTTATCCGTAATTAAATCAATTATTTTTCGCTATACAGTTATCAGCATAAAAACCTCAAACAGAGAAGGTGTCAGAATTTTACCGACAATGGAAAATTTAAAAAATGTTACACTTCTCGCGATGGTCTATGATTTTTTAAGTACTTCGTAATAAAACGTTAAAATCGAGACTATGAAAATGATAATAAAACTGAACTAAAGCAGCGGAGGCATTGAATTCACAAGATATCAAAGGGCACTACGTTTTTGTTAACTTTTTGAGTTATATTGTCTTTGTCATTTCTCGTATTGAGGAGCCTGTGCTATAGCCAAAGAATAGTAGGCTACCATAAAATTCTTGGATTATTTGTTGTTTCATCATAAATCTGGAAAACTGCAGAGAAATCAGAGAAGTGACAACTTGCTACTAAAACGTCTCGTGCCGTTTTGATTATTATCCCTTTAAAGATTAAAATTAAAAATGTTATAAAAATCTCAGTAACACCTTTATTTCTCATATTTAAGTAAGTGGCGTAAATAAAAAGCTGGTGTACAGATAAGCATTGAGCTGTAATCGGGCCGAATTGCGACAAAAATTCTCCCCTTCGCTTTATACTTTGAAACAAATCATATGCAGAGAAAGATAAGCAAATGTTGTGAATACAATCTGTTCAGAATATACCTTTTATAATAAATTATTATATTAATTATTTCAACGACAGCCCGCACAGCTGGGGTTGTAAATTTTGAACTCCCAAATCTAAACTAGAATTCATCTCAAAAGTCCGCTTCTCCGAAAACCATATAATATATTGGTTTTTCGTTGCTACTTACAATATATTTGTCGAGCTAAGTAGTATGGCTAATGTAGGTATAATATAACTCTTCCACAGCACATCTCCATTTTAAATTAGTTCTTAAGTTTGAACACTACGTTAAAATTGAAGAAAATGAGTAATCTAGCACTTTTTGACTATAATATGTGGATTTAAAAGCGTGAAGTACTTAGTAGTGTAATTGTATACACAATGTATAAACATATTTCTTAACGTTCCATATTAACTCCACCGTTAGTTGCCTTATTCGTTAGCTCTAAATAAAGTTACTTAGACTTGAGGTATAGCTTCAATAAACGACTTGCAAAATAGACTACAATAAGAAGTAGTGAGATGAAAGTTCTCTTTAATTTTGTTACTATTAATGCTACTGCCAAGTGGCGTACTAATTTCTTATAGTTAATTTTTATTTCTCTTGTACATCAAATGAAATTTGTTTAGAAAGACTAACTGATTCGTTTAGTTTAAAACTGGATTTATAGTTAAGATAAGATTCTAGGTAACATTCGTTAAGACTTTTGGCAGTGGCGTAGCTAGCATGGGTGACACCCGGGGCGGATTTCATGGGTGTCACCCCCACTTAGGCTGATGACTTTTTTTTAGAGGTTGCACCTAGGGAAAAAAGGGGTGCCACCCCTAAAAACCTAAAAAACGAAAAAGGTCACTCATTTTTGTTTTTAAAAACCAAGAAACGAGGTAATTTTAGTCAGGAAATTTAACTAATTTGGGGTCCGCCCCCACCGCCCCCCCACTAGCTACGCCACTGCTTTTGGTAAGAGTTATTCGTGTTTCGTCGTTCCCTATCAGATTTATAGATAGATTTTTTATTTAATAATTATTAATTTTTACATTAGCCAATATTATTTAAAGCAAATTATTTTTTTGGCATAAGGATTCGAATGTTGTTAATCGAAGTCAAAAAATTTTAATTATTTATTACTTCATCTTAAATCATTTATTAATAATAATAGATTACTAAAATGTAAGTTTACCTTTATAGTTAATATTTTGTTACCACGTTCACGCGGACTCTGATGAACAAATTTCACTAACACGATTATTTTTCACCAGGCTCCAACGTCATTCAAGACCGAATTAATATAGTACAAAGTATCTATGTTTGGTAACTCATTATAAACTGTTATATATTCAGTATAGGAACAAAGCAGAAAAGTAGCCATTGTAAAGTTTATATTATATTAATTATTACACAGGCAATAGGAAAATTAAATTGCAATATAAAATATTTGTATAAAATGCAATCACGTTTAATTGCAACAAGTTGTATATTTGTGTATGACAAATCAGCAAAGAATAAAATCAATTATCAATTTCTACTTTTTATGTATCCGATTACGACATTTTTAATCTCTTACAATTTATCTTCTAGTTCTGGAATATCGCATATATGCGATATTTCGTTCAATTTGAAGTTGTTCAAGTTGCTAAAGTTTTATATTATTAATCCTGCAAAGTTGACAATACTCGTAGCTACTGAGATGTATTATCAGTTTACTATAGTAGTTTGCACTAATGTGGAATGTCCTGTGCCAAAACATTGAACTGAAACATTAGGGTATGTCATTATCAAGACATCTTAAGTACCTATATAATATAGGGCTTACAAAATTATCCACAATTAAATTGGTTCACAATATTTAGACACAAGGGAAGACTGACCATCATATAGTAGCTACAGAAAAGCGTTGAAGTAGAACATAGTTAATTCTGCATGGTTGCAGAATTTTGAATTTTATGTTTCAAAAATTGGAAAAATTCGAAACTTAACTCGATCAGTCGCCCTGAACGATAAATTTGAATTCTTTAGCTTTAGTTTTAGTTTCAGCTTCCGTTTTTAATATTTCAGATCCCAACCTCGAATACTTTTTCTTGTGAAGATTTTCAAAAATTACATCCTGAAATGTTAAATTAGTTTAAGAACAAAATTAAATACATCCCAGAAAAGAAAAATTGAAGTTGAATGCTAATATAAATAGTAGTAATAAAGGAGGAATTCGAATTAATTAATATTTTAAATAATTTTCTTAATTTTCTTAATTTTCTATATGATGGAAATCTTGCAATTTTGACTTAAAAGTAGAATTTAGGTATTAATTAAAAATATTGAAAAATGGATTCACTGCTTATATAAAAAATATTAAAAATTGAAAAATCCTTAAAATAATAGAAAGAATCGAAAACTACAAAATTACCAATGAATTTATAATACCTGCACACATTTGTTTTCCAACCTAAGAAAATTATTGTGATGTGGAAACATACATAACTGAACTGAAATGTTACAATAATTGAAGTTAACATTTCAAATTTTAAAATAAAATAAATGTAAAATTGCTGATAAAATTAAATGATTTTAACAATCTTTAGCAATCATTTTTCAATTAACAAAATTTAGTAATCATAGCAGTGTTCCTGTTCACCAGGATTGAGCAAAAACTCCGCGAACTCAGATATTTGGAGCCGAATTTCTGCTTTATACTCAAACAGCGGTAATAGCAAGCCACTGCTGTGGTCGGTTCATATAACATATTAACGTTTTTCACGCTACAGCTTGGGGTGGGCTCAGAGCCCCTAGCTGTGTATTCCTAACTTTTAAAATTTGGATATTCACAACAAAATTATTGCAAAATAAAATTTGATATTCTTGAAATAACACAATTTTTTCTTTCCATCAAATATTAATTTTATATTAAATGTCCTGAAAAATTAAATAATAAAATTGGGGTTTAATTTAAAAGTTTTACATATCCTATAAAATGTTAATCAAATTAAAATTTTTTTATTGGAATCAAAATCATAAGATCCTTCCTGACGGACAACGTTTAAATATATACGTAAACTTTGGGGTCCTAGACCTAGTTTCACAGTCACACGTTATCTTTAAGCAAATGATTAAATATGAGCCTGAAAAATTACACGTAAGATAATATATCAATACCATAATTATTGGCATAACAACATTTCTTTATTTTCATCCAGAGATCTCATTTTTAAATCAAATTCTTTTGAGTATTACAAAGTAACTACGATTTCAAGTGTTTACAAAGGTTTAACTACCCATGAGTACCCCCACGATAAGGGAGAATGTCAAAATTTACAAAAAAATAAATATTAAAAATTTAACTAGACATTACAAAATTAAAGCAAATGTTCTGGGCAAGTATGCTCCATTTAATAATATTGTGATTTTCAGTAAAACAAATGAAATACCTGAAAAATTGAATGGAAATTAACTGAAAAAATCGGTATTTTGGTCGATTAGAAATCCGTTAGGGATTGTCTAATAACCCACATGATTTCGATACCACATTGGAAGGCAAACTATTGTTGATAGACAAGTACTCATCATAGGATTCGGCAGGTAGCAATTCCAAATCCTTGTGATAGATCTGTTCCTGATTGATATAAGTTCGATTTTCCTGTTCAAGATCCTCTCATCTCTCGCCATAAAGATTATGATTGCCGTTCCGTTTGCGTATTTTAAGTCTCAGTAGCTTCTTACGCTCCCGTTCAAATTCTAGGACAGAATCCCAAAAACCCTATGTAGATAAATCCTATCAGTTGCAGTCAGTTAAATAGTTCCCGATTGTAGTTGTTTTGTATACTAACTATACTACTACTTGTACTAACACCAACAGAAGCTACCGAATACTCACTATGGAAAGAAACGACAAAACTTAGAAAAGGCAAAGAGAATGTACCCCCCATTAGAAAATCAGGCAAGAACAGATAAAGAAACGGCCGAGTTATTCGCAAATAATCTATCGGGCGTATTCAATCCCTTCGCATCCGAGATTTCCCAGGAAGAAGAAGACGAAATAGCCGAGATCTTATAATCTCCATTACAGATGGCACTACCTATTAAAGCCATAAAACTGGGTGAAATAAAATTTATAACTTTATGTTATAAATGGTGGGTCAAATAATACTGATGCCAAATTGCCAAAACTGGGAAAGCCAACAGAAAAGGTGTCATCGTATAGACCAGGGGTGGCCAAGCTCCTTGATAGTCGAGCCATTTTTCAAAATTTGAAACACATACGGAACGATAATAATTTTTTTAAATATAATAGCACAAAAATGAAAAGGGAACTCGGGTACATTTATCGAGAGCCACAAGTAATCCTTCAAAGAGCCGCATGTGGCTCGCGAGCCGCAGGTTGGCCACCCCTGGTATAGACCAATAAGTCTCTTACCCAACTTGTCAAAGCTCTTTGAAAGACTGCTCACGAAAAGATTAAAACCGGTACTCGACATCATACCCGAATTTTAGTTTTGATTTCGCGAGCAACACGCAACTATAGAACAGGTGCACAGAGTAGTCAAAGTAATGAACAGCACATTTTAGAGTAAAAAATGTTGTTCCACTGCTTTCTTGGTCGTGACTCAGGCGTTCGATAAGGTGTGGTTTAAACCGAACATCAGGGTTCATCTGCTACAGCAAATTTACTGCAGATATCTTTTACGTAGCAGATGTTAAAATCTTCAATTGGACCGTCTCATTAGCGGGAAGATTGATAATTCATTATTGATTGATTATTGATAATCGATTATTGTTTAGGAGCAGATCTCGGTATGTACATTATATGTATATTACTTAAGAGTTATAAAAAAAGTTAAAATACCCATCCGAATTCTCTTGTTTTTTTAAAGAACCGGAGAGTGAAGGAAAATTTGTAACAACCCCCCCCCCCTGGTCAAGATTTTCCCGGGGCATTAGCAATACTCAACAATACTCAATCTAAGTCGCTGGATTGCCTTTAGTCGGATTGGAAATAAACTTTGAAAAAGTACAATGCAGGTCAAATGAAGAGCACACGGCAGAATAAGAAGAGGTAGAGAAAAAAGGAAGGGAAGTCGAAATTTTATACTTTTCATTATTTTGCAATCCTGAATATATCTTTTAAACAAAATTTCATCCAGAAAATAAACCCTATTCCGTATAGAAAATTTAATGAACTTCAACTTGAGTCTAGCGAATTTTTTGAAAAATCAATCCATTATACACACTATTAGTTGAATTCTGTGCAATTTACCACTGAATTAAAAATTCTCGCCCGATAGAATCCACATTTAGTCGACTTCTTTCGTTGAAAATTTGATAAATATGCAAATTCCATAATTTATTATATTTTGATTTATTTGTATTTTCTTTATGTAAATGGCTGCATTTTGTTTTTCTCTAATTGCAGATTTTCTGCAAAATGAGTTGGATTCGGTTAAAATATATAGGGTACAGATAAAAGGCAAAGAAAAACTTAAAATTCGAATTTTTTAACATTACTTTGCTTAATTTTATCTATTATAACTTGTAAACTGTTGATTCTAGACAATAAACTAAATAATTTTGCGGTCTTTAAAAAAGCATTAAATAATTTCAACAGAAAATCGATAGTTTCACTGCTGTAGCTATTTTAAGGTAGATATAAAAAATATCACTTTAAAAATTAAGACAAAAGTTTTTTACTAAGACATCTGTATTATAAATTGGACAATCAATAAGAATTGGGGAACAACGTCAGAAATTAGAAATAGAAGGAAGAAAACTATCAGGCAGGGTTGGAATTGGGTTAGAACAAAAAATATGAATTGTGGGAAGAACACAAGTGACTTAAATAAGGTTTAAGAGAGAAATTGATTAGGTCTACATCTGAAGGGTAGAAAACGGCTGAAACAAGGAAGAGAAATAAAACGTAATTTCTTTAAATATTATTTTTCAAAAAAATTCGAAGCTTGTATTATAATACAAACCAAATGTCTACTTGTTGTTTGCAGTAATATGGGATCAGTAGTTCCCTGATCTGGAATACATGGTGTAAAAATCGTCTATTCCCGTGGTTCCGAATTCACGTTAATCTGTGGGTCCGCTGCGTATGTCACAAATTTTATTATTTTAAAAACTATTTCATTTCAAAACTGTTTAAAATTTACTTTAGTAATTTTTTTAATGTTAGTGTTATGTAAACACCTGTAAAAACCTGAACTACAAGACAAACTATTAAGTTAGTGGTTATGACTTATCTGCCTACAAGATTGGCGTCTTGAAAAGTCCCCAATGTAATGCTCATTCATTAACCTATGATCCTTTACAACGTAGGTACTTTACTCCTAATATGTACGCGTGTGAAAATCGTACGCCGATCCTGGGAAAAGCATTTAACTTAATTACTTTATAATAGGTAACCAATTTCGATATCTAAATTTTCACAATACTGAAAACCCATTTTTTAAATGAATACAATTTAATCTGCATTATTTGTACTAAAAATTTAGAGAATTCTTTTCTGATTTACTGAAAATTTGTGGGTGAACCGAGCTGGAGTTTTGCCAATAATAAATTAGACGATACAATTTTCTTGTGTACGATTTTATATTTTCCGTTATAAATTTAAAGAGTTTAAAAATTTAAAATGATGTTACCACAAGATATAAATTTTGGCAAATATTTCGGTAGTTGTATTAAAAAATTGTAACAGCATACTAGAAGTAATAAAGTATCTATTATAAATATAACTCTTTATTTTATTAAACTGAAAAGATTAAAGAAAATTGTTAATTAGTCTTAACATTATTTTTCTTTAATCTACACTTACGCTTTGTTAATCAAGTCTTTGCAGAAACCATTGATTCATTATAGTAACCCCATTAGATTCAATCTTGTCAGTAGAAAAATTGCAGTCGTCATCTATTTCTGCAGTTTATTGTTTGCAATCACAGGATTTAGACGTTTTCCTTGATTACTATCGTAAAAACCCTTCACGATATATAATTTTTTATTTTTCCCAATGATGTTTCTTTAATTTCTTTGACACATAAAATAAAAATAAAATAAAGAGAACTGTGTAAATGAAACGTCTTAAAGGAACAATTTAATTTTATTAATTCCAATGACCGTGGCCTACAGAACTACTTAAAATCTCGGCAAGAGCAACACTAAGATCCAGTATGCACCGTTAACATGTAGGGAGAACCCCTTAGGGATAGGGAACAACAAGTCTAGTAGAAATTTAGCAAAGGGATAGTATGCATATCATACTACTTGTCAAACACCATGAAACTGGAGTTTAATAATGTAACACAGTAAACTCATGATTCATACTCGGTGCAGCGTATTAACATGTTTACAAAGCTGATTTTGTTTACAGTGGTATACATTTCTCCATTTGGTAAATTTGTGCTATCAATTTCCCCTTTCGAAACCCAAATAATAATAGAATATGAATTCGTTCAAAACATAATAACATATTTCACATTTGAATTTAAATTTTTGTTGAAAATTTTCTATCGTTAAAGTTTTTCAATCTCGAATATAATAATTTATGAAAGTTCAGTAGCTGGTGCTTTTAAACTTTATAAATGTGTTACTTTTTGGTTGAATATTATGCTTTTCATATGAAAATGTCGTAAAATACTATCACTATTGAATTTACAGTACGGTATATTCCAACTTTTAACCGATTTTTCTTTTTTGAACCGGATATTATTTTGTGTTTTCTTTTTACATTTAAATGCGAATTTAAATGGCACAATTAAATTTAATACGTGACCATTTGCGATTATAAAAGTTTATAAATAATCATATAGGGGCAGGTTAGCGAGCGGAAAACCGCGGTTCTATTCCTGGTCGCGCCGGAAACGCTGGTGTCCAACTTCGATCCGAAAGGGAACGGGAAACCACAAGTAGAATTATCTTGCCTTCGACGAAGTGGATAGCCAACGTTCGCTGAGCGGATGCGTCACTTTAAGAGGACAATAATTTTATAATTTTAAATTACTTTTAAAATAAAGTATAAAACAAGCAAATGTTGTTTTTATATTTTATCTTATTTTTATTTTATTACTTCGCTTAAAAACAATTTTTTTAAGTAAAGCCTGGAAGGCTGATCCTACGTAGATACAATTAAAATAAGGATCCTTAAAAAATGTGACAAAAAACCTTATACGCGTACGTTTACCTAAAACGACTTTCCATTTGTTGTTTTTCAAGTTTGATTTTTATCAAGCCGATTCATTTTTCACTCATGAATAAAATAAAACTAGCAAGTTTGGAAACTTGACGAAATGAGCTAATTGCGTTGCAAAATGCATGCATGATATGAAACCATAAAATCATAATTCAAATAATAACGACGGCTAACAAACATGTTGTAATGACTGGGAGTAAAGATAGAAAGCAATCAAAAATTGATGGGCTATTACATTAGCGGCGCCTGATGAAATTGGAAAAGTTTTACAGTTATAGCTATTTTAAATCAAATCGCGATTACAAACGAAGAATTCATGCAAACGTCTACCTCAATCATAACATTATTTTACCTATCGATCCTTGTATTGGTTAGCGTGACCGGAAGTTAGAACTTGATGTTTCGGCAATCAAATTGAAGATTGACACGCTAAATCGGTTATTATTTATGAGTGAAAAAGTCTAATTGGATTATTGTCTTTTTTAGAAGTCTCGCGGTTGTAGAGCATGGGGTGTTCGAGAACGATATTGTTTCAACTTTAAGCGACTCTTAACGTATATTTTACTGATGGCATTTGCCGTATAGCGTCACCCGTTATTTGTACTGCTGACTCGAGACAAGCGCCATAAATTAGGAGATATCTAATAAAGTCGCAGGGATTTATCGGCTCGCTACTCAGATAAATTTCAATCACATCGCACTCTCCATGCAAATGCCTTTATTGCTTGCACATCGAGGGTGTATTAATAAAGGTTCGATAAATAAATACTAACTAAACATCTATGATCCAAACATGGAACGACTTAAGCGTGGGCAATATGAGAGCCTTTTGACATGCTAATAGCTATGTCCGCTCGAGATGCGGGGTGCGGTTTTACCTAATGAACACCGCAATGAGACGCTAGCCATGAATATTTACTAGGTAATTCGGTATTGCTTCAAGATAATGACGATGTCTGATAGTCGTGTCGTATGCTTAGGTAGATCGCCAATCTATAGTTGATTATTCCGCCTCCACGCGATTACCCTTCGATTCTGCTGCCACCGAAGTAGCTTCTGTTAGCAATACCTACCTGCTATCGACGATATACATAATACAATGCACAAAAATAAAATAAATTTTCTGATGGCACGTCGATCGTCGAACAAAAGCCACACTGACTGTTCGATTTGGTTTTATTAGAATCAAGATCGCATTGCCATAGCTCGAGATGGAAGAAACTGAAGCATTAGATTTTCTGACAAATTGAGCTGCATTTGAGTTTCCCCTTCCGGAATAAGATGGATGAGGTTAGTTATAAATGTGAAGCTTTTGCGCGATCTGAGAAGATTCCTCGTCTGCCCGTTTCTTTTATACATAAAGTATCTCTAGACATCTCGCTCAACTTTTTACCGCCTCTTATCAGGGATGTTGTAGAAGCTTCAGTTCCATCATCGCGAAGAATGAATATGCCAGGGTAAACTGATGAATGTTCCATCATTGCTTTAAAGTGGCGCCATGCTACACCTCGGTCCGCCCCGCTGTCCATGTAAAGTAGAAAATATAGATTGAGACGAGCCCTCCTGCGGTCTGAGATAATAATGATAAATGCACGTGCCATCTGTATTTTCCACAAACGCGACCGATGCGCTATTAAAATCACACATTGTCGACGCTTCGACGCTTTATTATCCTTGATTAGTAGCTAACATATAGATTTGACAAAGTGCCGAATTATACGGCCGCTATAGGGTAGGATGATTTTATTATATTAACTACATTTATCTGGTTCCTGTTTCAAATTAACCCCATGTCAGCGCATCCATCCGTCATCACCGTCACCCTCGTCCTGACGTCAGCGCATAAGCGATTGTCATTAGGGAACAGAAACGGAGTTTACCAAATTCGTATAGCATTTTACTACGCTATAAAGTAGGGAGTGTGATTAGAATTAAGAACAGAAGGACACGGATAGCAGTGGCCAGATACAAGGGTAACGAGTTCGACCGAGGGCATTGCGGTATAATCAAGAAACGGTCTGATCTCGGATGGAATTAGTTATTAGATTAGATGGCAACGTTATCATCTACGCAAATGGCAGCGGGGTGTGAAATGACCATGTGGTCCGCAATCTCTCGGATCAGGTGCGATCGCTCGCCCGGAAAACGGTCACTAATCAAATCATCTCGAGTGGATCACTACAGCATTACAAGTCTCCCGAGTGCACTTTTAAACGTATTAACTTAAATAACTGTGATGCAAAAATAACGATATTAATATTTATTATTCCCTTATATTTTTTAATTTAAAAATTAAGTTATAAACAAGGTATCAAACGGAAACCAATTTCAAAGCTTTAAAAAATCAACGGTGTCCTGTAACTCATGAAATATTCAGTTACCTATGTAAAACCATCTGAAAACATTGTTACAGTATCCAAAAGTAGGTATAATTCACTCCCAGGTTTATAACTGCAAACTTTTACAATCAACATTAACATTTCACAAGATTCTGTCGTAGGGGAAATCTCATTGCGTTATCCCATATATAATTTAACTGTTTTGTTGTTTGAAACAATAGACTTGCGTGGTCTTATAAATGAAGGAATAGCTATAGATTTCCTCTCCTATATGACTATTTTGGAATGTCATGTTTTATCGGTGCGGTTTCTTTCAGTTTGACATAAAATGGCTCCAGTTATTGGATGCCTGCTTTCGACCAATACTCGCTTCGAAGAGAACATCATATAAATTCCGGGAGATGGACGGTATGAGGGGTTTTAGTTGAACACACTCGTCAATATTCCACCCAGAGAGGGAAAGATGCCGAAAGTGGACAGTCCATTTCTCTGCGCGGATATGGTGCGCTTTGTGGGCCACAAATCATCCTTTGCTGACCCTTTTGTAATTCCAGTACGCTATTACTCAGAACATACCTCGATAGAATACTAAAATTGAACTTACAATTCCAATTCTTTTATTTGCAACAATAAATTGACGTCTTTCTGAAAACATCTTCACAAAAACGATTCATTAACTCGAAAGAAAATTTTCTTACCAAATCTGTTTTTATTAAAAAAGAACGTACCCACTTTGACCGATTTATGATCCACCAATAAATTAAAAATATTTCGAGTATATTTTTGAATTGATGTTTTAGCGGGCGGTATGTTTTATTAAAACGCGTCCTGGTTTTGCCAAGTCCAGTGTAGTACGTGCTTTGTTTTTAATACTCTGCACGTCCACTAGCTATTCTGTAATATATGACCAGCATCTCCCTGCTATGCTTCATACATACGGAAGAATGGGCCCTACGTAATTAATGCATTTCGAGCAATTTATTTCACGGTGCTACAATTAGACGTAAGGTATGACTGGACTCGGTTACTGAAATTAATAGCAGCAATATAAGTCCGACTCAGACGGGCAGAGCTTATTTTGACCATGAATTTGTAGCAAATTGGTTATACAACTATAAATTACAAAAGCAACTAATTCCGCTATAATTTATTATAATGAATCGATAAAATTTTCTAAGAAAATTTTTATGATATTATTTCGTTATAAAACTTGTTCTTAATTACTAAAAGAAAAAATATCAAACACCCAAGTTTCCAACACAAAACTTCTTAATGGCACAGTATCGGTAATATTTCTTAGAGTGCGAGTTTTCTTTTCTCTTTTTCCATCGCAACCGCACATCAATCTTATTTATGTGGCTACAAAATGCGAAAATGGCGGCCGACCAAACCATTTTCTTAGTTTTGTGGTCTAACTACCCTAGCCACCCTACCTGCAGATAATATGCTGCTCTAACGACATTGTGTAAGTTTTAGCTGAAATTCGTTTAACTCGGTACAACTTTTCGTTAAGACTTAACCCTAAGTTTTCTTTGTAAAACCTCCGAATTTCATTTATTTTACAAGATTATACTTGATGAAATGTAATTATATTAACCCAAATAATTAATTGAATTTTAGTTTTTATATGGAGGCGTTGTAAGTATTGATTTTTATTTTTCTAATTTTTTTTTCAATTCCTCAAGAGATAACGTGTGTAAGAGACGGAAAATTGTGGATTATCCGAAAAAATTAACATCGGAGAAATTAGAGAAAACAAATGCAATTTTGCGAAACACGAAAGACAAATATTGCAATAAAACCATCCCGTACGAATTACATTATACATCTGAAAATGTATTTTTAATAAACTAATATTTAATATCCTTGTCCAACTTGAAGTAAAGAAATAGAGAGATAAAGAAAGTATTAACAAACGTGGGCAATAAAAGTTACTAAACAATGAGAGTAGAGCACGTCCATCAATCTTAATGAAGAATCGATCGCCATACAAGGACGATTTGTTACAGACTCATAAACACTGCATGTGCTTGCAACTCGCTTAGAATAACAAACTTATGCATTTTTTTTGCATCAATTATATTTAAAAAAATATTTTATTAGGTTGGCGAAAAAATATCAAAAAGGGGAAATGAAAGTTATTATGGATTTATCCGATAGGAAGAACCGAAGAGTGTCAAAGAAATAAGGATGAAAACGTGAAGCAATATTTTGTACCGACTTACAAATTGCTATGGTTAATGAACATGTATATCAAATTTCTTTCCATGCAAGATATGTCATAAACTAAAGAGAATCGTTTAAATTTTCCTCATTTTAGATATTAATGTTTAACTAAGGTTTAGGTACACAAAGCGACTCAATTTTCTCTCATAACAATTTAATAACCCTTTAATAACATCGTAGGCGTTATACAGAAAATTAATTCGAGCTAAAGCTACTTGAGCCTTAATAACTTCTGCAGAAGGCGTTATGCAGGAATGTCATTTATGCAGGTAAACATTAAGATGAAAACGAAATCTTAATAATTGTGACACAAACATTATATAGAAGAGAAACTTAATGGGTTTCCCGTTCCTTCTATCATCATTTCTCTCTCTTTCTCTATCTTACCCTTACAGCTTTTCACTCACAATTTCACGAAGATGAAACGGGATATTAAATTAAAGCAGCAATTGCCGAGAAAACTTGTGCATGTAAAGTTTATTCCCCTTTACGTCTTTAGTTTAACCGTTTCCATTTTTGTTTCTTTAGCCCTGCCAAGACGAATTAATAACTTTTAAATGTAATTTTCCGCGATTAACTTGCTACAAAATATAGTAATCCATTAAGTCGCACTGATGAATGTTTAACTTAATCAAAATTATTTCAGTATTAAACTAAATTAATTAATTCTGCCTTAAACGCAATAAAAATTAATTTAAATTTTAATTACTTTTTACTTAAAAAATATTTCAATTTTACAAAACATTGTTTAGAAATTTGACACAATTTTTTTTATTAAAATTAAACGTGAATGAAAACTCATTGTAAGCACCAAACAATTTTCAATTTTTTTCAATATTATACCAAGTTTTTCAGTTATGATGGAATGAAAAATCCCGAACGCACATTCAAATTTGCTCTTATACAAATTAAATAATTTTAAAGAACCAACTTTTAGATTTGTTAAGATTGAACATTTTTGTACTCTTTAAATATTATTATAAAATAGAAGACAGGCAACTAATTTTTTAAAGTAATTCTCAACTTTACGAGCAATCCCATTGATTGCAAACGCGGTAAGAGAGTCATTATTTATTCTATGGTTTGTTCAAGTACACAGTTTCAACTTCATAATTTTTCAAGATACCTACAACTTTTTAATTTTTGAATGATTTTCTATAATTTTCACGGCTTATTTATTTCCAATCATACTTTTTATTTCGAATTTTTAATTTAATTAGTCGATTTCAAAATTACATGAAACACGTGTCTTATTAATTAATTACTGATATCTTAATATTTATTATACTTCGTAGTGCTACTATATTTTAACATTTTATTTAAGTTTCTTTAAAATAAATTTACATACTCGTACACAATGTAATTATTTTTTATATTTTTACGTAATTCATGGAAAATATGGGGCTTTTGTTAAAATCTCTCTAAGTTTATAAAAAGAAAATAAATTAGATAAAGCACCCACTTCTTGAAAATTTAATGGTACGTATGATTTTACAGTGCTTGATCTACTGAATTTGTATACCTACATACTTAATGTATTGTAATGACTGCAACTATTTTGTAACTTTACCAAAGCACTTTCCTAAACAAATATTTTTTTACTTTTTGATTTCAGGTAATACAATAATACTTTTTTGAAATACCATTTCATTGTTATTTAATTTTTTAAACATGCATATTAATTGCACAACCGATAAGGTACATATAGGTAAGCATTTAAGAAAATTTAATTTATTTAAGTGTAATCTTATTTAATGCTAATCAAAATCCATCACAAACAAAATGTATACTAAATGTAGAAATTGTTCGCAAACATTTTTGTCCTATTCCTTACTGTTTTTCGTCAGGCTATTAATAATCCAAAACCCGAAGATTTTTTAATTAAATATTACTAAAAAAACGGGAGGAGAAAGGTTGAATGATTAATTTTTTGGATTTTTAAAAATTTGGATCCACACTGAGGCGAACAATCCACCACAACATCACTATCAAGTAAAGAGTAGGGGAGCATGGGTAACAGTGAGACACTTTCTATAATGCCCTAAAATAGGGTTTTATTAGCCATAATTAAAATTCCTTTTTTACCTATTATATTCTAGTATGTATGGTTGTTAGTTTTCACTGGTCGATTTGATAATGAATGGAATATTCTCAAATACAATTCAGGCTTGCAAACCAACTAAAAGGAAAAATGAAAGAAGCCAAAAATAACACATTTTGTAGTTAGCTGCAAATTTAATAATAAAGGATTATTTTATTTCTAAAGCTACAAAAGGATTTAAATGACTTCAAGTTATGATTCCTCCTCTTCGCAACCCCGATCAGTCGTAGGCAAGAACAACCATCGATAAGCTAATTTATTTGCACAACACCTAGCAGAAGTACTTAAACCATATTATGATGATGAAGCACACGAAGAAGTACAACAATTCGTAGCTTTGCCAATAACTAAATTTACTACTGCAGGAGTAACAAGAGGGATCAGCAATCTAAATAAAAAAAGAGCTCTTGGCTACGATTTAATATAAGGAACAATGCTGTCAGATTTACCGACTTTGGGTATCAAATTTTTGAAGTTAATATAATATAATTATGTCTTAAAATTATCGTATTGGCCAACTAAATTAAAATTTGCACAAATTATATTGATTTTAAAACCAGGAAAGCCTCCCACGCAAATTTCATCATATCGACCAAAAAGTCTATTATCAATAATATCTAAGCTTTGGAAAAACTAATGTTAAAACGAATAAATGATTGGCTACCAATGCATCAATTTGGATTTCGGCAACAGCATTCGACCAACCAACAATGCCGTAAAATAGTAAGCAAAATCATTGAAACTTTTGAACAGAGCAATGTTGCTCGGCGGTATTCCTGGACATAAAGCAAGCTTTTGGTAAAGTATGGGTCGAAGGACTTTTATTCAAAATCAAGAAATCTCTACCGTATCATTATTACCATTTATTTAAGTCGTGCTTTGAAAACCGTCACTTCCAAATACAACATGATGAGGATATTTCTGAAACGTATCGGATTGCATCTGGGATTCCTCAGAGCAGTGTGCTTGTACCAATGCTCTATTTGCTTTTTACGTCAGATGTGTCTGCTACACCAAATACAGAAACAGCAACATTTTCTGATGATACGTTCATATTGGCAACACATGAGAACGCAATTAAAGCATCAGAACAAGCACACTTACATTTACGTACTACAAGAATGACTCAAAAAATGTAAAATAGAGGTAATTGAAATAAATTCAATTCACGTTACATGCACTCTCAATCGTACACACTTATCATCAACGTAACCCTACCACAGGAATCAGAAGCAAGATACCTCGGGCTTCATTTAGACAGTAGACTTACATGGATAAAGCCGATAAATCATACAAGAAAGAAGAGAAAGCAGATGGACCTGAAAATTTAAAAACTAAACTGGCTAATAGGAAAACTTAACTATCAACTGAACTATCAAACTATCAAAACTTAAACAATATTGCTTGATTTATGCACAATCACTTCAGGAAGTCACTGTTGGGAATTACTTTTATATTGTCGTGTTTTTTTGTAAAATTTAAAAAAGTGAATTTTGTGATAAGGTATTTGGTGCACCTATGGAGAGCGCAAAACAATTAAATTAAACTTTATACAGCGCGAGAGCTTAGTACGACGTAGGTCAGTCGATTTATAATAAAAGATGTAGGTACTAATAAATTTAGTTGTGAATTAAATTTAAAATAAGAAGTGAAAATAAATAAAATTATAAATTCACATCATTTTGGCAGGAAGAAATTGGGTATGTACTCAATAAACATATCAATTGGCAACCCAAAATGTGTGGCATTTACAAAGTTAAGAAAATATAACTTCAATATTATTGAACTGTTACTTTCTTCCCCTAAATGTTTTGAATTTACAATCAAGCTGGGACCATTTCAAATTTATTGAATCTGCAACCGCACGTTATACTTCATCTTTGATCATACAATTTTCATGGTAAGGACCTAAATAGAACGGCGCAATTGTGATCCATTTTCATTTTTGATAACCAGCAGAATGTTTAAGGTTTGACCATTCTTATTTTTGAATGAAGAATTAATTACTGAAAATTTTTAATTTTCGTGCCATAATGTGATTAGAGTGATACGAAAATTGAATTTCGTTAAAGTTTAATTTAAAATAATTGGACTCAACTAAGATGATAAGAAGTGATCATAAGAATGCGAATCCACAAGTAAGAATGTCTTATAACTCTAAATTACTGACAGTGACTTGACTAAAAATTAAAACAAAAATGTTCCAGGAGACAAGATAAGAGTATTCGTTCTAGTGTGAGGATATAGTGACCGGAAGGACGATTTGGCCGACGTGGAATTGTGCAATATTTACTTTGGAACGCGTGTGTTGCATTTGGTCAACGCTATTGGAATAGCCGTGGCAACTTCTGTTAAGGGAAGAAACAACTTAGCTTCGTAAATTTTGATTTACGTAGATTAATTTTTATTTATTGCAAATAAAAATTAAAACACGACAATATACATAATTTAGCTCAATAGGCCGTGCAAGCCCAAGGATTCTTCATTCTCCCTTACTTTGCAATTCAACTCACTAGAGGGCTTCGCTAAGAAATTTCGTGTGAAGTCCACTATTCAAACCCACAATTTGTGATCACATCAAGCCACTGCTGTGTGTATTTTTTTTACCTCTTTAGAGAGGCAATTACAGAACTTACTGTTGGCTCTCCAAAATCAGAAGCGTCTCATAACTGTCAAAACTACCACCACAGATACATTAAAATTGGAAGAACGGTACCTTCCAAGGTTACATAACAATTAAAACAAAAATATTTTAAATGTCTCACTGTTACCCGGGTCTTACTGTTACCCATGCTCCCTACACTTAAATAAGCCACAAGTATATTTCAGTCTATTACATAATCAGAAAAAATGACTACTAATTAGTCTACAATCTACAATCCTTCCAAGCATTGAACCGCATGCAATCAAGTACAAAGAAAAATGCTAAATGTAACTAAAATACAATAATATAAGGCAAAAAAAAACATCTATGTAGGTAGTAGGTACACTATGTTGTCTCAAGATTCAAAGTAATGCATATCTATCCTGAAATAGTATACATAAAATATAATGTGAAATTTGCTGTATCAAAGTTCAAAAAATTTAAAAAATATAGTCGATAATTGCATTCAGTGTCACATGATGGTCGTTTCGACCAATCGGCGTGCGTTATTTTACATTGTACTTATACGGATATAATTCGTCCACCTAGTGAAATATCCAGTTATATTGAAATCCTACGAATATATTCAAATAACCATTGGTCAATTTGAATATTTTAAATTGTTTTGATAATAATTGTGTACGTTCCGTTATATTATCATGTGATACATTTTTTATATGAAATAAAAATTCGCCGTCGTGAAGGTTCGAACCTCGGATAATCACATTGCTCATGTACTATCGTACTATCGCAATTGCGTCACGAAGCTGACATACAATTGAATATTGTCGGAACCCTTATGCTGTTACATACGATAATGCGATATATTCAGTAACTGTGGAACCAATATTGTTTCAGGACCGCATCCAGAGAATTAGTTGAGTTCATAATAATATTATTGATTCTAAAGTTACTTGTAGAATTTTCGACTACTTGTATGTAGATTAATAGATCGTATTTTCGTCTATATCTTAAAAATTGTAAAAGATTTTTTAATTTGTTTGTTTACCAATCGGTCAACCAATTAATAGATTTCATTTTTGTTAATTCAAAATTTAAACTACCTAAGTTTTTTTTATAATATTTAATCTTCTTCTTCTTCTTCTTAGGGTGCCGTCTCCTCATAGGAGGTTGGCTACCATGGCGCTGTACTCGTCTCTGTCTTTTGCGAGTCGTATCAGTGTTGCGGCATCCGGAATACCAAACCATTGCCTTAGGTTCTTAAGCCAGGACTGCCTCTTCCTTCCAAGCCCCCGCTACCCCTCTATCTTTCCCTGCATGACCAGCTGGAGAAATTTAATAAAATACGCAAAACGGTGAATTGGTGTACTTATAAAATTTGAGCCGTGCTTTAAATTTCACCTCCAATACTATACAGTGTGTTTTTTTTTAATAATCCACCCTATATAGTTCCTCAACCAGCAAAGACATTACTATAAAAAGAACTAGTACCTACAACTTGACAATCTTGAATAATTTTACTTTTATTTATATTATACCTTATCTAATTTATATATTAACGATTTTACAGGATATTGGACCAGGTATATATTTATAACTTACAACTGTATAAAAAGTCGACGTTTCGCCCAACCTTATTGTGGGCTTCCTCAGGACCAAGTCCAATATTCTGTAAAATTGTAATAGTATAATATGATAAGATAATGGACGTAAACAGATCTTCAACATTCAATAATAATTTATATTATACTAAAATTTTAACTTTTAATATTTTGGGGACTAAAATACAAAAAACATAAAATAGGTGTATATTTCATAAGTTATTTTCACCCCAAATATTTGCTGAACAAAAATTATATCTACATAAATAGCACAGCATCTGTTTTCGCAACTTTTCCAAGAGGATGGAAGACCAGCGGCTGCCAAAGGGTGCCATGGAGTATATCCCGAGAGGAAAAAGAGATATAGGACGTCCGAGAAAACGATGGGCTGATTGAGAATCGTAACAGGTCTAAGGCCTATACCTTGAAGCAGACGACGACAACTGTTTTCCCGAGACGGAAAAATAATGAATAGTTTAACATTTTTAAATTTAACCCCCTCTCCGATAATATGTAAAATAAAAACCAAAAATGACAGTGCTAACATGGATAGAATCACATTCTTACTTCGCCAGGAGGTAAACTTGGTATTTAGCATTAGTGATCAATGTGCTTAGCAGTCAATCTATGATCGACTCTATCTTCTTCTTCAGATGCAGGTTCTCAAGTCTACATGAATGTTTCTTTAAATAATTTAATATAATTATTAATATCATTAAAATTTATTTGTATGCCATTTAGGTAAGTTAGATTCGGATAGGGGCAATTTGGGATCCTTGACCCAAAATTGGTTTTCGATCTTGAAACATTGCTTATGGTTATAGTTAGTAAACTATGGAAATAGTAAAAGGGTGGTTAGTTATAACGTATAAATGGTATATACAACAGCTACAACCACTTGACCCAAGTTCTAATTAGGAAGTAACTAGAACAGCGTGTCCCAAACTTTTTTGGTCGTGGAACTGTTTAATAATATTTGAAACTCTGCACAACACTTGGAACTACAAAAATTAACCGATCAGAAATGCATTAGGGAATGACAGAATTTGCATTTTATAACCACAGCTGTGACTTTTCTCAGTCACTTCTCTTCATTAAAATAATCTTCTCTGTTGATTACACAACACATCACCTTTCTCTAAGTTCATTTTTTCTTCATATAGTCGATCATACTGATGCGCATAGAAAATCATTATCAGTAAATATCGATGTTACAGTTCAATACAGTGACAAGTTAATAAAGATAGTTTTGAGGAATGGAGTAATTAAGATTGTGAATAATAATACCAATGTTTTAAATCTCTTATTATAGCTTTATTTCGATATTTTTGGGGAGTAATTGATAACAGAGGATTGCTATCTGCAAATTGCAAAAAGCAATATGTCAAATTGTTGCAGTATGAACTAGTGATAACGTAAAATCATTTTAGTGCAATAGAAAAATATCTACTATGGAGGCATGAAATTTAAAATTTTCGAGGAATTTATTTATGAATTTCTTGTTCTTCTTAGAGTGTTGTGCCTGCTTCCAGGCGTTGGCGACCTCTCTCATGTGCATGTGTTGTGCGTTTGAAGTATTCTCACTTCACTGCGGGAAGTGTATACACTTCATCTCCAGAGAGACTGTACCCAGGTAGATTACATCTCGGTGGTTTACCATTTACCTTCCGAGGGGAAGGTAACATTCCAAATTTCTCCTACGAATTCCTCGTGGTAATTTTGAATAAACTTGAAATCAATATATGATAACGAATTACGCCTGGATATTTGAATTACAAACTGAAGAAATCGACTTGCCGGATTTGGGGACTTCTGGTTGCGCAAATAGAATGCTGGTGGTTTCATGTTCTGCGTAGCTTTTTTTAAATGTTTTAATTTATAAACAAGTACACAATCTTGAATATTGAGAATTAATGTACGAGCTAATTTGAGTTTCCTTAAAGATAGGAAAACCTTCAGGATGAAATCGCTGTAGATGTTACTAAGACTGTCGATGTTTTCCTGTCCATTGATTTTTTTTCTCTCTTTATGCATACATACTTAGATATCAGTTCGTGAAGAATTCGATCTTTATAATATTTAAAAATTCGATTTTTCTTGTTTACTTAACTCTGGGGTTGACTATTAAAGAAAAATGTGTATTCTGAAAGTAAACACTGATTTTAGGAAATAATAGTTTTCCCAGGACCAAACTAGTTTTGACCAACAGCGACCAGGCAAAACTGGTTCTTCCTGGCTCAAGTCAGACAAAACTAGTTCTTCCTGATTCTAATCAGATAAAACTACTTTTCCCCTGGGTAACTTTTTCAAAACCGCTTTTCAAAACCAGTTATGGTAATTTTCAGTTTCTTCTGCTTCTTATAGTAGAGGTCTCATCACCTTTAACTTATTTATTCAATTAGTTCTATAAACATTTGGTTTTACATCTTAGATAATTTGCTAGGCTAGCCTCCGATGTGCTTGTATCCTGTTTTTATTGTTATAATGACAAATAATTATACGGCTTGACGTCCCCTCCAAAGTACGGAGACGATCAAGAAATTTTTAGACTGTATCCGGAATCGAACCGGAGAACCTTGCATTAGCAGTTGATTTAGCTAACATTCAGGCCATGATCTTCGTCATTTACTCTCTTAACTCTCTTTTTTTAGTTCAGTAACTAACTATAACATTTGAACATTATCATTTCCTTGAGCTTTTACATACAAGAACAGCTGCGAACCAAAGAGAACCAGAAGTAGACTCCGCGGATCAAGGACAACTCGCTGTGGACTACAGAGAAAAGAACTTATTTACCTTATTATGACAATTTTACAAAAAATGTTATTATGAATTTGCAAGTGTAATATTATTAATTTAATTGAAAATATAAATAAGATTGAGGAGCCAAAATAGTAACTAAATTCGTTTCTTTTAATTTATAGTACCTTAATTGACTGTATTTAATATAATTTATTGAAGACTTTTAAGATAAAGGAAAATACAACATTGAAGATTTTAATCTTCATTTTTATTTTTATTAAATTTATTCCAATACTTTTGCCTTTATATTCTTACTGTATTTATTAGCAGTTTGGACGCCCATCCAATAACTAATTAGGATGTTCAAGTATAAATTGAATGTTCTACAGTCCTTACGAATATGTGTAACAAATTGAAAGTTATAGAACTAAAGGACGTATGATAACTCGGTGTAGGTATGTTGTCGAAACGAAAGAAGTATGCAAAGATAAGAAAGTGTGACGAGTGTATAAACTATAATATAAATTTAAATGTATATGAGTAGAGGCCGGAAAAGAGATCGTGAAGTATATCAAGGCCCAAAGATGGTGGGAACACATAATGAGAGCCAACAAGGAGGAATTAGCCGAGTGAAGAACGAGGCAGAGAAAGACTAAAGTTGAGATGGTGCGATGGAATGACGGGTGACCTTGAGAGGATGGGAGAGAATGAAGGCAAAAAGTGCTGTACCGCACGACTTAGAGAGATATTGTTTGAGACGCTAAAACACATTGGGATCTTTAATGAAATGTAATTACGAGAGTTTATTCACCTCAATGAATGGATGTTGTGAGTCCTAAAAGAACAACTAAATTCTATTGTAGAATGTAAAGCTATTAATAAAAATATACGCAGTGGAAAAGGATCTACATTTGCATATTCATATGCATCATTCATTGCGGAATTATTTCAACGCTTTCACTTTTGACATCAATTTTGTTCTTTGCATTTCAATTTTCCATCACTAATCCGTCATTAATTCACTAATTTAACCTGATAGTGCCCCAGCTGATGAAGTCCAATAAAATTTAAAAATGTATTATAAGATATCATTTTCCCATGTTCAACCCTATAATTTTTAGAGTTCATCAAGGTTTGCTTGGAAATCTGGAGATGTATGCATAAATACATTATGAATATTCGTGAATATCTCGGTTTCGGTGCACTTTAGAGCAAAATGTAAAGTCACTAAAAGTAGAGTACACTAAATTTACATAATTACACAGTAGTATGCCGTGATTGCGAAGATTGTGTGGCTCGAAGGCCGCACTAGGAGAAAATTATTACCATATAAATGTAGACCCTAATTGTTTGGTTTATTCGGCCTTTTTTGACTTGCCCCACATGAAGTATTGCTGGACTTCGAAATACAACAAAGTCTTCGAAAAATAAGGTTAGGGGTCGTCTATAAAGGACGTCCACGCATTGGTGGGAGGAAGGTCGGACAAATGTGACGACCGCATAAAAATCCCATTTTTGGGATTTCTAAGAGAATTGTGTTGGAATATTTTTAAAAGTGTATCTTTAAAAATGCTTGCTTGTTTAATTCTAATTTTTATTACAACCATAACAATTTTAAAAAAATTAAAAATTAATGAACAGGTTTTTTCGTTTAAAAGGTCAAATTCGATTTTAGACAAACGACAGGGGATCTTCGATTTATGACCAACTGAGACAAGGGGGAGGGGGTTGAAAAGTCGGAAACAATTCCGGATGTCCTTCATGGACTACCCCTTATTAGAAGTAAAATTTCGTGATTTGCCTTCTTATCTGATCTTAACTACACATCAGCAATAACCACTTAAAATTTCAACTGGGTTTGTAAGATATCGCGATGAATAAGAGAATGAATATTTCATTTTTTCATATTGAGAATAAAACTACGTTTCTAGTGATAGTCAACTGCTGTCTGGTGATTTTTTAGTACATTTTACTAAAAAAGCTTCAATTTAAAATATTTTGATTGTAAACTTGAATTTCGTAATTGAAAACTTTTTCTATTTACAAAACTACTTTTATATATTTTATTTTCCTAATAGTAATATTTCATAGTACCTACTCTTAATAATTGCCAGTATTATAGATGACACTTTGTGAAAATGAAAAACTGTCAAAAGCGTTTTATCATTTTCCTGGACATGCTTTTAAATTAATTTAACCTTTTTGAATGAACAGCCTCGTTTGAAAAACAAGACTGCGGTTGGTTTTAGATAAAAAGTGCATAGGAGTATTATAATCCTTAAAAGATGATAACTTAATACACCATTTTCAGTTTAATTAAAAGATAAAATCTAATTTCGTGAAAACCACGCGATGTTTCTTAAGTTGGATTATTTTATATTGGGTTTTACGAACTTAACGCTGTCTAAAGAAAAAGAAAGTGTTGGAATTGTGTTCTAGTATATAATATTTTATGAAACTTTTAAGTGCCGTAATTTATTAATATATACCATTTGGAAATTAAATAGAATATTGAAAAAAATGTGTTGCCGGCTTGACAAAATTAAACATGTATTATACATTACAGTGCACGCTTCCATTGTAACTAATGAATATTTTCAAATGTACATACATAGAATAACGGGACATTTTCATAATATTAAGCCATTCATAACTTTGTATTCTGACTTTGACAAAACAAATGTTTACAAGTGTCCACTCGAATTTACTGTAGTTAATATGACACGTGACTAATTCAAATGAAGAAAATTAGTCATTACACATATTCTGCTGTAAATATGTGCGTGTTATTAGTCTGCCGGCTGAAAGATTAAGAGCAACAACTAGGGGATGTTAGTATAGGGGGTGAAAGTGACCACTGGTCAGAATCAGCAGAATTATAACTTTTACAAATAATCAAATTTGAGAATTACATTACGGTTACTCGTTGTCCTTGCCTGTTCATATATGTTCACATTAGAAAGAAAGGGATCGAATTAATGGTTAAGTGAAAACGCTCAACTCTATATACGACTTTTCAGATATAAAAGGACAATTCTTGTTCCCTCGCATATATACATTCGGATGCTGTGCCTTTTCTAGTTTACCCAGATGTTACTTTTGTTTATTATTCATGAACGTGACATTTATTATCCCTCCCGTTGCAAGAAATATTTCCTATATATTAAATTACTACGGAAACTTTTTTCAGTATTCATAGAAATTCGATTTATGTTACAGATAAAAACTTTTTATGGAGACTCCAACTCCAAAAGTTGGATGTAATAATAACTTTTATATTATATTGCCGTATTAAACCAATTTTTTATCATTTCCATGTGACCGTTGATTTAAGAAAAATCAGTCTTGGATTTAAATCAAGACGGTCAAAATCAAACATTTTCGAAAAAAACTAGTACGATTATAATTATTTAATTTCAGCGACTGCCAATATTATCATCATTTATATATTGATTGGGAGAGCATTTGTCATAGTGTGGGTGCTGGACGGCCGGGACTGGGCAATGGTCAGCGAGGGGTTTGCAAGGGCAGGGGTTAGTAAGGGGAGACTGATCAATACTCAGGTCCACCACCGGAGTGCTAACAAAGCAACTATAGCGAATTCTAGACTATTGTTCATCTAAAGATAAAATGAGAAGTTGGATTTTCCACTATTTGTTTTGCTTTCAAAGTTATCTTAGATTTGAGAGTTTTTATTTAGTTTCTTAGCGTAGATTAAATTTACTTAGTAGTTAAGGAGAATATCAAAAATTAACTTTTTTTTAAATCGGTGGTGTATAATCTTTCGGCATGCATTATTAAGGTACCGGGGGTTATGGCGGGTATATTGCTGGTCAAGATTACTTTTTAACAAAATAAGCATAAAATCAATTTATTAAAGCTGTCAAATGTAAATGAAAGCTATATTGGCATTTCGAATAAAAGTTCAAATAAAATAAACCAAACTGACCTATGTATCTCACGCAACCTGTCTATTTAAATGAGTAATACGATACATTTCAGGCACCAATTGAATATTGCATACGTTTCAGCCAATTATTTGAAAAGAGTAATTGGTTTTAGCTTTCTTTTCAATATTTATAATAATAATTTCGATAAATCGATACTATTCTTTGTAATTTTTATATAGAAAGTTACGTTTTTTTGTACAGCATATTGTTGGTTTTTTTAAAAATAAGAGTAAATTGATAAAACATAGAAGTAGAAAAGTTTCAAGAATTGACAATGAAATGCAAGAAAATCGACCCTCGAAGATAATGGTATTATCTCTGGATAGCTGGTAATCGTATTTGAATGTAATTATAAAAAAAAGTCATTTGAAAACTCACCGAATAATTTTTTTGCAAAATTATCTGAAACAAAAATAAATGTGTTAGCATTTTTTATAATTTGGCGAGAGTAGAATTTAAAAAAAGTTTTAGTAAAAGTCAACTGTAAACAAAATAGCGAAATTGAGAAGTGCGCAGTTTTATCATTAGAGAGTAAATACTAGCCAGACCCTCAGATTTCACCACAAATTAACTTTTGATACGGTTCTCGGTGGAGATATAAAAAGCCAAGTTAATTCCAACATCTCAGAAGCGGACGGCTGACTCGGCCTGGCGAATACATTTAAATGGAAATGCAGATATTTCAAATGACATCCACCCTCTTCGACGAATTAAAACTTTGTAACATTAAAATCCGTCATTTCCATGAATGATTGAGTATTTGGACTTGCAGACAAAGTGAAATGGGGTGACTGAGAAAATAATTTAGTTTTTCGAGTTTGTGGATTGCTTGTGATTTTACATTTTGCTCGAGAGAAAATTAATTTTGTCGTAAAAATAACTTAAAGCGGTAAAAATAAGACGTAGATAAATATTTTAATTCCGATTTCAATATTTGCATTTTAAAAGTTGGATTCTTTTTGTGCGTCAATAAGCGATTAAAATTGTGTAAAAAAAGGAAATTAAAGTTTGCATTGATTGTTGAAAATTAAATTCAATTAATTCTGTAAAGAAAATGTTTAGTTGGAGTGGGTATGGCACGTGTTTATGTTTGAAATTGGTGTGTATCCTTTATCTGCACCTCGACTTCTGACCTCTGTTCGCTTTTCTCGACCACCTTCGACCCCTCGCCTACTGTATTTGTTTCCTTTATCTCATTTTGAGGGCGTCCAATTGTTCTAGCTGTCAATATCCGTTCGCGAGCCGTCTTTGAGAGATCTACTCGCACACTTATCTCAAGGAATTCAATTTCTGTTATTCGACCACGCGGCACGCATCATCGTCAGTGATGAGCTTTAATCAAAGTCCACCAAGGCGTAGCAGGTGGGGTTGGGAGGGCGCTATTGTATATATTTCTTCCTTACCCTTACCCCACTCGGAAGAAAAGCACTTTCATAAATCTGCTGCGAGATATATGTGCTCACAATTTCCGGGATCCGGCCATTAAGCTGCGCCTGGAGCAAGCGCGGTGTTAGATCTACCATTTCCCGTCTACTTTATTTGCTCTTTGATTTTATCCATATAATATTTAAAGACGCCTATCTTTTGCTTATTTCTTTAAACCTAAAAAAAATTCCAATTTTTGTTGTAGACACACACATTCATCTAAAAATGCTTCGTTGCTTATCGAGCCCTCGATCAGACCTAATTCTGACTAGCGGCGTTCGCTAAAGAAACAAAGAAAACGTAAAATAAGAAATTCGCCCGAGAGGATGAGAGAAGTTCTTCTGCGTAGATTGAAAACGAAAGAAAAATGACCGCTGTCCGAACAGCTACTGCAGGCGAGGAAAACTTATCAAACTTTGATGGTCGCGCCCGGAGAAATACCTTTAGCGTGCAAACTTAACAAGGGCACAACTTTCTTGATAAAAGAACAAAATAATATAGCTAAAACTTTACAAGTACAGTCTGCACACACCTGGATATAAAACATGCCAATTTTCTATTTACGAACAACTTTATATGACTTTTTTAATGCGTCGTAACCATTTTATTTTCATTCGACATATTATAATCGAATTCTATCGTAAAATTTGTTTACCTACCAAATTGAATAAAAACTGCCTCAAGTCTAGCTGTATGTATGTACATCATTAGAAAATAATTTAAAAATTCATTTTAAAGATGTACAAACACGCAGTCCACTTAGGTTATACAAAGTGACAGTGCTATTCTCCGCAAATTCCTGGCAAATCTCATCCTTAAGTTTTCCTTTTTCATTCTTTGTCTTTTCGTATATGTACTATTCTCCCTGATCGAGGTTTGGCAGGGCTCAACTCTCATGGTAAATCAACTTAAAACAAAATTTTTACCATTTCATGTTACCTATGTCGCTAAAGAAAATTGCACCTAGCGCACGAAATAAAAATGTTAAAGTACGTCAAATTGAATGACAAAGTGGAAAAATTTAATTGAAATTACGCACCTGAAATGCCACATCAAAGTGATTTCTCTTTTGAAAAGGTAAATTAATTCTGTCAACTACAGACACAAACGGGCCAAATAATGATTTTATTAATAGATACGGCGCTCAACATGAGCGTCGGTGATTTGTATTGCTCGAAATACGACCCATCAACTTCAGGATTTCAATTTTTAAAACTTTTTATAAATACATGTCAAATTTGCGAGTAAATAGAGATAAGTTAAATTTTTTTAAACGGGACTCTCAAATTAGAACCAAATTAATTTGTTGTGTCCTATTTCGTAGGCGTATATTAACTATATGGGAATAATAAAATAGATAACATCGATTCCATTTAATATTGATCAAAACTCATATACAAAATAATTTGTTAGATTTGTCATTTAAATTGAAACTTTTGTAAAGCTTAGATGCAACAATCGCGCGAAAAAATTGTATGCTGTATAAATGAGAAATTGCATTCGTTCATCGATCTACGTTTTTGCGTCGAGCTAATACATTAAATTAACGTGCAAGTTTGTTTAAGTTTCAAGCGACAAAATTTTACTTTCGTTACGACGGGTTGCCCTTTTCGTAAACAAACAAAAATTGGATGCACAAAATAGTATTACTCAATATTTTGAAAATAATAATTTGGATTTTGATTTGTGTAATAAGAGTTAGACATATACAAGTAATATAATTTCGTGAATGTTTGATTGAAAGTTAAGTGTGTATGTAGATGATGCGGACAGGATATAGTAATCGTAGCGTAAAAGGAAGGAATCGCTCGCTTCCGCCTGGAAGAGCGTCTTTTGACGGAGGCAATTGAAGCGGTCTGCCGCAGGTAGCTGAACGGGTATGCAAATCGCAGCGCGGTCGTCATACAATCGATGATCAAAGGCACACTTGGGTTCAGAAGGCCGGCTCTTGAGACATTTTGCATCCCTCCATCGGGGCGCAGCCAATGAGCTCCCTTACGTTTATTACTTCCATAAATTCATCATATTCATAGAGCGCGGGGTCGCGCTGTTTCCTCCGATTGGCGGCCTAGCGGGGAATAAAGTGGCCCCGTGGCGCAATGCGGATTTCTTCTCTCCGCCTCGATATTAATATTGAATTTTTGTGTCTAGAGTCGCGAGATGCGCGCGCATTACTGGACAACGGTCGGTGCGCCGGACCTCATTATAGAAGAGAAACGATATTTACTGTTGGGACTTGGGAGAATCTCTGGACGACACAAAAGCTCCACCAAAACGCTATATCTGAAAGATTTCAATTTGGCACGCTGAAAGAGCTTCGCCGGACATCGCCCGCACAACTTGAAAATCAATAACATCTTTCAACAAACACTTGACAGTACACACACGCACCACAATCCCACGGGTTGCTTCTCTTGCATTATAAAGGATGAGAAATGTAATATCAACATTGAGTCCATCTCGGACTTGCCGGACAATTCCTTTGACCATACACCGTTTCTAACGTATTAGAATGTTTCCTTACTTCTTCTGAAAGAATCAACATCCCCCGAGTATTTTCGTTTTACAAATCTAAAATTACGTTTGTGTACATACATAGATTACGTGAAAATGACGAAACGGCTTGGCGAAAGAAACATAAAGAATACAGATGACAATGTATAAGAGAGTCGTGTGATGTGTATTAGTGGTAATACCTATGTATATCGAAAGTATTTTGAGATTTTTGCTATTTAATGCAAGCACTATTATTAGGACGTAAACCTTGTACAAAAATAGCACATAAAATTAAGAAGCGTTTGGAGCGGCGCCCACGCCTCACACCAATCATAACTTGAGGTTATGAAAAATAATATGCTGCTGGCTATTGGCTCGATGATAATATTACCGGCCAATAGTGCTCAAATATGAAATTATAAAGCGAGGGCATTGGTTCCCGGCGTCGCGGGCGTCGGCGCAACCCAGATCGATAACGTCCGTTCTATACACACGTGAACCTCATATCATATTGTATATCGTCATTGGACGGCGTTCATAACGGCCAGGCGCAGAACAATGGGGGGAACAAGCAAATGCATGTTACTTACCGCAAACAGGAGCTAACCCTTGAACGCACTGTCCTCGCGACATTAGCATGCACACTGTAATCAATAGCCGTCGCGCACACCACGTGCCACTCACGCCGTCGCTATTTCGGACCACCACCGCGATAAACTTCTACTACTAGACTCGTTAAGTAGATGACCTCAAATTCGTTTTTTATCACAAATGAGATCTGCGACCTTTACACACAAACTTCCCTAAACTATCACTTTCAAACACATCCAAATTCTTAGGTGACACTAACGCCATCATAATAATAAGATTAAACTCAAAACGTGGGTAGTTGAATTTCTCGAATCATGTAATAGTATAATTAACTGCTAATTAGTAACTACCTACAATCCAAATGAAATACAGAACATCGTTCTTGCTCGTTATACTGATATGCACGTACGTCAGCAACAGGTATGCCATAATGAATCTCAATGTCCAAATGCGTACAAACCTAACATTGTTATGGTGTAACATATTGACTTTACTTTATTTACCATTTTCTATAATTACCCATTCGTCTACGACAATTCAAAATTAACTACAAGCAAAGCTCGGAGAAGCAATCAAAGTCAAATTATCGGACAAAGAAAGAATTGATTCATGAACATGTTACCTACTCTCTATGGGTATCTCGAGCTCCATATAATGAAAATTTAAGTTTACATTCTAATTATGTATATAACAAACATTCATATTTAATTAAATCAATTATTGATTTCAAAAACATTCACCTAAATAATTTCACTTAATCCACTGGGAGATTTTTCTTCTGTGCTACCAATGAGATCGAATATGCAAATCCTCTGTTGTCACTGCTCAAATAAACGTTTAGACGTAACATGCAACTTTGCTACACTTTTTAAACCTAAATTGATTATATGGAAATAATAAAACGAGAAAATTAAATTAAAATTGAAAATTGAACGAAGCGACGGTTGATTAAAATATTTTAAACTGTAATAAAATTTTATAAAAATACCTAGAAAGACATAAATATTAATGATCCATTTGCAAATGGAAAAATCGTAGTAGATATCCAAATAATCTGTTTTATGTATAAACGATAGTAGTTGAACTGTATAATTTGGTAACAGATAAAAAAAAACTTCCAAATACTTTTACTAAAACTTTTCGTTCTGGAAAATTTGTTTTATGAACTGATCGTGTTGGACCAGGTACGCTAACAAGCGGTGTGACGAAATCATAATATCAGTATAGTCCTGATCGCACTGGGCCACAGGGAAGGCAATATGAAACTACTCCGATTATTTATATTTTTTTAGTAAGTTCTTGGTGTTTGGTTTGGTGAAGTTGATTGCCAACGTAAAAGAGAGAACTGCGTAAGTGGCAGTGTAATAAAATGGATAAGCTACCTATGGTTTAAAAAGTATATTTATAGGGTTCAATTCCAGAGCACATCAAAATCTTGCTAAAAATCTGTATGGATCTGTGGACTGTGAAAAAAGCAACAAAAAACCATTCGTATTCAAGAATGTCAAGAGTCTTAACACATCATTTTATGCAAACACGAAAAACTAAATTGATTTAATATCGTGTAATTCCAAAATTAATATTTGGAAATTCCCGAATTATTCAATGAACCACCAACATAATATTTAGCACTCGATATTGCTCTTAATCAGTGGCGGTTCGTGACTTCCTCCAATGGGAGGGCGCAAAATTTAAATAAAAAGGAAACATAGAGTTGCTAATTTACTTGCAAAATAACTTAATTCCAAAAAAGTTTCATTTTATATCGTACTATCACTGGCAGGTCAGTCGGACTGTCGTGTCGGTCGTGTTTTATTCCCTCTTGTGATTATTTGCCTGAGACGAAGCTTATATTGGGTTTGGAAATACATGTTTTACCTTACCAGAACTTATTCGAATAATTTATGGAATTGAAAAAATTCCTAAAATATCATCACGTCATCACGATCTATTACAGAAATATCTTTTTTCGCTCCGTTATTTATGTCAATATCTGCTTTATACTTGTACAAACCTCCACAAACCTGCATACAAATTATTGCATCTTTTCCCAGGCCCTGTTTCACATTTTCCCTAATTGAAGGGCCGAGTGGAAAAAGTAGTTAAGTCACTTTTTTTCAATTTTGTGATTTTTCTACTAATTTGTAGAGAATAAATGCCGCAATGTGAAAATGTGCTCAACTACAAATTGAAAAAAAGTGACTTAACTACTTTTTCCACTAGGCCCTTCAATTCATGTTTCACTTTTTCCCAAAATTTACATAAATACAATAAAAAAAACTAATTACCAAAATAATATAACTAAAAAGGCATCGTCATCTGCTGTCTATTTGTTGTGTGAAAAATTAATATTAAACGGATGCTGCAATTTATTTTGTAGATACAGAGAAAGTCATGCTACTAAAAGTGAAATTTATTTTACACATTTTTACATCGTTTGTGAAAACACTTCCGGTCAATCACGAATCAGTGCGGCCTTAGAACACCACCTTCTGCTTATCTATTTGTTCATAATGCATCCTCATTTGTTTATTTTTTGGTAACTAACTTAAAATAGGTTGCAGTGCGGCCTTTAGGCCGCACAACCATCGAAATTCTACACGAGTAAAATGATAATTAATGAGAAAATAATTTATATCAAAATAATTAAAACGATATTAATAAGAATATATTATGTTCTATTGATGTGGATTCCGAAAATGGAAAATTTCACAAAGGAAATCACAAGAACGTGATTATCTTGGTTGTGCGGCCTGACGGATAAATTTAGCGTTATAGACATACAAATAGTTACATAAATTAATAAAAGGGTTTTAATAAAAGGGAACTCGGCAAATACATATAGGCACCGATCATAGTCTGATGCTTTTCAAGCTCCGTCTTAAACATTTACCACAAAAACTTAGAAAACCGCCAGTGTTTGTCACAAAATTTAACATCGAATCCTTTGAGTACGACAGCACCGAGTACTTGTTCAGGAAGAGATTGGAAAATAATAGAAAATGAAGTGACACAACAAGATAACGTGGAGCAAGCATGGTTTAAAATAAAAAATGAACATTACAAAAAGCGGCGAATAAGTGATGGGAACTAGAAAAGTTGACATCAATAAGGAAAACACCAAACCATGGTTCACAAGAAAAGTGAAAGACTTGGCAAACGAGAAAGACTTCTGAATCCCAAGAAGGCAAACCTTGATTAACTAACAGGGCTAACCCTTAACAAAAGAAGAAGATATGTAAAAGTTTTACATATAAGTTATACTTATAACGGATTTTTGATTCTACATCCGTTATAATCAACCTAATTCCAATAATTTGTTGACCAATGCTATTTACATTCAAATTTATTGAGCACTTCCAATTTGTTATCGTTTTCCAGAGCGCAATCGACCTGCGCGCTGATCGAGAGTCTTGGGGAAAATTTCGTTCGAGAAGGTCACGTTTTGGTGCTGTGAAGTGATTATTGGGGTTGGTTTTGGAGATTGCAAGATATGGTTACGTTTTATGGGAATTACAGTCCGACAGTCCGAATATTTTATGGAATATGTTGTTTTCCATCCCAGTAGGGGATTTGATTCGTGATTGGAGGATGATGGGTATTTTTTGCCGTGCCATGTTTCCTTGTCGGACCACCCTGGCCCATAATTTCTGGGAAGGATTTTTATCCTTTGGCATATGGTGAGTTACCTTATAATTTTTGCAATTACTTCACAGCTACCTGTGAATCGATTGGCCGATATTTTTTACATCAGGAACTCGATGACGAAATTCACCCTTGGCTTTTTTATGTTTTTTATTTTAATTATGTGTAACATTCTGGTTTTCCTTTTGTCGTGCATTTTTTTATTACAGAGTGTTGAAAGAGATTATGATTACGGCGCAGTTGTATTTCTGCATCGTAGTGATTGGCGTATCTAATCTCTTTACGTTCGCGTGCGTGGAGATAGCTTGAGGTTTGATACTATGTTTGGTATAATTGTTTTAATTAATAATTATTTGATTTTATAATGTGTTATAATATGTATTTGAACTGAGTTTTATTTCCACGTAATAACATCAAGCGACGCTAGCATAATGCATCGGCGATCGGATTCCAGGGTGGTCGTTCTACGTTCAAGCCTCGACTTGAAATTTTATGTTCGACATTTTTTTTGTTTAATTATGGTTAAATATTATTTTTATAAAGGCTGCGATGTGCGACCTACATATATACAGGGTGCGGCATTGCACCGGGGTCGCTGCCGCTTGGTTTTATCGTCGGAAGCTCGATGTGGTTACCTTTATGGGATTTTTATATGACCATTCGAGTGTTCCGTCGGTTGATTGTTTGGGTGGTGATTCTTGGTGGTAATGTGGTCGCTACTGTGCCGTTCTGGTCGGCTTCTGTATTGGCTACTGTTGTTACGTTCCACTGGCGCCATACTAATACCATCATACATCGATTTTATCACTACGCCTTTCGACAATGAACATCGTATTGTTTATTTTATTTTATTGTTTATTTTATTTCTTGTGTGTGTTCGCAAAGCTGCTTCCTTGAGTTTCTCCGGGGCGTTTTTACACGACCCATGGCCCTCGCATACCGACGTTTCCATCAAAGAGCTAGTTTATCTAACACCAGGGCTCCACGCAATTTTAAAGTAGAGGGTTTTTACCCTCTGCGTGGACGTAATCTGTTTCAAGCTATCCTCTCATTAGGGATAGTGAGGAAAGATTTACGGTTCATACTTTTATATATTTTTGACTTCAATAAATTAAGGCTAAATATTGTGTTTTAATAATTAACTTGTGAACTGAATATTGAATTACAATTTTAATTTGAATTTGGGGGGTGGGTGGTAAAAAACAGTTTAATTACTCGAATCTATTACCTTGGCAGGTGGTTGTTTAACTAACGCGCTTATCTGTGGAGGCTCGTGATTTGTTGTAATGGGGGGGGGAGATTATAAATGAATATTTGATTTTTAGTAAAGTGTGTTAAATCTGTGCCACCTTTTACGGTCCAAGCGACGGTGACGTCGGATTGTTTAATATTCCAGTCTAGAATTCGCATTAAAACATATTATTCTGAATTATTTTGTTTTGCGTACCAGCCACCACTGCTGTTAATTACAAATTGTTAGTAAACTGCATCTTGGCTCTAATCTACGATTAGCCCATCAATGTTCCCCAAGTGAAACTAACTGCCAGCTAGAAAAAATCATCTGGAAGCAAGAACTAAGAAGTATTATATGGGGTGTTCATTTCAAAAGTATCCAGTCGAAATAACTTTCTTTGAGTAAATTTGAAAATAACAAAAACACGTCGGTTTAGATAGCAAGGGGGACGTTCAAAACCAACACTGTTTGAATTTGATGCTTAACCCCCTCCTTACCAGCTACCCTAACTTTGAAATTTTAAATAGCACCCCTAAATAAAATTATTGTTTGTGTCATCTTTCAATTTTTACTTCAAACCCATAAAGGGATCCACTAGATCTATTTTTTTTAACGTGGATGAACGAGAATTTTTTCCAGTTAATAATCGACCGACTTTTTCTTTAAAAACAACAAAATCGTATCTACTAATAAATGCCATCTATTATTAGCGTTTTAAAATAGAAGTTATAGGTAATATAAATAATGAAATAGCTTTCATAATTAGGCAGACCGAGTATGGTTGTCCCACTTTTTAGAAATCAATTTTTTATTGGCTTGATTTTCCATATACATGTAATTTTAATGCGCAAACTTTAACTCTAATATAAATTTGGCTATATGTAAATAAATTAACAAATATACCAAAGCTAGGTTAAACTATGTATAAATCGTGAAAATTTAACTGTTTTTCGTGTTGTGGCAACCATCCCCACGTCAAGGTTTGATGTAACACTGTGGGAGGTTGGTTATTACGTGTATTTTAAATGGAATAAAATGATTAAAGTAAAAAATGACAAAACTGAAAAATTTAGTAGAATCTAAATATTTATTAGGCATTATTATTCCCATACAATGTAAACGCACAATTAAACAATATCCAGTTTTTAATACACCTAACAAGCCAGCCAGCTCAATTTGTGATATCTAACCCCATCCCCAATTTATAAGCAACAGTTAATTTCGCTTTTATAATAAATTTTTATGTACCTATACTATTTTCGTGTTTTAACCTATTAAATGGTATTGTAATGTTCCTGAGCCTCACATTGGGCCGTCAAATTGAATATGCTATGTATCGTGCCCTTTACCTTACTAATTAAATTATGCTTTTTGATAAATTTTACCCTTACCTGGATGCTTAACAATGATAACTTTTGTAAATAAATTTTGGTAGGTCACCACGGCTAGCTCTTAACTTTATATAGAAGAATTCCTTTTATTATTAATAAATTTTCTTGATTGCATTAGCCAATCTCAACAATAAAGAAGATTCACAGTTTAACAATATTTATTTAATTGATTTAAAATTGAAAATAATTTATCATGGCAATCTGATATATTTTTATGAAATTTTTATGAATTTTTATAAATGTTTTGTCATGTAAAAAAATTACGCACACGCCTTATAACTAATTTTAACAAAATTTATCATTATAAAATAGATTATGCAATTAAATTGTTTCTAAATAAAAGGTTTCTGACCTTTATTTTTGTTCAAACGTACTGCACTGTATAGTTAACAATTTAACCTCACTTCCTGACTTGATTATTTTCTTCCGTGTAATTCGACTGCTGGTCGTCCACCCATAACTTCTCTACAAACTATCGTTATATTTTTTACCATTTACCATTTTAAAATCCAATTACATCCACCACCATAAATTCCATAATTTTTATATAAATTGGTGAGTAACTTAATAAATTTTTATACCATCACGTAATAATATAACCTCTTCTAAGGTTCATTCACCTTCACTTCCCTATTTCGGGTTATTTTAGTACATTTTATTATAAAAAATCTCTGGATCACTAAAATTACGTGGACATCTTTGTGAAAATT
Organism: Podabrus alpinus; assembly: GCA_932274525.1. NCBI lineage: Eukaryota > Metazoa > Arthropoda > Insecta > Coleoptera > Cantharidae > Podabrus > Podabrus alpinus. The sequence goes on from OW026451.1 coordinate 44,954,281, forward strand.
AGTACCGTAACTAAAGGCAAACAAACTCGTTACCAAGGATAATATTTTTGTTGCAAAATCCAAAGCCTGTTTGTTTTTAATATTTTAAAGTTTTTATTGGCAGGTAAATTAATCGATAATTTTGTCACTTGATTTTTATTCAAATAATTGTTTTTATAGGAACAATCCGCAAATTTGAATACGATGCACTATAATTATTTATTTGGAAGCGAATAATCTTCCGTTCAGTTTGTTACATCAATCCATTACACGAATGTCATCGATAAACCTTTTTTTTTATAAGTTCGCATAACACACTAATCATAAATTAACCTAATTTTAGAACAATTTCTTAACTAATAAAATTTTTCACTAACAACTTATAACTATAACAATTATTTTACATGATATATTTTTAATTTCATAAATGAATTACTCGTTTTATCATTTGCCATGATTTTTGTTCATAATTGCACGTTTATTTAAATTTTATTAACAAACTTGTTCATCTTTTTAACTCGCTAATGCAGCCAAGCAAATAACATTACAGTATCAAAAAATAAACAATATCTCTGTCCATACGATATGAACAAGTATATTTTTTATCAATTGGGTGTTTTTTACATCAATTTTCTTTAAATTTTAATACTTTACCTAAAAGTATTTATGGAAATAAGCTTGAATTATTTTTTTTTTGTTTGGGGAGGGGGGCGCAACGAACTTAGTAATAAATATCTATAAGAAATGGTCCCTTTAATGTTAATATTAACTTTTTTTTTTATTAACTTCGTTAATGCAATATTTGCACGAATTTTATAAATTAAAAGGTTATGGCTATGATTGGTCATATACAAATTTAACTTTTGACGTTTATTTTCTTTACTTATTCCTGAACCAAAATGACTTATTACATCACAAATGGTTGGAGTCGTGCTCATTAATTTTTGTTTTTTTTAAATTGTAAAGGTAATTGGGTAATGTAATTAAAGGTAATCTTCATATGTCAATAATAATTGATTACATTAGGAGAAGTTTCACTAAAAGATGTAGTTTCATTATACGAATGGCAGAAATTAAAAGAACATAATTAAAGCAAATCAATTCATTTAAAGAATAAAGAAAATATAATTACTTTTTTTGTTAGATGGCTGGAGGTTATTAAATTAAAGCGTATAAAGACTCCGATAGTACAATTATTAATAAATTAATTTGAAAGTAATATTTCCAAGTCATGGAATAAATGAAACGTTGATTTTAAACAATATGCCATTTAATTCAAATATATTCCACAAGTTTACATCAGAATGGAATTTTGAGATAGTTATACGCATAGTCCATTATATTATCCTAGAAGTAATGAATTGGCGGAATAGGATTACATATTGGGAAAAACATGATTAAAAAATCGATAGAAGGCAATGTAGAATTACAATTTATTAATACTTTTAGAATATAGAAATATGCCGGTAGCAAATTTAGGACATTCTCCTGCTATAAATAGTTGATAAGTCCAATACTCAGAACAAAATTACCAATTTTTAAAATCTAAAATGATTGTAATTCCATAAAAAATCAGAGTGAAAAGTTATGATCGAGGAACTAAAGATTTAAAAGAATTAAAAAGCGGAGAGAAAATTGTTTTTGGAGATCATATAAAGCGGAGGTTTGCAAGTCTGGCAAAATTTTAAATAGAGATGTGACACCCAGATCATGTATAAGGATGAAAAGTCCAGAGTGAAAAAAAGAAATAGAACTGATTCAAAGTCTTCTTACAATAACGAGTTAATTTTAAAAAAAATTGATGAGTGGGAAAATGGTGGAATTGTTTTGAACCCAATAAAGGTCCAATTTAGGACAATGAAAGTAAAAAAATTTATATGGATAGGTACGTTGAATCTCCTCAAAGATTGAAATATGATTGAGATTGTTGTAAATAATATTCCTTAAGAATTTTGACTTGAATTACTTTATTTGAAGTATGAAATTTTTTATGAAGGAGTGAAAATTATGTTTTTCGGCAAAATATTTTTAAACAAATTTCTATTTCAGCTATATTGTTATCATATAACTCATTAAAAAAATTAAAAACACTTAAAATATTTTAACAACATCCTCGAAATCATGAAAAGAAGAGTTTCCTAAAAATGGTCAGGGGGTTCTGATTTTTGAATATGTTAAACTTGCTTAATGGTAATTTTTCGTAAAAGTAAAAATACGTGAGCTATTGGCGAAACACCGCACTTAGGGGGCTAAAATCCTCATTTGAGGGAACGCTGGCTTGGGATTTTTATGAGACATTTTGAGGGTTTATTAGAACACTTCAATAATATACATCTTTGCCAAATTTCAGCTTGCCCGGACCTTCTGTAAGCTCGAACCAAAATTTCGGTTTCGTTACTTGGAAGATACTATAACTTGGGAAAATTTTGAAAAATGTTATTTTTCTCTTCATTTTCCAACGTTGGGCACAATTTCAATTAATTTATTATTAAAAGCATTTCCCGTGCCCGAAAACATTTCTCTCGGGGTCGTGTTTTCGGTCAATAATTTAAGTATTAGTGTGCCATGAAAAAACATGAAAAAAAAGTATTTTATATAGAATTTTATGCTCTTCAATTACGGTCTGATCATAATTTTTCACACAAGCATAAATAAGCGAGTTATCGGCAAATAATCGCGTTGGGGGAGCTAAAACCCCCGATTGTAGGGGACGCCGGCGTGGGATTTTATGGGACTTTTGGGGAGTTCATTAGAACACTCCAATATATGTACATCTCTGCCAAAATTCAGCTTGCCTGATGGATTTTTTGCAAACTAAAAACCTTCCTTGCCTGGACTATATTTTCGGCTTCACTGCATACACTAAAGCTTACTTTATAAAATTAAATTATGAATTTTAAACTACTTGGTTTCCATAAATATTGTCATCGATCGATAAACTGTACTTAGCAGTTTATAGTAATTACACTACTATTACTTATTTATATTTCACGATCCTACAAAGATTCATAAATTCCACAGCATTGGCTTGTGTTAATACTGGTTGAGTTCAGAGCGGCAATTCCGGGTTTGAATAACGAACCTCGCGGAATTACTTAACTCAGCCCTCCGGTAAGCATCAACAAGGTGTGGACCAAACCGATCAATATAATGATACACCTTAAAAATCAAATATAAAAAAAAATTTAAAGATAAGGTAAATTGGGTTCGACTTTAAATGTCATTTTATATTAAATGTTGGGTGTAAGGTGTTTCTTTGCCAAATAAAACAATGTATATGTGGTTTCAGTGTATTACACGATCATCACGACACAGCATCAGATAACGATTGTATAAATCATACTTCGTATATAGTACAATACAGTATAATAACGTAATTGTATAAAACAACTTTATAAAAAAAACTACATAATATAATATAATAAACTAAAAATAACTACATAAGCAATTGTATAAAAAGTTGTATAAAACAGCATACTAAAGTCAAAACACAAAACTCGACTCGCACATCAAAAATTAGAGATATTTATCAAAAGCTTTTCTTATTGTTTTTTTTTTTGTTTTGTCTTTTTGATATCTTTAATTTTCGATTAAATTTATAATCGAGTTTTATAATTCGACTTTATTTTGGGTTCGTATTCCATGTTTTATACAATACTTGCTTCAAAAAACCTGCAAAATAACCTAAATAAAATAAAATCCAAGATTGGCTAGAAAAGTGGAGAATTAAAGCCAATGAAGTAAAGTCTGCACACGTTAACTTTACAAAGCGAAGAGCCTCATGCCCACCCGTAAAATTTAACAACTTTTTTTTACTACATGCTGAAGATGCCAATACCTTGGCATGAATCTTTTTAACTAGAAGACTTATGTGGCGTAAACATATCTTCAATAATCCAAGTGAACACCTTGGAATTCAGTTTGGACAGCTGTATTGGTTGATTGCCAAAAAGTCACAATTATCTCTGGATAGCAAGATTCTTATATATTTAAATTTATATTAAAACCTATATGGACATCCGGTATCCAGCTTTGTGGGGACCGCTAGCTTCTCGAATTACCTATAAAGAAATCCAAAAGTATCACAACAAATACAAAACTAGATTAGAAACCCATCTTAAGGAACTTGCCAACAAACTTCTGGATAATTTAATTTATACCATTGATATATTTTCATCGTGCTTTGTTTTTGAGCTTTGGCGTCATCGTAAATATTTTTAATGGCAACCCTTACGAATTTAGAAAGAGCATAATTTTCTGAATATGGAACTCTAAAAGAACCCTGACCTTGAAGAGAAAAGTTTTCAAGGTAAACAGTCTCAAAGTTACAAAAAAGCATTTAATCAATTACTTCAATAAATTTAATGAAAATAATAATTCTTAAGGTTTTTGCACAAATGGTGATGTAAAAAAGACAATCAAATTAAGTGTTCGAAGTGACTCCCGCTCATTTTTTGGCAATTCCTATCCGCCACTGAAACTACTGTAAAAAAATTTCAATCGTATCGAGTTAAATTGTCCAAATTTCATTGAGAATTCTATCCATTATTTCGTTAATAGTGGTTGGTGGGTATCAAGCGGAGTAAGATCCGGAGATCTAGGTTGCCATTCGATCGTTTCCCTGCAACCAATCCATTAGTTGGTAAAAATTTAGTTTAAATATTCACGAACGATCACTGCAAAGTGGGATGTTGGGGAGATATGGATCTCCATTATTTGGGTATAGCACCGCAAGTGCGAGGACTAATTCGTATCTGAAAAAGAGATATATTTCACTTGTTAATGTTCTTTCAAAGAAAAATAGGCCCAATATACGGTTGCCTACAATGCCAGCACAAACGTTAAGTTTTTGTGGAAACTGTTCATGAATTTCCAATTTCGAGTGTGGGTTAACAGGAGACCAATATCTACAGTTTTGCTTGTTAACTGTGTCGTCTAGATAAAAGGTAACTTCGTCAGAAAAAATTATATTATTTTGGAATCCGTCATCCGCATCCTAGCGCTGCAACATGGTTTCACAAAACTGTAATCTATATACGGTTAGGATCATCTTAGTTTAGATCTTAAACCAGAACCACTTTGTACGGATGCCACTTCCTCAATTTCTTAAACTGGTGAACGACCCGATTTAGGAGGATCTCTCGTATGACCCACTAAGAAAAATTTTTGCTCTATTTTGCTAATGGTAGCACGCTTAATTGGTTCCTCATCAGGATATTTATTATTGAATAAATTACCAACTTCTATTTGAGAGGGCGGGTACTCTACCACTAACTCAGCCACTCGAAAATTTTTTTCGAGTGCTACACACTAAAGAATATGCTTATATCTTTCTATTAAAACAATAAAAAGTGTGAACATGGTCAAAACAACCCCAATATCGAATTTTGAACTTAGATAATTTTCATGTAATTCAGTGGTGGATTAACGAGATTCGGAGCGCGTCGCTCATTCTGTTGACAGTCCGTGCGCTATGAATGACCCTAACACTTAGAGTATTTCGAACCGGCAGATGCAGCTCGACTGTCGTACATGTAACATCGATTATTTTTTGTTTTTAGGCGATTTTTGGGGGGTGAAACGTAATAGTTTACTGCCCCATACCGCAACTATACTTTTTAATGCTATTTCGAGGGTCTCTCACATCCCGGTTGCCTTAATCCTGGTTTTCTTGATCGGAGGCCCTTCTCGTATGTTTAGCCTAGTAACCAGAGTCAAAACCGCCCTGGAGGGGTGCAACGCGGAGCGGAGCGCAGCGGCGCCCCGTAAGGGTAGGTTTTGACGATGGATTACCCTCCTTATCGAATGCACACCCCAAAATTCGAAGGCAAAAAATTTTTAATTTTTTCACTTTTTCGGCAATACACGGCTTATTTTCCATTTTTTGATTTTATTTATTACTAATATCCACTAATCACACCCCCATCTATCCGAATTTCAAAGAAAAATTCAAATCGGAGCGAAAAAATTTTACGCATTTTCAAGGGACCACGGGCGACTGATGCACATCGACCGTGGTCTGCCGCCTACTCGATGCGACTTTCCCGTACTTTTCAAAAGTCTACATTTTGGTTGTTTTGACCATGTTCACATTTTTTATTGTTTTAATAAACAGATATAAGCCTGTTCTTTAGTGTGTAGCACTCGAAAAATTTTTTCGAATGGCTGAGTTAGTGGTAGAGTCGCCCGCCAAGTGGTAATGCAATAAATCAAATTGACCACGTATTAATAGAAGAACGGGATGGAAATCTCATAAAAGATGTGAGGAGCTACAGAGGTGCAGATGTGAGCTCGGACCATTTTTTAGGGAGTGTAAAAATGAAACAAATGATACCAATAAATAGAGCAAGAGGAGGAGGGCAAAGAAAGAATCCAACAGCTGCATTATCGTAAATATCGTAAATTCAATAATTGGTATCGTGACGAAATTGTGAAAAACCGTGTTATTTTTACCAGCGTCTTCTTGATAAATAATTGGTAGCTATATACCTACTCTAATAATTTTGTGAGGCATTTTTGAAACTTTAGGACTGATTGTCTCGAAAACTTTTTTCTTTGCAGTTGTAGTTTTCTTATATTTTCATACACAAAAACTATTGCTTTATCCAAACCCGGAAAGAAAAATAAGGGGTTGTAATTTAAAAAAATTTACGATGACGTCATAGCTCAAAATGAAAACACGTTAAAAAATATAAATGACAGGAAAACGTGACACTTAAAAAAATAAGGTTCACGTGTCCGAGGATTTTCTGAGAAAATTCCTCTAAAGTATTTTAGCCAATTTATGCACTGAATTATGGTTTTTATGTATTGTCCGGATCATTGCAACAACCAGCAACCTCAATTGATACCCGGTATCTCGGTGGGTCAGTTCAACCCTGAGATTTCCTAATGTTTTTAACAAGAATTATTGGCTTGTAGTGTTAATCTAATCAAGATTATTATTCACCGCGCGATCTGAATAATTTGCTCCCCGTGATTTTGTATTGACTTTTTCTGAGCCGGCATGTCAAAATACCAAATTTAAGTTTCATATTTTATTTGTGTATGTATGTATATATGCCTTACAGGCCTAGTAGGCCCATGGCTTCGTCTGTCACCAACTTCCATTCTTTTCTGTCACGAGCACAATCTCTCCACTCTTCTCTACTAATCACAATCAGGTCTTCCTGCACTTCATCCCTCCATCGGTTCCTCGGTCTACCTCTTCTTCTTGTGCCTCCAAATATCACCTTCCAAATGACACTTGGGACTCTGTCTTCGTTCATTCTCACCAGGTGCCCCAACCATCGCAGCCTCTGCACCTTCACGTACCCGACTATGTTTGGTTGTCCATACATCTCGACTATCTCTCGATTTGTTCTTATTATCCATTGACCATCCCATCCACATATTTCCCACCGTAAATCCTTCTCAATACTATTCTCTCCCAAACCTCCAGCATTGTTTGTTCACGCATTCTCAGCGTCCACACCTCTGCTCCGTACATAACCGATGGTCTTATAACCGTTCTATATATTCTTGTTTTAACTGACCTAGACATCACTTTGCTATTGAGAATTGATTTTAGTGCAAATGTGCTTCTTGTTCCCGCAGCCAGTCTTGCTTTAATCTCTTCTTCGTGTCCTGGCTCTCTTGTTATTATCGTTCCCAAGTATTTAAAAACACATACTTCTTCAAAATTTACAGTTTCATTCTCCATTTTTATGCTTATAAATTTCCCTTCTGTAAACCTCTTGTCACTCCAAACCATGTATTTTGTCTTGCTCTCGTTTACTTCTAGTTCTATTTTCCTAGCAGCTTCTAATAGTTTTCGCGTGACTTCTTGTATCTCCTTCTTTGTTCTTTGTTCTTATAAACGTCAAATCGTCCGCGAAAGCTATGCATTGGTGTCGTCTTCCAAAAATTGTACCACATCTGTTTAATCCTGCTTTCCTTATTGCACTTTCTAACACAATATTAAACAGAATCGACGACATCGGGTCACCCTGTGTCAGTCCCACCTTTACTGTAAAACTATCGGATACCTCACCACTTATTCTTACTTTGCTTTCAGAGCCATCCAGTGACATTTTTACCAATCTTATCAATTTCCCAGGGATTTCCATTTCTACCATAATGTTATATAGCTCTTCTCTTTTGACACTGTCGTACGCCTGTCTAAAATCCAAAAACATCAAGTGGGTTTCCAAACCAAACTCATGACTAATTCCTTGTATTTCTCTCAAAACGAATATTTGGTCTGTCACCGATCTACCCTGTCTAAAACCGCATTGGTACTCTCCTATTATTTTCTCCAAATAGCATTGTAGTTTATCTTTTATACATGTGGCCAGTATTTTGTAACTGACATCTAGCAGCGCTATCCCCCTATAGTTCCCGCACTCGCTTTTATCGCCTTTCTTGTGTATCGGACATATCAGTGCCAGCTTCCAAGATGTCGCCATTTTTTCTTCCTTCCAGACTTTTTGTATTATGTTGATGGTTATTTCTTGTAATTTCTCTCCTCCATATTTCAGCATCTTTGCCTGGATGCCGTCTTCTCCTGCGCTTCTATTGTTCTTCAGTCTTGATGTTACCTTTCTTATCTCATCTTCTGTTGGTATTTCCACTTCATCTTCACTTACGTCGTCGGCCTCTGTATCTGTGCGTTCACTCTCTTTATCTTGGCTTCTTGTTCTATTTAGCATTTCCTGGAAATATTCTGCCCATCTTTTTGTTACTCCTTCCTTTGATCCCACCAGTGTGTGCCGTCTTTATTCCTGCGGAACGTTGTATTTGTTTGGAATCCTTGTTTTATTTTTTTAGCTCCCTGATAGAAGTTTCGTATTTCTCTATTATTATATTTTTCTTCCAACTCATCCAATTCCTTTATTTGATGTTCTCTTTTTTTCTCTCTTATTAACCTTTTGCACTCTTTTCTCTGTCTTTCATATTTCTTCCTTGTTTCTTCATTTTGATTTGTCAACATCAGCTGTCTTGCTTTCTCTCTTTTCTTTACTTCCAATTCACACTGGTGACCATACCACTCCTTTTTTTTCTTCGTAGTGCTCACATATTGTGTTTTTGTTGCCTCAAATATGCTTCTTTCTATTGTTGTTCGCAGGTGTTCTGTGGTTTGTCGTATTTCTGTCTCTTTCAATATCTTTTCCATCGCTTCTCTATATTTTCTTCTCTGGTCTTCAGTTTGGAGTTGCATTTGTATTCTATTTCTTTGTTTAGTTCCTTGTTTTCCTATATTCGTTGGATTTACCAAGGCTGTCATTTTCACACGTACCATGAAATGGTCTGAATCCAGGTCCGCTCCTCTATACGTTTTAACGTCTTTAACAATATTTTCACTTCTACTCTCTATCAGGACGTGGTCGATCTGGTTCGCTGTATTTCCATCTGGGCTTATCCATGTTACCTTATGGATGTCCTTATGTTCGTAGTATGTACTCTTTATCTTCATATCATTTCCCATTGCAAAATCGATAAGAAGCCTTCCATTTTCGTTGGTTTCTTTGTGTAAGCTAAATTTACCAATTGTAAGTCGATATGTTTCTTCCTGTCCAAGTTTTGCGTTCCAATCCCCCACTATGTTTTTAATGTCGTACTTTGGTATTTTCGCGTACTCTTTTTCCAGCTGTTCATAATCCTTTATTTCCATATCCCCTTGCTCCGTAGGCGCATGTACATTAATAATACTTATCTTTCTATTATCTCTTTTTAATCTTAGTATGCACATTCTATCAGTTATTGGTTTGAAACCGATCACCATATTTTTCCCTTCTTCGCTCACCATAAACCCAGTTCCCAACCTTCTGTCCTTCCCGCTACTTTTGAAAAAGGTATAGTTCTCAATATCAGTTGTTTCATTATTTCTTTGTTTCGTCTCCTGCAATGCTACTATATCTACTCTATACTTTTTTAACACCTTTAATAATTGTTTCAATGCTCCCGCCACATAAGTTCCTCTCACGTTCCAAGTTGCAAAAACTTTAGTATCACTTCCTGTCTCTATGCCTTTTCTTATCGTTTATCCTTTTCTTCGCGTTTTCGTATTGTTTTTCAGTCCGGCCTCCTTCACTATTAGTTTTTTGGTATAGGGGGTCCTCCGTTTTTTTAACTCGGCGGTGCCAACGTCTACTTCGATACCCAATTTATCTCTGAGGAAAGTCTCTATCTCTCCCCTGACGTCTTTTCCAACAGTTTGTATCCCCTTCAGAATTATGTTCTTTTTTTATCCTTCTTTTCCATGTGATTCAGCCTAACCTCAAGTGTATCTAACCTATTCTTCAGCACCTTATTTTCTTCCTTCAGGGTTTTGATCTCGTTTTCGTATTTTTTCTGACCTTCCTTAATGTCTTTTATCTCAGTTAGCATTTGCTTCATCATTTCCTTTAGTTCTTCCATTTCACCTTCCCCCCACTAGTTTCTTAGTAGGAGTCCTATGTATCTTTTTACTTCTGTTAAAAATGTCGTAGCTAGCGTGTCTTTTCCTGGCACCTTTCTCCGTTGTTGGGCTTTCACTATCGTACTGCCTATCTTCTGTATACATGCCGTTCTATATCGCGTATAGGCCCACTGCTCAGGTCAACCCTTCGGAAGCAGCAAACCCAAAACAATCGTATTTCAACAGAATTTAGAATTGCACTTTATAACTCAATTGTTTATTAAAATTATCTGAGAAATTTCGCTGCACTATATGCAACCCAACACTCTTCAAAAATTTTCCGCTCCTTATCAAACCTAACCTTTACCAATTTTTAGAATTCATATACAAGAAATTTTCTCCTACCGTTTCTATATTCCCGCAAATCCAAATAAAAACCTCTTCCACTCCGCTTTATCTTTCCGAAGTATCACTTTTTCGATTTATATCGACACTCTTTCACTGTAAACACCACTAATCTTTGCTAGCGTAACGTAGCCGTGTTAACGGTAGTACATCGCCGCTCTAAATCATATTTTATTTGTACATTTGCAAAATTTAAAAAAGTAATTAATTTATTATGAAATATTATACACTAGACCCTCCATGTACGCGAGGGTTCCGTTCGCCAAAAACCTCGCGTACACATGGAATTCGCGTAAATGGAACCAAAGAAGCAATAGAAAAAAGGGGGTTAGGTTCCAAAATTTATTTAAGACTAAAAACAAAAGTTTAAAACTAAGGTTTATTTACGAAATAGGTAAAATATAATGCATACAAAAACTAAAATATACCTAATTGATAAAAAAATTAAATATAATGCATAAAAAAAACTATAAATCGTTGACACTGTATTTGTATCATTCAAGTGCTACGTTTCAGCGCCTGTGAACGGAGTAGAAATTATTGAAATAGTGCAAAGATTCGCAAAGGAAAGGAAAATTGATTTTGAGTAGCCTGCCTTCTTTTAAGGAATCTCGATAATCCATTCATGCGCGTCCCTATGGGACGCGCATGAATGGATTATCGAGATTCCTTAAAGGAAGGCAGGCTACTCAAAATCAACTTAAAAAACAATAATGAATGCTGTCAACCGATCGACAATGCAAATACGCGTGCACGTGCTTTACGTTTCTATTTGACCAATTTTAACCAAATTTGGTGTAAAAAAAACATAGAAAAACATAGGCTACTTTAGAACCTTGTAGTGAGGCCGAACAACCACATCCGACACGGTCTAGATTGCTAAAGGCGGTCGGTAGGCCGACTGTGCCAGCTAGTTATTTTAATAATACGCGAAAACTTGATTCGCGTTAAAGGGAATTTTGCTTCGCGTACAAAAAATTCAGGTATCAAAATCTAATTCGCGTTATTCTGGATTCGCGTACATCGAACTCGCGTACATGGAGGGTCTAGTGTACTACGTTGAAAATAATTTTGCTTCGTAATTTTTAGTGCTTAGCATTAAATAACCCCTAATGTAGTCACCACAATTGTACAAATATTTTTCTTTTAGTCTATAAATAGTTTAACAAAAACTACTGCAAAACTTGTTAAAGTATTGTATTATACTCCCTTATAATTTTAAAAAGATAGAAAATAGGGTAAAAATTAAAGCAACCATATAGCTCTGCATTCTTGAATAATGGAAATTCTTATGATGAGAAAATAATTAAATTTAAAATAATTTGTTAACTACATTGAATTGAGTAAGAGACTAACTGAAATTTCATAATTGCAATAAAACGTAATTCTAATGGAAAATTGGCAGATACACACGCACGTGGAAAACTCCAAGGGGATTGAATAAAACCGCGCAACTGGAAATTATATTAAAGTGTTCTATCTACGTGCGTTATATCTGCCCAGCAACGAATCATCTCCCTGCGGCTTACTGCACAAAACAAAGTTACATTTCGTCGGTACAAATTAAATTTTAACAGAACGTAATTGAACGCTGAATAGCGCTTTATACGTTTCCAGAATTCCACTTATTTTAAGCTTAATACAGAAACCGCAAATAAATGTGCTTGTCATGTACGAAGAACAGCAAATCCAAACCATACGTTTCGATAAAATGTAGTTATCAGTTAGTTGCTTTAAATTTGTTATAATAAGAATCCCTATCTGTTTATACTATTTATATTTCAGAGACATTACTAAAACCACAACTTGTGCCTTAACCAAAATTATTCAAAAAATAAAATACGCCAATTTTTCACAATTCTCTATATTTTACCTTCAACGTTTTCATCAAGAATTCCTTTTAAGATTGTAAAACAAAAATTTTATTTAAAAACGCTTAATAAGTTTTTGGCGAATTTACCGGTTTAACATCTCGACAATACGAATAGAATTATTCAAGCTGAGAGTCGAAAACTGACGAATTACTGGTAAATAATAAAGCAGTGAAATGTGAAAGTGTAAGATGGATACTTTTATATAAAATTGAAATAAACCAAAAAATAAACTTGCCAAAAACGTTACTCAAGTTCCACGTGCTAAAATTAATTCATGTAGGTGTAATAAACACTCTGTTACTATAAAAAGAAATTTTAATTTTCCTTAACAATGAGTAACAAACTAATATACCTTCGTTCTGATTGAACCTCATCAGGAACGAACGTTTGTTAACCTTTTTCCAATCATATCAACACTTCGATTTACACCAATGCCCGAATGTGGCGAAAGTCTTGAAATGCCTTGAGGCGTTAGACGTCGAGAAATGAACCAGACTAAAAACTGTCAGACTGTTATTTTCAAAGAATTTTTCAAATTGGCTGAACAAATTATTATCTTTGGATTTAGGCTTTAAATACTTTATTACGAGTATTTAAGAAGAGCACGATTTAATGAATTCAAAACCTTACAGCGTTTTTTATACGCACCCTATATAATATTTTCAACGTGCGCTCTAAATGCGCATTGCAAAAAAAATTTTAATTTCGATTTGTCTTGGTGTCTTCAAATAAACGTTACAGTTTTATGAAGCTAGATTATGGTCCCCAATTCTTGCAAATGCGTCGTTTTGAAATAGATTTGCCTTGTTATTTTGTAAGTTTAAGCTTCAATATAGTAGGTTGCTTGCGAATTTGTTGTTTCAAACCTTCTGGTTTTCTGCAATCTGTCCGACGGACTACACTAAGGCCCCATACTAAAATTTTATTATTGATTTTACTAAGGCATTTGATAGAGTCGATTACTAACTTTTATTGAGTAAATTACTTCATACGCTTCAGGAGTACTTTTCAACCTGCTCTCACGTATTTTCATTCGTTTCCTTCATCATGAAGCAGCGAGTTTAATATTATGAGAGTTATGTTTTTGATTTCTTTGAAAGGATGTGAGAATATCCTAAAATAGATATAATTTTGATCACATTTTTGTTGAGAGCATTGCAGAGACAATGAAAAATTGGTGTTAGCATTAAAGTGCATCTAATCGTATTTGTTTGCAGAAATATTTATGTAAGTATCATTCCGATCTTGGCTTGATGTTATCAGTACCACATGCAAATTCATCTGCAAAAACAATTTAGATCGTAATTTAAAAAATTATGAAAGAAGATCTGAAGATCTATACCTACAGAGTAGTCAGCATTTTCCACATTGCCAATCCACCCTTGTTATATTCCATTTCCGGGAGTAATTTTTATATCAACGAAAATATTTAGAAAATTTTAATCAACTCAGAAATGCTTTTTTGTTCCAACTAAAATGTCCTCGACATACAATATTATTTGGCCCAACACAAAACAGTTGCTTTGACAAATATCTTTATAGCAGCAAAAGCTTTGTTGTAATCTGTAAAAAATCTTTTATGACGGCATACCTGCTACTAACTAAAATATTTGCACAGTAACCAAATCTTTGTTACAGCAAGGCATCGTTTTTCTGAGTATAGAAAAACCACCATCGCCCCTTGATTATTTTAGATGGTCCTTGTGAAGAAAATTACTTAGATGTTAAAACAAATACAAACAAACAAAGGACTGTATGAGGTTAAGTTCTCGTCCAATACTTGTAATTAAGGAAAAGGATCTCGGGTCAGTGGACATAAATCAAACAATATGTTGTCGAGTCGACGTTTCGGGCCTTATATTGCACCCATCCTAAAAAAGGACTAAAAGAGTAAAAAAGGACTAAAAGAACAAAGGAATCTCGTCGTTTGGCATAATGATAATAACAATTTCCATCATTATTTGTAATGAGTTGTTTTACATTTGAATTTTAAATATTTCGCGCCAAAAAATATTTACCTAAGGAATACAATACGAGTTTATTATTTTACTATGAATTTCTTTGTTGTTTTTTTGTTCAAATTTATTGTGTGTAGCCATTTTTAAAAAGAGTAAATATAATTGTTTCAATTTTATTAAATCCAGAAGATATGATTAATTTTATCAAGCCGGTTTTAATTATTATACATATTTAATCTGACGCTGGAACCCTCAAATACGAAATTACGAAGTTAATTAATGGGTTTATCGAATAGTATAATGGTTCCCGAGGATATGGCTGAGCGTAGTATTCGAATGACGTTTTCGCAATTATCAAAAAAGTATGTTCAAAACACTCTTAAATAATTATTAAATGCAAAATTTCCTTTAGTGAAATTTTCTGATTTGAGGATATCCAAGTGTGAAGAAAACGTTAGCGAATTACACTTACAGGGCATTTGACTTATGAAAAATTGTGCTGTTTAGTTCTAAAAAATGTTTTGTGCATTTTTGTTAGTTTAAAAATATAAATATGGTTACCATCTCACCTTTCCTCGACATCAGAATTGAAAGAGGTGGAGGACTAGAATTCGATATTTATAGAAAAACGATATTCAGTGGAAGATTTATAATTTCTTATTCCTTCTAGTGCTACCAACATAAGATGGCTACCGATAGAGAACCGTGCCACTTAATGAAACAAATTACCGAAAAGAAGAAGATTACAGCATAAAATTAGGTAATTTACATGGTTATTTATCTAATACTTATCGACATCATCGAAAGACACAAAAGACTTCAAGAGAGAAGATCTCTAACAACTTTGACCAATAAAGAACATGATGAATCCTCCACACGATTTTGTCTAATTTTCTTTCCTAAAATAACAAATTCTTCAAGGAAATGTTAAACAACATAAACAATAAACAACAGCCTTTAAAAGCGCAAATACCTTACAGTCGATCACTTATTAGTACTAGCACCTAGGCCATGCCAAGTCTATTTAGCACCCAATGTACGAATATAAATAATGAATCCTGAAGTTTCGGGTTGCCAGATATTTGTGAAACTAAAATCGAAAATTTGAGATTACCTCAACTTCCAAATGGCTCCGCAGGCAAATATTCTTCTAATTTTCCAAGGTCAAACTGCTTAAAATTAAGCTGAAGATTTGAAAATCTTCTAGGACAAAAAATTATTTGAGTAAAATTCTTAAATTTGTCTATTAGCTTGTAAAAGAGACATTTTAAAGCAAAATAGACTGAAGACTTAAAAGGAGGACTCTAATTGTGAAACAGGATTCAAGTTGAAAGAATGCAGTTTTCTGTAAAGTCCACTACAAAGTCAAATGTGGGGGGGGGAGGCAGCAGTTCTTCGGGGTATATCGCAAAAACATTTTAAATTATAACAGCTATGCTTTCTCCTGACACTTCAAAACTTGGAATAGGATTAAGTCACCATAGGGTCTTACAAGGTACAACCATTGCTTATCTATAAACTCTCAAACTAAACGTAAGACTTATTTGGAAAGAAGCTTTCTGCTGACTGAATACAAATTAATAACTTTTGAGGGTTGATGTCTGCTATATAGGCTAATCAAAATTCAGGAGAGGACAGGCATAGAATTACAGATGCTCGATATTCGTGGCACTTTCCGGAGTCTTGCGGCGCTGATATTGAAATTTCAAAATGTGGATGGAACTAAATTTGCGTCCGTCGACTTCAAATGCCAAAATTCAACTAAACTTGCCTGCGCAATTGCCCATTTTCGTGAATTTACAAATTCCGGAGTCAAATTTGCAACCTTCTGAAAATATTTTTATTCAATCTGAAATAATTTGATGTGTTGGTAAGTTCCTTTATTTATAGGATGATGTTTCCACTGATTATTTCTTTATTTTGTCCACAGAAGTTATTTTTACACTACATTTTAGAATATGATTTGATCGACATGGTGCAATCTCTGAATACATCTCTGGTTGCTCGCAATATTAGACCTTATGTTATAAAACACTTCTCGTACACAATTTTATGAGAATCCTATCGAAAATTACATGACCGAATTTTTGATACAATTCATTTCACACAGAATACGTTTTCCACAGAGAAAATATCGTTTGAAAGTAACAATTTTGATAGGTTATGTTTTACATGTCAACACATTTAGAAATTAACTTATTCCAGATTAATTAATTGATTTTAGAGATTTTTGACATGACAAATCTCAAAGTGAATATTGATTGCAAGTTTTAAAAACATCTTTCAGTCTTGGACAACTTTATTAAATTCATAATTTCAGAAAATAGAGGTGGATTTTTTATCTTGGAAATCAATGTTACACGAAACCTTATAATTCCATAATTAAGGAGTCTTATGATCATTTATTGAGTCATAACAGACCATAGCAATACGTATATTCCAAAAATATGGAATCGTCATGGAGGCGTCGGCAAAGAAAAGCATATGTACTTGTGTTGCTTTATTTGAGTTTATAACTGGGTTTGTATCATTGCACTATAAAGTTAGGTAATATAATAGGGTATTAAAAAAAACTTAACGGGGGGAAGACGATTGAAACACGACCTAACTTGGAAAAAGCAGTTTTCGATTATGTGTTCACCTTTTTATGTACTTATTAAAGTTATTGGTTAAATTCAGGCGGGAATGCAGCTTAATTAATTTAATTTTAAAACCAATAAGTATGAAAGAAAACTAAAAAAAAATCAAAGTAGGAATTGACAAAAAAAATACCAATACTGATTGCGCGAATGAATAAAACGTACAAAACAATTATGATAAATATATTTAGAGCAAGCATTACGAAGTTCGTTTTAATTCAAAACGGAATTTTTAACAAAAAAAAACAAGTTTCGCGGAAACAAAACTAAAAGTAGGGTTTTTTTCCACAGAGTAGAAAGAACAGCCACATCAGAAATGATGAATGACAAGGATTGGATAAAAGTGCTAGACATGTGGAGGAAATGCCCACGAAGTGAAAGAAGCAACAATAATTTTGTGGTGACGGTTTCGATGAAGTTCATAAAGCTGAGTTTTGGCTTGAAAGGCTTATATTAATAATAAGAAGTCAAATGAGGGGAACACTTTTTATTGTGCACTCCCAAATATTTAATCAATTGAGAACTCAGTGTTGCAACTGAAAATTATACTACAAATGAACAAAAATTTAAAAAAAACAATAAACATTGGTAACAGAGAACCATGTTAAATATTTTCAATTCTACTCCGCTCACATAAATGACACTTGAGTGTAATATATTTAACCTTCGAAGGTAATTCTATTCAATTTTAATGTATCCGTAGTGACAGTTATGAGGTGTTGGTGGTTTTCTATAGGAAAAAGTAATTTTCAACAGTGATTTCCTGAAGTGGTTGTGCATATATCCGGCAATATTAATCAAGTTTTGTTAAGTTTGATGAATAATTAGTAGATTTTGTTAGCGTATCTTTTACTCTTGAAAATAATGACGATATGGGTAACAATGAGACATTTAAAGTGACATGCGTAAAAGTAGGACGTTCTATGTCTTAATATTGATATTTTTTAAAGTTTCTTAGGTTTAGGAAAAGCTTTGATTTGCCAGGATGCCTAGAATTCCACCAAATAACACTAATTTTAGAATATTTTCTAACAAAAAAAATGAGTACCAGTAGAAGCAATTCTCAAAAAGGAAGTATAAAATCTATGACAAAAGAGGAGCATTTAATTAATATTTATTCAATAGATATTCGCTGAAATCTTGAACTTAGCACCTACTAAGTACAATATTGCATCTACATTTTTTGGTAAATAAATAGTAAAAACTAATTTTATTGCTCCCAAAAATTAATGCCACATGTACATTTAGTAATGCCTGTATTTGAGATTATTCCACTCATTACCAAATTGGCCAGTGAAAACTAATAACCGTATAGGCTAGAATGCATATGTAGATAAAAAGGAATTTTAATTAGAGCTAGTTATCTTAGTTTAGGTCCTTAGAAAAAAAAGCGTCTTACTGTTACCCATGCTCCCCTATAGATAATGGTAGAACTAATGGCTTTCACGTATGGTCGCTATTCCCATGGGAGGCCGAAAGTCAAAACAATAATAGCTCTCGCATACTCGCCGTCTGACCTTTTAGTTTATTAGATTATTACTAAAATAATATAACTATTTAAAAAAATTTCCTGTTTTGGAATTTGAACTATTAGATTTTTAAACTGATTGTAATGTTATCTTTCGTTATGTTTTGTTTATATATTTTTGGAATATGTGGTAAAATAACAGACTCGAACGTTTCAAAATATTACCAATTAGTCCGCCTACAGCGTAGGCAACCTATATGGCTCGTTGCGATAGAAACCGTTTAAAAGTTGTACCCGAAGTAATTTACGTCGCTCATTCATTATTTCCGGATATACTACAGAGCACGATAGTAACATGAGATCATGAATGAAATGTGTAGAGTACTACTTGACCTTTTACATTTTTCACCTATTTCCTCTTTACGATTACCTATTATGTATAACATTTTGTGTAAAATACAAGAAGTTGAACTGCATTTGATTGCAGGGATATCATATTTCGTCATTTATTTGACTATTGTTATAAAATAATACAAACTAGATATAGTTCACGAGGATATAGGGGAGCATTTAGAAGAAAAGATAATAAATTCTAATAATCTTGGACGTATCCGTAAACTGCAATTTTTGACATTTTGCAATTTTCGTTTTTGGGATTCTTAAGAAGTGGACGGTGACTGCCTTGAAACTTGAAACCGTTTTGTCTCAATTTTAAGGCCAAATGAAAGTAAGTACCTTTATTCAGGAAGTTTTTAAATGCTGTTAAATTATGAGACAAATAAACACGTTTCAAGTGAACCAGTGGCAACTCAAACAAGAACAAGATCAAAGTAAAGTCTACAATAATTAATTTACACATTTAAAAGGTATTCATCCTGAGAATAAACATGAAATAAACCGAAGGAGTCTTTAAGCTTATAGTGGGTTATAACGAAGTAGCATTGTTTGTTAGACATTTTAGAACTTGAGAAAAATTGCGAACTTACGAAATGCGCGGTTCGAGTCCGGGCAAAGTAAAAACTTTATTCTGACTGTCTCTCCTCGGAAGGCAACGATAAACCACCGAGGTAATCTGCCTTGAGCGCCCGTCTCGAAATGAAATGATTTACAATTCCCGTGGTTCGGAACCCACGTTAAACAAGTAGGTTTTCTATGTACCTACTTATGTAAAAATAATTCGAATGGGGACATCACATGCATAGAAGAGATAGGTCACGACGCTTCCGTCATGAAGCGTTACAGACATGTAACAAATATTCCTAATCAAATAAGATAACTTAAACATTTCATAATCAGCATTAGATTACGATATCCAATTATTTTCATATTATAGAGAAGGATGCTCTTATTAGGTCAACAACCTCGTCAAAAGTAATGTCCAAGGCACAACCGTTCAGCCTAAACTATGACATCTGGTTGTACGCATGCCACTATAGATCTATTCTTCAACATAAGCCCAAAAACATATTCCTTATCAGTAATAGTAGTTCACACCTATGTATTACCGTTCTTTACAGTGCTGAATCTAGGGACGGGCAATTTTCGGTGATCACTGCTACTGTCACAGGTTGCTACTAATAATAATTTCAATAATATTTATCGACAAATCAGTCGTTTAGCTAGCACGCGCCCTCAAACTCCAAAATTCAGGTCCCGAAAATCATCGCTTTCGTCTTATCTTTGATGTTGCGCCAGTGGTTCTTTTCGGCCATATAGAATGGAATTAAAAATTTATAAAAATTTTGCAATCGATTTTAAGATCCTTCTTTGTTAATTTTGTGGCTATGTGAACAAAAAGATTAAATAGTTTGGAGTAGTCTTAAGTGTTTTGCTATTTTTAGGTTTTAAAATTGAATTTACCAGAATCTTATATCTTCTTATGTGCACCTTACCGGGAACAAAATTTTAAACCAAAAACTACCCTTTCGTGTTTTTTTCGTACGACGCGACGAACGTAAGATATTTTATTGGCGCTCAAAAACTAACGTTATGTTCGTTCTTGAAGATCGTCTTAAGTGTCATGAACAATAATTAGAACAGCACTAATCGTAAGTCAATCGTTTAGCTTGTACATGCCATCAAACTCTAAAATTCGGGTTCTGAAAATCTTCGATTTCATCTTTTTTTTTGATGTTATGCCTGTAATTTATTGGAGGAGTTTTAGTGCTATACTGTTTTTAAAATTAATTTAACATGATTCTTGTTAAGTATATGCATCTTATTACGGATAAAATTTTAAACAAAAAAGGCCCTTGCATTTTTTTCGGACATCAGACTTAGAATTTTTTATTAGTATGCAAAGTTATCTTCTATTGCGCACAGGTTGAATAACGTTAGTTTTTGAGCGTCAATTAAAAATCCTACGTTCATCGGTGTTTTTTGGTTCAAAATTTTGTATTACTTTAAATCTTGGAAAAAATAGAAATTCAATTCTAGCCCTAACTGTTTAAATTATCCTGTTAATGGTCTTAGTTTGATGACCTTTAAAGACAGCCATTCGTAATTATAATTAATATTTCTCTATTGCTGAGAGCATCTGTCAGTGGAAACAGGAGAGCTAGGTATACTTTATTAATAGCAGGCAGTCATTGCCTGATAGTTAGCGCGATCAACTGCTAACGTAGGTAGGAAACGTAAAATTTCTTGACCGTCTCCATACTTCTCTGCCATGCTATGTTAATGATTTGCCATCATAACAATAAGAAACAGTGAACAGGCACATCGAGGGCCAGCTTATCAAGCTACCTAAGATGGAAAAACCAATTATGCTCACAGAACTAATTTGAAAAAATTAGTAAAACACAGGTCCCAAACCTAACGGTAGAGGAAAAAGACTTTGATAACAGTTTCGAAAAAATCGGTTAGTCCATCATCCTTACCGGTTTACAAGCATAGAATATCTCCAACCCGATGTATGCAGCCGTGTGGTTTAAATGTCGAAGAATTTCTCATTCTTTTCATATTTGAAAGTTCTGAATGATTTGGTATAAAATCAAAACCCCTAAAGAACAAAGTGATAAAAAATATTATCTTCCCAAAACTTCTAAAAAAATAAAATCCTTTCTTCGATATTTTAATTTAACCTTTCAATAAATATCTTTAAAAGAGTATGTATCGTGATTTTTCTAAAAAGATTTGAATTTGAAAAATTATTGTTAGTTTTTAAGCCGAAACAAAACAGAGAACACAGTCAAATTATAAGCCAATGTCTGAATGACCCTCGACAAGACGAAAAGTTGCTGCTTTTTCGTTGCTGCCATACATTCGAATGTATGCAAAAATTTGTGAAAAAAGTTATGATTTTGAAATTGTTTTGGGCATTACATGTTTGAAAGTTTGTAAAAGGTGTGTGAAAATAAAGTTTTTTAAAAAAAATTTCCCCACATTTGGCGAAAAATCATAAATTGATAATTTATATGAAAATAAAATTCATCTCAGT
Organism: Podabrus alpinus; assembly: GCA_932274525.1. NCBI lineage: Eukaryota > Metazoa > Arthropoda > Insecta > Coleoptera > Cantharidae > Podabrus > Podabrus alpinus. The sequence continues at coordinate 44,976,421 of OW026451.1, forward strand.
ATATTTCCATGATAGTTTTAAATTTTAGGTTTTTTTATAATGTTCATGAAAATTTTGTATTGGATTGGAAAGGAGAGTGACGAAAGGTAATGGAGGTGAGTAATTTTTGATGCAAATAGTTGGTAATTTTCGATCGAGTTGAATAAATTAAATAAAAGTAAAAGTGTATGTGATTTATAGTGAATGAGTGATAAGAAGAAGTAATTATTTAATTGAAAGTGATTTAAGACAAAATTATTAAATTATAATTTGGTTAAATTGATTTACACGAGTATCACGGCATCTTTTAATTGGCAATCTAATATACGGACATTTGTAAACATTTTTATTAGAAAATTTTGATTATTTAAAGTTACTATAAAATTTTTAAATTAATAAATTGAAAGTCGATGTGAAACTTTTATCGTCCATTTCACTTTCAAGCGTAGCATCGGCGATAAGAAGTTTATAAAAAGATATTGATATACCAAAGAGTAGAGAGGCAAAAAGAACAGGTAGAACCAACTATCAGAGATTAGAGTTTGTGTTTTTTTAAATTTTTAGGTTTTCGAGCATTCGACCTGAAACTTCAACCATGAATAAGACGGAATTCGGCATGTTACTAGAAGATACAAGAAAGATAAGACAGCCAAAGGAAAGCATGGTCGAAAAGATGGATACAGATAGGATGGAATTAAAACATGATTTGCAGACGAAAAAAAATTAAATGGAAACAGACATGAATAATTCGAGTATAACTAAAACAAAAGATGATATGCAAAAAGAGATGTCTATCGTATCACAACAAGGGGCAAATACGTAAAACGTGACTGTTAATGAATCAGTAATTGTTGGATAGCGAATAAGGAAAACAAGAAAAGGAATTAAAATTGACAAAATTGGAACGAAGTGGATGAGAGCTAAAATGCGGTTGATCGTTTCATTGGAAAGTAGATGAACGGAAAAGCCATCTACTAGGATTTGACAATATTTGAAAAAGTTCTGAAAAAAATGGAAACAAATTTTGACAAATAGGCTATGTTTGGGGACATGGCCGTATGGTTTAACGTGAATACGTCGTCGCAGGATACGCATTTTCGTTCCAAGCTTTTGCTGAATAATGGAAATTCGAAATTTATCATTTCTACACTTTTCGTACACACACACAATTTTCGTTACACATTTTTATTAAATTTTTAAACACGTTACCGATTTTATAGACGTATTCACGTCAAAAAAATCATGAATGGGTTGAAATTGAAGTAAGAGTGGGGAAATTGTAATATGAGAAAATTTTAATAAATTATGAATTAGGGGGAATTAGAAATTTCTTATAAAGGAATCGATCAATAAAGAAGCAACGATCAAGAGTTAGTGCCAAATTATGTAAAAACTGGGAGGGATAAGATGCCATGATATTTTTTGATTTTTGTTTTTTTTTATAATGTTAATGGAAATTTAGTCTTAAACCAACATCGTTCCGAGCAAGTAGCGCGCAGAATTTTAGTGTTGCTGATAACAATTATTAAAATCGATTTAATTTTTTAATATTAATAAAGTAAAGGAACACCATAGTCGATAAAAATAATTTCACTATAAGTCCATAGCACTGATGTGAATAATTCGCGAATTATTCGCGAAAGTCGCTCCGAGCAAGTAGCGCTTATAATTTTAGTTTTCTTGCTATATGCAAATAACTAAATATCAATCTATACTATAAGTACTACAGTTGCACCATGTTTCCAGAAACTCGTAATTATTAAAACAGAAGAAATAATTTTTTTGAAAAACCTAAAAATGTCATTAACACTTTGGCTCCCAAGGGTGGTTTTGAGAAATCTGCCATGAGGCACCATATGTATCACCGGTGATAATACTTATTGGTTCACATATGAACATTATGTATCACCCGTGATATCTTGCAAGTGTAAATTAAGAATTCAGTAAAACAGACTGGTATTGGAAAAAGATCGAATAAAATACATGGATGGTATGCTAATGAACCATAGTTACTAAATTTTAAGTGGGTAAAGTTTTGGTACAGTACAGATTACAGAACACTTTAATTCTGTACGTATAACTGCGTGGTACATAATTAATCAAATTTAATGAAGCACCGGTTATACATATGGGAGCCAACGTGTTAACCATCAGTAAACGAATATTGGGGGATAGTTACCTATCACCTGTCACTCCGAATGAGTTGAAACTTTGCAATCGCAAAGAGGAAGGTTTACATAGGCCCCTACAACAAAAAAATTCTGAGAATGTATTATCAAAATTTTGAGAAAAATCGATTTGAAAAGTATGGGAAAGTAAAATCGTGACCCCGGCCGAGACCACTATCGGGTTACCGGTCCCTTCAAATCGAGTGAAATTTTTTTGCTCCGATTTTAATTTTTCTTTGAAATTCGGGTAGGGGGGGGTGTGCTTAGTAGATATTAGTATAAATTTTCGCGAAAAAATGGAAAATAAGGCGGTTATTGCCGAAAAAGTGAAAAAATTAAATTTTTTTTGCCTTCCATTTTTAAGGGTGTGCATTCGAAAGGGAGGGTCAGCCATCGTCAAATCCTACTCCTCCGGGGCGCCGCTCCGCTCCGCTCCGCTCTGCACCCCTACGGAGCGGATTTGACTCTGGTTACTAGGCTAAACATACGAGAGGCGCCATCCATCAAGAACACCGGGATCTATGCAACCGGGATGTGAGAGACCCTCGAAATAGCATTAAAAAGTATAGTTGCGGTATGGGGCAGTAAACTATTTCGTTTAACCCCCAAAAAATCGCGTAAAAACTAAAAATAATCGATGTTGCATGTACGACGCTCGAGGTGCATCTGCTGCTGCGAAATTTTCTAAGTGTAAGAGTATATCTAGCTGCACGTACCGTCAACAAAATGCGCGCCGGCCGGGCGAAGCTAGTGGCAACGACCGGTTGTGTGGCACGATCATGCTACTTTTTCGTACTTTTCAAATCGATTTTTCTCAAAATTTTGATAATACATTCTCAGAATTTTTTTGTTGTAGGGGCCTATATAAACCTTCCTCTTTGCGATTGCAAAGTTTCAACTCATTCGGAATGACAGGTGTTAGGTAACCCTCACCGAATATTGGACTAATATTGTTAGACAATTCTCTGGGTCTAATGGAAAGTATTGTCATGTTCTGGTTATCAGAGATGAGGGGTGTGACGTGATTGGGTCAATTTATTGAAACACTCATAATTTAATTAATTCAATAAGACCATAACAGGCAATCACTAGATTGTATCTGAATCTTCTTTGATTGAAAGATTGTTTGACTGCTTCTGCCTCACACATCCGGAAGATGCAAACCCTGTTAAATCTGAAAAATATAATTAAATTGAGAAGGACAAAATATTGGTGGTTGTTTGATTTAATGAAAATAAGAGAAAACAAATTTAATTAATTTGGTTTATTTGTTAAAGTAGGATTTTTGTTTAAATAAAATAAGTGACGATTTGTGAGATTCGCGAATGTGCGAGTTGAGAATTTAGTGGGATTTGGAAATGAAAGGGAGCGAAGAGGATTTCCAAGCCAGCCGTCGGAGTATTAAGACGCGCTGTTCGTATTAATTTTTGTAAATAAGTTTTTGGATTGGATTCGGAAAAGAGCCGTCGAAGTGTGAAGACGGATCGTTGGAATTGGCTGAAAGAGTAAAATTGAGTTCACTTGAAAGTTGATATTGTGTTTGATGAAGAAATTGATGGAAAGTTTTGGAACCACTGACGCTAACTTTCATGGTTATGTTTTATGGTTGTGTAAATGGGAATTCATTGGAGAATAATCATTCAAATTGCTTACCTGTCATTGATTGTACGATTCGGAGGAAGATAATTATTCACTGGTCGTTCCTACCTGCTTTTGTTTGGGTCCAAGATCAGAAGCTGTTTTTCAACTGTAATCTTCACGCTTTGATGCTCCACATCATACCGGCCGCATCGGTAAACTCCGGAAGAACGTTACACTTCGGTAAGAGTTTTTGTGACGCACTAATTATTTGATAAATAGACAAATCGTTTTAAAATTCGGGCGCGTATAAACTTTGGGGGATTTTATTACGAATGTTTGATTTTGTAAAATTTAATTTGTTTAGGTATAAGAAAACTAATATTTTGTCTAAAATTTCTATTGTGTTAAATAAATTCCATTATTTTCGTTTTGATAACGTTTGCGTTTAATTTCATTTATTCATAACAGTAGTAGATCGAAAAATAAACAGATACAATTTATCATTTATTTGAGTCGTCTTTATAAGAAAGATCACTGATTAAGGTGAAGTATATGAGTGTTTTGATTGATCTAGATGAACCCAAGTTTCGACCCAAGTTATCGAGTCTGTCATGCATAGCTGGTCGGAGCATTATTGAATTAAGTGCCATTATATTCTCCCGCTATATAAATCAAATTTTGAGCTTTTACAGTAGAAATACATGGCAGTATGTTTACACTAGAGTTATATTAAACATATTTAGTTTGTTAAATGAATTGTATTTGAATATTTTCCCTATACGCAGTGAAGAGTTAATCTTCAATTGCAAGTATTTTAGGTATTACTTCAGTATTCAAGTATTACTTTCAGTAATTTCGAATTTCAAGCAAAAGTGGTCTATTAACTAAAAAATTTAATATAATAATTATATAAAATTTTGCGCGCTACTCACTCAGAGCGTTGTTGGTAAAATTTACAATTTTGAAATCTATTAAACACTCGATCTTTTTTATCTTTGGGGTTCAAACGATGGAAATTAAAGTTCAGAACGATTCTCGATCGATTGGTGTTAATTTTATTTAAAAAACTCATTTCTTAAAAAATGCATTTCTACATCCCCTCCCAAAATTGTTCTAAAGAATTGAATTTTCATTAAAAACCTTTGAAGATCAAATGATGGCCATGGTAATTGAAGCTTATTGGAGCTCAAACGATTCTGTATCGATTGACAGCAATTTTATTTAAAAAAATTGCGATGGGGAGAAACCCCCCCCCCCCCAAAGAAAAAGTTTATAATGTAGTTTATAAAAGTTTATAAAAAAAAGCGAATAATGTAGAAATGTACCTCAATGTCATCTGACGGATAGAAGATCTCCTATATCTCAAATATTCCCAATATTGGTAATGGGGAGTGTTGTGACGACTACATCGCAGGGTATCGATTACGAACTGTATCTACGAATTACTGGTATTTACGAATGTACTTGGTTTAAGAAGTAATGGACTGATGATATAAAAGATTTTATTAATAACTGAAATGCAAATCAACATTATCTCGTTCATTATGTGATTCCATTGGAATGTCACCATGAGAGACATTGTTTTTACTCCCGGCAATGCTGGAAGTCTTTAACTGAAAGTGCAATATTCGGCTTAGATGTTATCCACGATTCCAAAATAACTACCTTTGAGATGGAATTGAGTTTCGGGAAAAGGAAGAAATCATGCCGACTCAAATTAAACGAGTATGCAGATTGTGGAAACATTAAAATGTCCTTTTAGTCAAAATTGGGTTTCTCTTTTGTTAGTTGATGAAATTTTTAAAAATTCTGAACATCGTAAATAGATTTCTGGAAGAAATACTTACTTTTCTTGTGAAAAACAGATCACAATTGGTAAATTATATACTAAATATCAATTGATTAATATGCTTTTAGCTCCGTTACAAAAGACAAAGCAATCCCGGAACCACCACCAAGAATAATCAGTGTTTATATGTGTGTAATGTTTATCTATAATTGAATTAGGGGACGGAGGCCTAAGTGTGGTCGCTCCAAATAAATTGAAATTTTCCTAAAGCAAAGAGGAAGGTTTATAGAGTATACTGTAAAATTTTCACTCGAGCTGATATACATAAAATTTCGAAAAAATTCAATTTGAAAGTACGCAAATTTAGCGAATTTTTCTTCGATCTTTGGGGTGTGCATTCGATAGGGAGGTTTATCCATCGTCAAAACCTACCCTTTCGGGGCGCCGCTGCGCTCCGCTCCGCTCTGCACCCCTCCAGGGCGGTTTTGACTCTGGTTACTATGCAAAACATACGAGAAGGCGCCTCCCATAAAAAACCGGGATAAATGAAACCGGGAGCTTAGAGACCCTTGAAATAGCATTAAAAAGTATAGTTGCGGTATGGGGCAGTAAACTATTACGTTTCACCCCCAAAAAATCGCGTAAAACAAAAAATAATCGATGTTACATGTACGAGAGACGAGCTGCATCTGCCGGTGCGAAATACTCTAAGTGTTAGGGTCATTCATATTGCACGTACAGTCAACAGAATGAGCGACGCGCGGGGATCTCGTTAATTTTACATGTAAATTTGCAAACTTCAAAATCGATTAACTCAAAATTTTGATAATACCTTCTCAAGTTTAAATTATATCAGTAAACTATATAAACCTTCCTCTTTGCAATAGGAAATTTTCAATTTATTTGGAGCGGCCACACTTAGGCCTCCGTACCCTTGAATTAATTGATTTCGATGAAGAGAAGGTATATTGTCAGTAGGCGGGTAGTTTTACTAGTACATTAAAATTACACTCATTTATTTTGCATTTTAAAATAATTATTGTTTATGATGCATTTAATTGTAACAGACTTGCTCTACATACCTACACATGATTATTGCTTTTTTTACACTCTTATTAGTTTACGTTTGCGTGTAAATCGTAAATTAATTACAAGTACACTGTTTTGCGTAAATCATAGGCAAGATGTGATCATTTAAGACATTGCGGTCACTGATTACATTTTCTAACCTGGTACTAACAATAAGGACATAAACATTACCTTGCACGGAAATTAGGAGAAAAGCAAATCTTGCACTATTAATTGTGTCCGCTAGGTAATAATAATGGTGGTAATGATATCGAGAAAGCGAGAAAAATCTCTTCAAAATCAGTATGCACTTATGATAAAATATAATATGTAAATAGGCAATTAAGACATGCAATTTTATTTAATATGCCAACGTATAAAAGCCATAACTTCTTCTAGAATTGTTACTAACGTGTCAGACTTGTGCAAGAAATAATGTCGTCGCAAATATCAGTTTACGGTGTTTTGTTCGTTTTATGCTTGGTAACGATCAAATCGGAAACTACTCCCAATAACGATGATGGTGAATACAAAATTATTCAAAAAGTAATCAATGAGTGTTCTTTAAATGCTAATAAATATTTGTGTTTTGCGAATAAAGCGGCTGTGTTAGTGGAGCGGGCTATCGATTGGAACGTTCCTCTGCTTGATGGAGTCTCTTTAACTAAAAATGCCAATTATGTGCACAATAAAACACAGTTTAGATCAATTAGTAATGGAATCGATCGATTATCAAGTGCTGTGTCCGAATTTTTCGACTCACATACTCTGTCCGTAGATTTGTCGCAAACCGAACAAGAAGAAGGTAGAAGTCAAAAAAATGGTGGAAAAAAAACCAAGAAAATTCTTCCTTATATTGCTTTGGGGATACTTGGAACTTTAGGAGTAACGCTGCCCGTAGTTATGAAAACTTTAGCAATTATTGCTGGAAAAGCGTTAATTGCTAGTAAAATTGCGCTTCTTATCGCCGGTTCAGTAATTTTAAAACACCTTTTCGAGAAGAGTCATTCGCATTCTTCTTTTAAAGTGTTAACGCACCCGGAAGATCATCACGAAGAACATGGTGATGATTACGAAAGACGCATCAATTCAAGTGCATATAAATTTTTAAACTCACAAGCAGTTCAGTGAAACGTTGAATTATGTATAACTTATTTATTTATTTATTATTAGATTAAGCAAAGTAGATTCGTTGTTTAGAATGTTAAAAAAATTATTGTTTTAATAAAGCCATTTATGTAGCGTATATATTTTGTTTTGTTTCTTAACCTTGTTATCTTTCTTTAAATTTTATTTATTTTAATAATTTACGCGTTATATTAATGATTTTATGAAAATTTGTTCGAAATCTCAATTTTTTATTTGCTTTAGTTTCAACCTTAAACAAATTATTGCGTTGATGAGATTATTGACATTTGAAAATTACAATACAATTTCAAATTTTCTATTTCGCTTAAGTGATGGGAAATGTTGACCTGATTTATCTGGCTCATTGAATATCGATAAAATGAACATTTTAATCATGTGCAGATGCTACTACCCTTACAAATAAATAATACATTTCTAACGTTATCAATTATTTGTAAAAAAAAATTTATATCTGCATATTCGGCCTCAACAGATTATTTTTTAAAAAGATAATCGTGTAATAATTAATTACCTAAATATATACCAGCAAAAATAGAAGTGCTAAATAAAAGAGTGTGATTTAATATACCTGCCGTTTCTGTTTAGTTTCTAATATATATTTTTGTTTCGCAAAGCAGCATCAAAGATGTGAACATAAATTAATCAGACTTGATACATTTTTAACAAACTTTAGATTGATAAACTGTTTAGGACGGTTACAAACCTTCCATTTATCATCACTTAGATATTTGGCGGTTAAGATCATGTTAGAAATATCAGGGTCGATTGGAAAAATTTGTAATGGTCAATGTAAATTAGACGAAAATAAGGGGAATGGTAGAAATAGTTTATCAAATTTCTTTATTTGCTATACGCACTCTCAATAAGGTCAAGCATAAGGATCCAAAAAGTTCCTACCATTGCGGTGGATAAAACATCGGCATTTCGCGAACCCCCCCCCCCCAGCCCTAGGGACCTGAGGCTGATTTTTCTTCAGAAAAATCGCCGTTGGGCGAAGAAACCAATGAAATAAAAATATTTATAATTCAAATATACGTTAAAAATGTTATAGTAACTGTTTTGCTAATTTGCACCCAACTCGTAACTGTAGAATTGAATATGCGTCAAATTTTCTTACTTTGTGGAAGTTTCACACATAGAATTCAAAAAACCAACCCTACAACTTATATCGTAAATGTGCATTGTCTGAAAAATTTTATATCGGATAAAATTGACGGCAACAAAATTTTGAACAAAACTGATCTAACAGACTTTGACGGACAAGCTATAGTTCGTGTAGTATAAAGGCTGGAAGGGGGAGATTTTAAATTCCGAATTATGGCTGCGTACATGTGCGTAAATAATTACTTAATTATTGATATTCGATTGCAAATTATCTATATACCGGGTGTTCATTTTAAAACTTCCAGCAATTAATATCTCAAAAACCAAAAGTCAGATGAAAAAATGTTTCGAACAAAAGTTGTATGATAGCGAGGGGGAGAGAATATGGGATAATTGTTTTTTTAATTTATTGACCTTTTCAAGGTCATTTGAAGGTCAACTTGGTTTTTTTAAATGGCACCTTATATTTTTTTTAGCAGATTCATATTTTTCATTTAAAAAAACCATGTTGACCTTCAAATGACCTTGAAAAGGTCAATAAATTAAAAAAAACAATTATCCCATATTCTCTCCCCCTCGCTATCATACAACTTTTGTTCGAAACATTTTTTCATCTGACTTTTGGTTTTTGAGATATTAATTGCTGGAAGTTTTAAAATGAACACCCGGTATATAAAAATGGATGTATGTGTGTATGTATGTATGTTCCCTATAGACTCTTAAACCGTTTGACCGATCGGAACCAAATTTGGCACAGTTATTATGTAGGTTCCTGCGCATGTTTTTGTATTGAAATAGTGCAAAAATTCGCAAAGGGAAAGTTGATTTTGAGTAGCCTGCCTTCCTTTAAGGAATCTCGATAATCCATTCATGCGCGTCCCATAGGAACCAAATTTGGCACAGTTATTATGTAGTAGGGACGCGCATGAATGGATTATCGAGATTCCTTAAAGGAAGGCAGGCTACTCAAATTCAACTTAAAAAACAATAACGAATGTTGTCAAGCTGTCAACCGATCGATAATGCAAATACGCGTGCACGTGCTTTACGTTTCTATTTGACCAATTTTAACCAAATTTGGTGTAGAAGTTATTTACAACGCTACGAAAAACATAGGCTACTTTAGAACCTTGGAGTGAGACCGAAGACCGAACAACCACATCCGACACGGTCTAGATGGCTAAAGGCGGCCGGTAGGCCGACTGTGCCAACTAGTACTTTTATAATGCAGAATCGAATATTAGTCGAGTTTCAAGTACGAACAGCCGTTTGGTAGTTATTTATGGCAGATTGTGACTTGTTTCAATGGAAGGGCGCACAATTTAAAGAGAGGAAAAATTCTAATAATATATTCTTGTGTTACTAAGAAAATATTAATATTCTTCATTATTGTCAAATTAAATACTCAAGTCAACTACGAAAAGAAGAGAAAATAGAAACCTTTGAGGGGAGTACAGAATAGCCCCCAGCATATCAACATGGCCATCTTGATATTATCTATATGCTGGGGGGTATTCCATACCCCCCAGACCCACCGGTTTCAGCAGCCACTAACTGTATTGTTATTTACTTAACATTATTATTACTTTTTTTAAATAGATGTCATTTCCGATTTTGGACCTTTTATCGCAAACCGCCACTGCGTCTATACGAAACATAAACATTGTATAGTCAATCAAACGACATAATGTCGTCAATTGAGAGAGGGTAGGGCGAGAATACACTATAAACCGAAAATTTTTTTCTTCAAAAATTTCTTACGCAATTGCAACAAAATCCGACGTTGTTATTTGTATTTGTACTTATATATAGCGTACTTTTTAGCTGCATGAGATCTTTCAGTAGGGATAACTTTTGAATGAAGTTTGTCAAAGTACCAGTTCTTTGACATTTGTGTTCAGAAAGGTTTGCCATTTAATCATGAATAAATTAACACTTGAACAACGCTACCAAATTGTGGAAATTTATTTTCAAAGTCAGAGTTCCGTTCGCGAAACTTATAGAGCTCTTCGCCCATTTTATGGTCGACATAATCGACCTTCTGAGCAGGTTATTGGTGCGGTGATGAATAAATTTCGTACCACTTCTTCATTGCATGATGTAAGACCACCAACAAAACAAAGAAATGTGCGTACCGAAGAAACTATCGCTTCTGTAAGTGAAAGTGTGGAAAATAACCCAAACATTTCAATTCGCCATCGTGCTCAACAACTTGGGCTTTGTCCGTCCACTATATGGAAAATTTTACATCAAGATCTTGGTTTACATCCTTGCAAGATCCAGTTGGTTCAAGAATTAAAGCCTAATGATCATCGATTGCGTCGTGCGTTCGCAGATTGGGCTCACAACCAATTGGAAGCGGATCCATTTTTTTACCGCCAAATTTTGTTCAGTGACGACGCACATTTCTGGTTGAATGGGTATGTGAACAAGCAAAATTTCCGTATACATGGACTGAGGCCAATCCGGAACATTATCTTGAGACTCCATTGCATCCATTAAAATTGACTGTTTGGTGTGGAATACACGCCAACGGCATCATCGGTCCATATTTCTTTTGAAATGAAGAAGGAGCAACAGTTACGGTAAATGGTGTGAGATATCGACACATGCTCAATACATTTTTGTTTCCAAAAATCCAAGAATTAAACATCGACAACTTATGGTTCCGACAGGATGGTGCTACGTGCCACACAGCCACCGAAACCATCGATTTATTGAAAGGACAATTTGGTGACAACATTATTTCAAGTAATGATCCTATCAATTGGCCTCGAAGATCGTGTGATTTGACGCTTCCAGATAATTTTCTTTGGGGGTATGTTAAATCTATGGTTTATGCTAACAAACCAACAACTCTGGAAGCATTGTAGGTCAATATTCAGCAATCCATTTATGAAATAAGGCCAGAAATATTGGAAAAGTTGATCAAAAATTGGACTTATCGGATGCGCTTAGTAACGATTTTTTTGGAAATTTTTTTCAATTTTATGTGATGAGGTGTCCCCAAGCGAAGGAAACTCCAGAATCTGTACTTATACTAAATGTCAAAACTACACATATATAATAATTTAATAATAATAAATTTCATCCCTGTACTTTTCTTCGTCCGACTAGCACTTCCAAAGAAAACCCAGTTAGGGTTAGTTATTCACTAAGAAGAGGTGTTTCGTCCTCCAGGCAGGAAGGAACCTTTCAGATCTTTATTTGTGACCCCACTGAGATTCCATATACTAAATATAAACGTTTTATAAATTATGTTGTCTAAAAATCCTAATTTACGTCGACTATACGATTACTTAGTTTAATTTATATTTTCATTCTGCAAGAACGGATCAATACGAATAAGATCAAAACATGTCGTTCGTTAAGACTTTTTTAATTTTTATGATTTTTGTTTGCTAAATTTTTTATTTCACGCTGATTTCAAAAACGGGTTTGCCGTTTGAAGTTAGAAATTCTTACCTACATAAAATATCTACTTGTAGATTATAATACAGACCGATTCCTCAACTATAATTTTACAATTACACCACTTATCTTTTATTTTCATAGAAAATAAAATCTTACCGGATATTCCAATAGTTGCTACGCTAATCACAGATTATTAAAATGCACAATAATTAAACACAGTAAATATTTACTACTTTCATTAATTTATGTTATTAAATTTGAAGGCACTAATCACCGCATTGCCAGTTTCGCGAGCAACTGATTACAAATAAAATAAATTTTTCACTGCGGGTGTCCAAATGTGAACAGCAATTTCCAGCAATAAAGCTTTTATCGATAAAATTCGAAAATAAAATTATGAACAGATCAAGCTTGAAAAATTAATTTCTGCGTTATTTTGGTGTTACAAAATTTTAAATGCAAATAACGCGTAGCCTATACAAAATCCATATCAATATTGTACTATATTATTTTTTTATTAATAAACCTAATGTGAGCTTAATTGAGCAACTGATAATATTTACCTATCGGAAGTGCGGACAAACGTAGACAATTAAATCGTTTGTGCAAAGGGACATATTAATAATTGATAAATTGTTCAACTTGAAAAGAATTTATATTCCAAGTTCCTGCAGTTCATTAATGAAAATTTGAACATAATAGGTATGGGTGACTGAGTGTTAATTACTGAATTAGATCCAACGAAAATCCAAAATGCTTTGTATAAATTAATTAATTTTAATAATTTAGTATTTTTACAAACAAAAATATTGTATGAAATATTTATTTCGTGTCAAAGTTTCAGATGTTTATCTTTTTTTTTTTCATTTATTTCATATTTAAATATTTACTTTTGTTTATTTCAACAATTTATTATTATTTTCACCTTTTTTCAGTCCATTTTATCGGGTTGATGCATAAGTTCGTAGTGTTTTTTTAATTTAAAATTTAATTTTTTAAATATAAAAAATACATAAACTAATCAATAATATATTCTCTTGCATTGTTTATTATTGACTTCCAACGTTCTAGCAATTTCTCGATTCCACGCCTGAAGAAATCCGGTGGTTTGGAGGTGAAGAAGTCGTCGAGCCAGTTTTGAAGAGCAACGTCGTTATTAAATGAGATTCCGCAGAGATTGTTGGATAGAGAGCGGAAAAGATGAAAATCTGATGGAGCAAGATCAGGAGAATAGAGCGGATGTGGAATAACCTCCCAACCGAAGTCTTAAATAGCTGCTTTTGTAATGTTAGCAGTATGCGGACGGGCATTATCATGCTGCAAAACCACTTGATGCCGTCTTGCCGGTCGTTTTTCTTGAATTGCAGCCCACATGCGACGCAGTTGTTGACAATAAACCTCAGAAATGCTGGTTATATTCCTCGGAAGCAATTCATAGTAGATGACGCCTTCTTTATCCCACCAGATGCACAACATTACCTTGCGTGGATGGGCACCAGCTTTTGCGCTAGAATTTGCTTGTTTGTTAGGACTCAGCCATTCCTTTCTGTTCGTGATGTTGATGTAAAGGCACTATTTTTCGTCATCAGTAACAATTTGGGACAAAAACGGCCGATGTTGTTGACGAACTAAACGATGACGAGCAAGCAAAGAAGCACAAATGGTAGCACGCTGATTTTTGTTGTTCTCGCTCAAAACGTATGGTACCCAAACACCCAACTTTTGAACTTTGCCCATGGAATGCTAATGTCGTACGATAGTTGATTGGTCACAATTCATCATATTGCCCAATTCCCGAGTTGATTGACGTGGATCATCAAGAATTGAAGCATTTAATCGGTCTTCATCAAAGCCGGATAGTCTTAAAATTCATATCAAAATGCCCCTTTTTGAAATAAGAAAACCATTTTCGAGCAGTACTTTCCACGATGGCGTTCTCTCCGTAAACGGCACAATTAGCAAATTGGAAATTCAATATATCGATGAAAAACGTACCAGTTTAGAACCCACTTTGGCAACTGGTGAGCTTCAACGGCGTGACTTGGTGACGTGGATCTGCGATGACGATGATCTCCTTATTGTGGTTGAAGACGCGAACATCTTGATAAAACAAAATTGGCAGTTGTGGTTGTTTAGTATGGTGTAGTTTGGAAACTTTTGGTGTAATTTGGAAACTACACCAATTATTTGGAAACTTTCAGCTCTTTCAAATTTTAAAATTAAAAAATATAAAGGAACAATTTGAAGCTCTACAATTGAATGTGGAATCCACTCCAATAGCCTAGCATAGAGGTGGCTCCTTCATCGGGCGCAAGAGTATTGACTTATTTAATTATTTCTTTATGTTTTAGACGCCACGACGATTACATCGATACGTCGGTTATGATAGAAAAAGTGAATGGTAAACTGTGAGGCAGTTTACTGCCTGAGGTAGATTGAAGCTGTTAATGAAGAAAGGTAAGTGACGCAATAACCGTTTTCCTCTGCCATGATTTATTGAAGGAACGGCTAAGCGTTTCAGTTCTGATAATAAAAAATTTAAGAACGGATTCAGAAACTCCAACGCCGTAAAGTAACCTCCTCCGCTTTCCTATATTAAACATAAGATACAAACGTTTCGTCTTCTAATCGTGAATTTGAACTTGTGAGATTTTTATTTTCTATCTTCTTTTAATAGTGGTGGATTTCTTAAAATATTTTTCTCATAATTTCATCATTTTATCTTTGCCTTGAGCCGTGGCGTTTCTTATTGGTTTATCTACGAGAAAGAAACCTAGGGATAAATGTTGATTAGTTTTAGCTCGTTGCTTAGATTTGCACAAAAAATTTCCAAGTGAATACTAGGGAGATTTCTGACAAGTTTAACCGATTTTCCACTCCGACAATTGTAACAATGGGAGGACTTGCTGAATCGAAACATCTTGATGGCACAAATTATAGGGAATGGAAATATTCGATGAAGAATTGAATGAAGATATTCGTAAGATCAACGGGTTTTGACGAAAATTAATGTATTCGTTTTCCATATTCTTAAAGATGATTGTAACGTTAATAACACAACTTTCCGTTAACAGCGTGAAATGCGTCATAAGTTGTAAGTTATTGATTATGATTTTTATTGTTATGTCGTTATGTTGTTTATGTTTAGTTATGTTATGTTAATAAAATCTACCTTAATTGTTTATTTATTTTTATCCTTATCCTCTATTTTTATTCATTCAACAATAAGTTTTCCCTGACGGAATGGGACGCTTCGCCGTCGCCGTTTCGCCGTTTCGCCGTCGCCGTTTCGCCGTCGCCGTTTCGCCGTCGCCGTTCCGCCGTCGCCGTTTCGCCGTCGCCGTTTCGCCGTCGCCCGTTTCGCCGTCGCCGTTTCGCCGTCGCCCATTTCGCCGTCGTTAATTAAAAAATATAAATCAAAAGTTACAATTGAAGTTTTATTAAATTATTTTGACAATTTCGTTCATAATATTTCAACCAATAGGATGTTACAATCTCATCAATTTGAACCAATCATAATCTACTTCCTTTGACAATACAGACCACGGTGGTGTATTGTCGCGGCAATACGACCACCGTGGTCTGTATTGTCAAGTAACGATGGAAACTACGTAAACGCATACTATATAATTTTTTGTTGTCAGAAAAAATTGAAATTTTATTTACGAAATTGTCAAACGAATTCCACACGATACTATAAAATTGTCGGTTAATTTTTAAACCATGGAATCTTCGTGTTTGTCGCCCTTAAAATCACCATTCGTGCTAAAGCACTCATGATGATTTTAAGGGCGACAAACACTCAGTTCCAGTTTCAAAAATTATTGCCGACAATTTGATAGTCTCTTGTGGTATTATATATGATTATTTATAATAGATTATTTTTTGTTTTTACGCGATTTTTGGGGGGTGAAACGTAATAGTTTACTGCCCCATACCGCAACTATACTTTTTAATGCTATTTCGAGGTTCTCTCACATCCCGGTTGCATTTATCCCGGTTTTCTTGATCTGTCGCGCTTCAAGTATGTTTAGCCTAGTAACCAGAGTCAAATCCGCCCTGGAGGGGTGCAGAGCGGAGCGGAGCGCAGCGGCGCCCCGTAAGGGTAGGATTTGACGATGGATTACCCTCCTTTTCGAATGCACACCCCTAAAATTGGAAACGTAATAGTTTACTGCCCCATACCGCAACTACACTTTTTAATGCTATTTCGAGGTTCCCTCACATCCCGGTTGCATTTATCCCGGTTTTCTTGATCTGTCGCGCTTCAAGTATGTTTAGCCTAGTAACCAGAGTCAAATCCGCCCTGGAGGGGTGCAGAGCGGAGCGGAGCGCAGCGGCGCCCCGTAAGGGTAGGATTTGACGATGGATTACCCTCCTTTTCGAATGCACGCCCCTAAAATTGGAAACGTAATAGTTTACTGCCCCATACCGCAACTACACTTTTTAATGCTATTTCGAGGTTCTCTCACATCCCGGTTGCATTTATCCCGGTTTTCTTGATCTGTCGCGCTTCAAGTATGTTTAGCCTAGTAACCAGAGTCAAATCCGCCCTGGAGGGGTGCAGAGCGGAGCGGAGCGCAGCGGCGCCCCGTAAGGGTAGGATTTGACGATGGATTACCCTCCTTTTCGAATGCACACCCCTAAAATTGGAAACGTAATAGTTTACTGCCCCATACCGCAACTATACTTTTTAATGCTATTTCGAGGTTCTCTCACATCCCGGTTGCATTTATCCCGGTTTTCTTGATCTGTCACGCTTCAAGTATGTTTAGCCTAGTAACCAGAGTCAAATCCGCCCTGGAGGGGTGCAGAGCGGAGCGGAGCGCAGCGGCGCCCCGTAAGGGTAGGATTTGACGATGGATTACCCTCCTTTTCGAATGCACACCCCTAAAATTGGAAGGCAAAAAAAATTTAATTTTTTAACTTTTTTGGCAATACACGAGTTATTTTCCATTTTTTTGATTATATTTATTACTAATATCTACTAATCACACCCCCATCTATCCGAATTTCAAAGAAAAATTCAAATCGGAGAGAAAAAATTTCACTCCATTTGAAATTTTTTGGATTATCGCAACATTTTAAGTTGGTAATAAATTTTTACTATATAAATGAAACAGCCTCATATTGTGAGTGGGTTTGAAATCCCAAAAAAAATTCCCATAGGTTAGGTTACATTTTGTTCTTCTTCTAAAACTATTAATTTTATTATAAAATTTTATAATAAAATTTTAATTGTAACTTTTGATTTATATTTTTTAATTAACGACGGCGAAATGGGCGACGGCGAAACGGCGACGGCGAAACGGGCGACGGCGAAACGGCGACGGCGAAACGGCGACGGCGAAACGGCGACGGCGAAACGGCGACGGCGAAACGGCGACGGCGAAACGTCCTAGACCGTTCCCTGACTGTGCTGGTTGCGGTTAAAAACTGTGTGACGAGCACAGAGGACCTACAGCTTAACGCGGATTCCAAACCACGGGAATAGACGATTTTTATATTCGTTACTCCGATCAGGGTAGTTTTTTAGTCATATACTATAATGTTACCTGCGGCCAGCAGATAGACATTTTTGGTGAGCGAAAAATCCTTCTGTAGGTAGTACCTCATAGGGTTTGAACCCGTGACCCCCCCCACGGAAATTTCGCTTAATTCTGCATGCATCCTATTTTCCATATTTTTATGAAAATATTTTCTAACTACTAAGCGTTTCATGACAATTGGAGTAAAAAATTGCATTTATGTTGAATTCCTACAAAGTTAATTTGCAATCAGTAATGTTTTTATATAAAACATCAGAAAATCGTGACGATTTGACCATAGATTCTAAAATTTTCGCCTGCGACACATTTTTGAGCTTCCCTGAGAAATAAAAAACCCAGCGTCAAGATCTTATCACACTGAAAACTTGTTCGCGTCAAAAAGTTTTATAAAGAAATTTTTAATTGGTTCATTAGTAAGAATATACATGAACATTAAAGATATAGATATGAACTAATTTAGTGTATTTATGTTTTTCTAGATATATACATAGTTTATTATACTAATCAAGTTCTTTATTTTCAATTTTTGAATGCATTAATTTAGTTTTTTTATACAATGCATTAT
Source organism: Podabrus alpinus (assembly GCA_932274525.1). Classification (NCBI taxonomy): domain Eukaryota; kingdom Metazoa; phylum Arthropoda; class Insecta; order Coleoptera; family Cantharidae; genus Podabrus; species Podabrus alpinus. The sequence goes on from OW026451.1 coordinate 44,994,787, forward strand.
AAATTAACCAGTTTGTTTTAATTAATGTATTATTACCTAATAATTTATTTATAAAATCATACTTGAGTGAGTTCTATCAACAATATAAGATCAAAAATTTAATATCCATTCATTTTACTGATTATTGTACATCATAATATTATGTACAATATAAAAAACTAGGGTGATTTTTTTTCTATATTGTGTACTCGGATGTATGTAGGTACTACAGAGATCTCAAAACAAAATGCTCAAGAATTCAAGAGAAATTCAACAAGAGATGCCATTACCATCTATTAAAAAATCAAAGTAGCAATATTCCAAATGGAATGGAAAAGCTTGTTCAAAATTGACAGATCCCAACGTAATTTAGCTATTACACTCAGTAAAAATTAATAGCAGCATAAAAAACATTATTTATGTATAAATGCTACCTTACGTTCTTTGTATAATTTTTTTTTATTGTAAACTATTATTTAGTATAGTTACCTACTCATTTTTAATAGGGTATCTACCGATACAAAAAAATTTGTTTTGTGTTTTTATTACTAAACTTCGACCCTTAAAATATGTTTTGACAACATGATACATGTTTAAATTTTTTTTGGGCAATTCTCTTCCGTGTAATTAAATAATGAAATTCAAATTAAAGGAATTCGCTTGAATATCGCGTGACGTCACTATTGTTAAGATCGTACGGTGTGAATTACATTTGAAAGTCATGGTCGCACCCTTAACGGTAAAAATCTAAAAATTTACACAATTATTGTTCTACTCAACAACATAATTTCGTGGCTTCTCTTTTAGTTACAACTAAATCAAACATTTATTAGTCGAATTTTCACTGGAAACGCTGCTAAAACCATATCAGATACGAAAATATTACCCATGTATTACGAATTTTGTAGGAAATCAATTTCCCACAAAAGCGTTCCGGGAAAAATATTTTTATCTTCAAAAGTTAGAGATTTTGAGTTTTTAGTTGTTATCCGTGACTGTGAATGTCTGCAACGCTTAAACTATTATTAAAAATAAAATATTCTTTTTTGGACTTTCTTGTAGGAAATTAAATTGCCTACAAAATTTATTATATGTTATTATTTTTTCGTCTCTGGTATAGTTTTGGCGATCAGCCACCTGTCAAAGCTGTCCATCCTAACCTGACTCTTCTCATTACTTCAGCTGTTTAGTTTTGCTTTCCTAGTGTTATTTAATGTCCTAAATATATGGTCATTTATTGACTGACTGACTATTCGTCAGTACACCAAAAGTTCAATTTTGCCTCAATTTGTTTTCGCCATTATCTCGGTTTGATAAATATTGACCTATGCACTTTTTCACAATCAATACAGAAATATTTCGATATGATTTTAAGTAATATTCAATAAAATACAGATGCAATGCAGATATAGTGTTTTTATTTTAAGAAATTTGTGGAATAAACCAATACAATTAATATAAAATTACGTTGAATTTAGTAAATGGGAAAGTAATGTGTTGTCACATCAGATTTTTTTCGTAAGATTCATACTCCACAAAGAAATGACCGACTAAAATTAAGCTAAGTTACGCTCCACATGATCTCCTACTTCTAATTAATATCTTTCAAATTTCAAAAAAATGCAAAGGAGAACCCAGTTGTAGAAAGGTTGGAGAACTTCATTGTTCAGCAATTTGTGAAAGCTGTCAAGGGCAATTATGCACGAATAAACTGTGGGAATACTAGTTTTAATATTTACTAAATATAACTAAAGAAACGGGAGCTAGGTTTGTGAGTAAAAATACTAACGGGGAGGGGGGACAAAGTAACGGACCCTCTGGAATAACTCGTTGGGTATTTGGGTCCCATATTCCAAAATCTTTACTAATAAGACTTGCTGTCTTACTAAACGTTTAAAATGTAGATCTAAAAATAGCGGAAAGCACAGCTGAAAGCTTATGATACTTAGAAAAACCTAATTATTTTCGCTTAATTAACTATGAATTAATTTTTTAAAGTTCAATTTAATATTAATTCTCAATATTTAAAAAAACAACAAATAAAATAAACGAGGTAAAGTAATAATTTAATTTTGTCACTTTTTTCAGGTTAAAGTCGAAAAATATCGATTGTAGACAAAAATAGTAAGGACCAAAGTTGTAGATAATTAAGTTTCCTACAAGTTTGCTTATAGCTATTTTTAGTCAAAAGTTGAAAATGGGAGAGTTATTTAATAAAAACAAATTCCCCTTAAATTCTGGATGGCGGCTAGCGCAACAAAAGTAATTTCCCGAAAATCTTGATTTAGACTACCAATTACGAAGAAAAACAATTGTGGAATCGAATTAAAGTAATTATAAATGAAAATAGCAACTGGGCTAATACCAGACAGTGCTGAATTCTTTTCGCAAAGAACACTAAGGAATGCAGTGTTAGATCGTTTTAACCCATTTTATAGTAGAATTAAAATTGTTAAAGAGCAGTGCCACTTCCCGGTAGAATATATAAGAATGAAAATTGTATCAATCGAAAGACATTATTTTTCCGCGTCTTGTGATACCCAACACATGATATTTTTCACTTAACGTATTGTTAAAATGCAAAAATAAAATAAGGGCTCTTAAAAGAATATGAGTTGCCTCGAATAATTTTGATCTGTCAAATGGGGTCGAGGTGACTAATGTTGACCACCCCAAATAAAATTAAAAATTTCCTATTGCAAAGAGGAAGGTTTATATAGTATACTGTTAAAATTTTACATGCGAATGTATTATCAAAATTTTGAATAAATCAATTTTGAAGTTAGCAAATTTAACATGTAAAAGCCGACCGACGCGCGGGAATCTCATATGAGATTCCGCGCGTCGAGTTCTGTTGACGGTACGTGTGGAATGGTATACCCTAACACTTAGAAAATTTCGTCGGAGGCTGCTCGCACGTCCTACAGGTAACATGACTCGTATCCCGGTTTTCTTGAAGGATGGCGCCTTCAAGTATGTTTAGCTTTTGCCGCGTAGCCGCCAGGCGATGAAAAACCGGCCGGAGCTCCGGAGGAACGCAGGCTCAGGTTTTTCGATGCCCACAGCCGGGCGAGTCTCGAATCCAAACCCCAAAATTTCAAATTCAATTTTTTCAAAATTTTGATACTACATTCGCATGTGAAATTTTAACAGTATACTTATGGTGACCATATGTACTTATTTTAGTAGGACAGTACTCTTTTTTAGAACGATGTCCTATGTACTTAAATTCTCCAAGTACTTACAAATGCACTTATTTTTTGTACACCCGCCGGGGGGGGGGGTGCCACCCGACGCTTCCCCAAACCTCATGGTTGTTTCCTTCAGTGCAACCCCAGAAAAAAAAAGGCCAACAATCGTAATCGTCGTATATTTACGTACGCCGCACAGTGTGGTGAAATGGGGTTTTTGTGGACAAACGGTTGCTGAGCCTTCAATTTTAGGGCAAAAAATCTTGAAGTTGTCTTACTATATCCTTAATCCTTATCCTTAATCCTTAATATATATAAAAATGGATGTATGTGTGTATGTTATGTATGTTCCCTATAGACTCCTAAACCGTTTGACCGATCGGAACCAAATTTGGCACAGTTATTATGTAGGTCCCTGCGCATGTTTTTGTATTGAAATAGTGCAAAAATTCGCAAATTAAAGGAAAGTTGATTTTGAGTAGCCTGCCTTCCTTTAAGGAATCTCGATAATCCATTCATGCGCGTCCCTATGGGACGCGCATGAATGGATTATAGAGATTCCTTAAAGGAAGGCAGGCTACTCAAAATCAACTTAAAAACAATAATGAATGCTGTCAAACTGTCAACCGATCGACAATGCAAATACGCGTGCACGTGCTTTACGTTTCTATTTGACCAATCTTAACCAAATTTGGTGTAGAAGTTATTTACAACGCTACGAAAACCATAGGCTACTTTAGTACCTTGGAGTGAGGCCGAAGGCCGAACAACCACATCCGACACGGTCTAGATGGCTAAAGGCGGCCGGTAGGCCGACTGTGCCAGCTAGTCCTTAATAGAATAGAAGAAAACAATAATTTTTGTGTTTTCCCACAGAATATTGCATAAGCCACGATTCGAAATACTAAAGTTCGTCATTTTAAAATAATTTTCAATTGTTTTTAATATCTTTCTGTATCGTCCGTTGTGCTTATGTATTGTTTACATGGGCATTTGGGAAAACTTTATTGATTTGTTAATCCAAATTCGGGGTGGATTACCTAACCCTGGTCACTCCAAATAAATTGAAAATTTCCTATTGCAAAGAGGAAGGTTAATATAGTATAATGACATAATTTTCACAAGCGAAGATATAATTAAAATTTTGAGTAAATCGATTTTGAAGTTTGCAAATTTACATGTAAAATTAACGAGATTCCCGCGCGTCGCTCATTAACACTTTGAGTATTTTTGCCTTCATCCCGGTTTCCGATTTGAATTTTTCTTTGAAATTCGGATAGATTGGGGGTGTGATTAGTGGATATTAGTAATAAATATAATCTGGCACGGCCAGAATTGGGCGCAACAAAAAACCTACCCTACGGCCCTCCGGGCCTCCGGGCGGTTTTTCATTCGCGTACGCCGCTCCGCGGCAGAGCTAAACATACGAGAAGGCGCCACCCATCAAGCAAACCGGGATGAAGGCAAAAATACTCTAAGTGTTAATGAGCGACGCGCGGGAATCTCGTTAATTTTACATGTAAATTTGCAAACTTCAAAATCGATTTACTCAAAATTTTGATTATATCTTTGCTTGTGAAATAATTATGTCAGTATACTATAATATAAACCTTCCTCTTTGCAATAGGAAATTTTCAATTTATTTGGAGTGACCAGGGTTAGGTAATCCCCACCCCAAATTCGATAAAAATTGGACAAGTCTCAGTAAAAACGCTCTTGTATTTTCATCTGCAAGTATCTGCAGCTGAAATTTGGAGGGCAAGTACTAGAGATACCAATGATTTTGATGGCGCACCCGTTATGTCAGGAGAGCTGAATGGATTGCAAGCTCTTATCAGAAGATATGTTGGAGAAAAGGCCTTCGTTCCGTTCACTGTACAGCGCATCAACTCAACCTGGTTCTATCTCATGCAGCTGAAAAATTTGCCATCCCTTCAATCAAAGTATTTTTCGCAACATTACAGAGAATTTTCAACTACTTCTCGCAGTCTCATCGGCGATGGGAAAACCTTTTGGACGAAAGCAAAAATCTGTCCCAAAATAAAAAATCTTTCGGCATTCAACTTCTGGAAGAATTGAAAAAAGAAATTTTTGAGACAAATTCTGACTGTAGAAGAGAGACACAGGGTGAACAGTTTGATGTCGAAAGCGAGGCGTTGTCACAGAAACGAAGACTCCACATTAAAGGATTGAGCGGGACTCGTTGGTCTGCACGACTGAAAGCAGTAGAAGCGGTTATCCAAAATCTTGACTGTATTGTCAACTGTTTAGAACGAGAAACATCAAGAGAAAAGGCTACTGGAGAAGATATAATGGACGCAAATTCTCTACTTTCGGCGATCGATTGGCTCTTCTTACTTAACCTGACGTGGTGGCATTCAGTCCTATCATTCATCGACGTTGCTGAAGTGGAATTACAGAAAAAAGAAGTGGATTTTTTGATGGCCCAAAATTGTGTTCAGAATGTAATGAAGAATTTGAAAAACTTGCGCGCAGAAAGCAAGTACGATTTTTTTGTGTCGAAAGCGAAATCTCAATGGGAGAACATGGATGGAAGAATCCGGATTTTCCGATCACCAGACGACGACGAACGAAAAAAATGCCCGGTGAGAAAGCTGACGACAGTCCTCTGGATATGGCAACGAAACATCGCATTGCATACTACGAAGTTCTCGACAGGATGTGCAGCGAATTACAAGAAAGAGCCAAAGGTTTTCATGAGATAAACTCACTTTTCGGATTTCTCAAACCTGAATTCTTCAAAAACATGGATGAAAAAAAAGTTGAAAAAAATGTTTGCAACTTGATGGAGAAATATCCAACTTTTTTTACAACTGCCCTGAAGTATGAGTTGATCAGTTTTGCGGATTTGTACTTCTCACAAGAACAAGATTCTACTGGGCATAGTCCATTGCAATATTTGAACTTCATCGTTGAAAAAAATTTGATGAGCAGTTTTCCGGAGTGCTGCAGTTTATTGCGTTTATTCTTGACACTTCCCGTCAGCACAGCCAGCGCCGAACGAACAATGAGCTGATTAAAGAAAGTCAAAGATCGTCAACGTTCTACAATGAGTGCAGAAGCATTGGACGATTTCAGCATACTTTTCATCGAACAGCATGTCGCCAATCAAGTTGATTTGAATGCTACTATCGAAGTTTTCGCGGAGAAGAAAGCGAGAAGAGGATTTAAAAATATGTAAATGTTCTCAATGTAAAAACGAATCCAACGTTCAAAATGCTCGATAAATAAATTCAAACCATTTTTAACCGACTTCAAAAAAGGAGGAGGTTATCAATTCGGCTGTATTTTTTTTTTAATGTTTGTTACCTCATTACTCCGTCATTTATTAACCAACAGTTAATAACGAAAGGATATAGTTACAGATTGGTCCCATATAAATTTCATCAAAATCGGTTGAGTACTTTGGTTTTTATTGATTGTAAGCCCGCATTGTATTGATTGTAAGCCCGCATTTGCGAAAGCCTCTTTTCACGCTGTTCACTACTCTCTTCTGAAATAGTCTTGGATCTAGATTTTCTACTTTGAGATAGGCGTTTCGTCCTCTCTTCGCTTGTCTCATTTGAACGGCGCTGTCGCATATGGGCAGCGCGTTTAGTGTTTAGTAGGTCTACCCATATTCGCTTTCGATAAATTAGTTAAGGAACGCAAGATTCACTAAAAAGCAAGAAATAAAAAAAAAAAATTTTTTAAAAACCGACTTCAAAAAAAGCACTACAAAAAAATTGCACTAAAAAGTTAAAAAAAAAAATTTTAAAAAAAAACAAAAACCGACTTCAAAAAAAAGCACTACAAAAAAATTGCACTAAAAAGTAAAAAATAATTAGAAGTTATTAGAAGAAGATTTAACAGAAATTAGAAGTATATTTTTACAGTGCTGAGCATAAAAATTAATGTATTACGTCAATAATATACAATTATTGTTATAGTTTTGGAGTCGGTGCCAGCCAAGGTTAACAAACGTGTATTAACGAAGTAGCGGAGTAGGTACCAATTTCTTAACAGCTTGGCTGGCACCGACTCCAAAAATAACAATAATTGTATATTATTGACGTAATACATTAATTTTTATGCTCAGCACTGTAAAAATATACTTCTAATTTCTGTTAAATCTTCTTCTAATAACTTCTAATTATTTTTTACTTTTTAGTGCAATTTTTTTGTAGTGCTTTTTTTTGAAGTCGGTTTTTATACTGATAAATTTCTTGAAACACATACCTATCACTTCCAATGAAACACTTGAGCCAAAATAAATTCTTGTGTACACAATTCAATAGGGGGGGCGGCCCTAATGAAATTTTGCCCACCGGGCCTTTTTCCTTAAATCCGCCACTGGTTAAAAATTAATCTTTAAAATACAAAAACCTTAAAAAAACACACAGCACTTATGTGCACCCTGTAGGTTATTCCGTTCGATTTATTGTGAATCACCCAGGAATGTCACTTGATTTCTTATCTAACCTAAAAAAATTCGGTTCAACTATTTTCGGAAATTATTTCACGACTGTAATTTCTGCATTAATATTACATTTCTAATTATCTGTCTCGAATTAATGTCGAGAGAAACGTTCACCATGTTTGTTCATGAATTGCAGGTATTTACAAATTATTTTAATTAATATTATTTAATTAATTAAACCAATATCGTTGATTTCCAGAATTCCACGTTAGGAACCATAGTACCCACCTTCACGGTTATCTTGATTGCATTATTATATGTCGTATTAAAACGAGGCAAAAGTAATAAAATATTTATTGACGAGAAGGTAAAATAAAGTTTCCAAGTATCAATCAAAATTAGTATTGTATCTCTTCTAGCTAATGAAGGCTCGAATATTTTCTTTTAAACCGGAACCATTGATTCCTGAAAATGGTAATCAAACCACATATTCTAAACTCGTAAGCCGGCTTCCAGACGAGGTAATTTCGTTAATTTCTAATTAATTTTTTATTGATGCCAAGTTTATTTTATTAGAGTGATCCAAATTGTTTAAATTTAGCAAAGGTAAATTTTCTCAACCTGCTGAATAACAAAGAATTGCGAGATAGTGCTGAAAAATCGATAAGATTTTATGGTGTCGGACCTTGTGGACCACGAGGATTTTATGGTACCATCGGTGTGTAATTTTTAGTTAAAATTTTTATTGTTTCTCACCCGAAAGATTTTTAGATGTACATTTAACTTTGGAAAGCCGTTTGGCTAAATTTATGAATATGGAGGAGGCAGTTTTATATTCGTACGGTTTTTCAACAATTTCTAGTGCCATTGGTGCTTATTGCAAAAAGTCTGATATAATATTTTGGTAAAAATCAATTTTAATTTTAAAATGCGGAATTAACATAAATTTCTTTAATTTAGTGATGAAAAAGTAAGCTTTTGCTCCAATCAGGGCATCCTATCTGCAAGATGTCAAATTGAATATTTTAAACATAATGATATGGAAGATCTGGAAAGCAAGCTGAAAAAATACGAAGAAAAGGAGCACGAAAGGGTAATTAGTATTAGTTTAAAAATTGGTTTAAGCTTGCAAAAAATCTGGCCAGCTGAAATTTGGCAGAGATGTATTATATTGGAGTGTTCTAATGAATTCTCCAAAAATCACCTGTTTCCACCAAATTTGAGGTTGCCTGGATTTTTGCCAACTAAAAATGTTCCTTGCCTGCACTATAGACCTGTAAGTTAAAATTGTCTAATGGTATAATTCTTATAGAAAAAATTGTTTCGCAAATTTTTGATTGTTGAGGGAATTTATGCAAGAACTGGCACAATTTGTCCATTACCACAATTGATGGAATTAAGAGAAAAATATAAACTTAGAATTTTTATTGATGAGTCAATATCGTTTGGTGTTTTGGGAAAAACTGGACGTGGTATAACTGAACATTTTAACATTGATGTAATTTTAAGGTTTTAAAATCTATAAATCATTATATTAATTATTTTTAGAGATCAAATGTTGATATGATAATGGCAACTTTGGAAGGTGCCGTAAGCTCTGTAGGTGGATTCTGTGTTGGAGCTTCATATGTTATAGAACATCAGCGTTTATCAGGTCTAGGTAAGCTTTTGATTATCAAAATTTTTTTTTTAATTATTTTATATTCGCCTTTCTTCTAAATATTAATATATTCAGGTATTAATTCTTTCATCATCTTCATTTATTATATCATAGCTATGTTAATTGCCCCCCCCCCCTCCGATCTCATTCTAGGAAGACCCCTGAAAGTTTATCTTGGAATATTTACTTCGAAAGCTTTCCAGGTGCTGTCTCTATGATGTTCTGTATTGTCATTTATACTACAGATGTCATTAGGGAGAGGGGGGCTAACTTTGCCCCATGTATTTTCAAACATAAAAAACGATTAAGTGTATTAAAAAACCATTTTTTAGCATTAAATTGCTAAAAAAGATTGCCTTTTTTGCGTTTTTGTGCAATTAATTAAATCCCCCCCCCTCTCATGAACTTTGGCGAAATGCGCTTTTCATAGATGATGAACTCGGCTCTTACACTGCAGGCCAAAAGTTTGGATATGTTACACTCAATACCCGAATTCGGGCAATGCCCGAAAAAAATGCGCAAAACTAATTTTGAGCAACGAAGATTTCCCAAACCCGTAATTTTACTTTTACACGGCTATTGAGCGTTACAAAATAAGCAGAACTAGTTTTGCGCATTTTGAATTGTACAAAACTAGTTTTGTAGGTTTCTGAATGACCAGCACTAGTTCTGCTATAAATAACATAAACATAAAGGGGGTGAAACGTAATAGTTTACTGCCCCATACCGCAACTATACTTTTTAATGCTATTTCAAGGGTCTCTAAGCTCCCGGTTTTTTAGATCCCGGTTTTCTCGATCGTAGGCGCTTCTCGTATGTTTAGCCTAGTAACCAGAGTCAAAACCGCCCTGGAGGGGTGCAACGCGGAGCGGCGCCCCGTAAGGGTAGGTTTTGACGATGGATTACCCTCCTTATCGAATGCACACCCCAAAAATCGACCCGTGTATTGCCGAAAAAGTGAAAAAATTAAATTTTTTTTCTTCGATTTTTGGGGTGTGCATTCGATAAGGAGGGTAATCCATCGTCAAAACCTACCCTTACGGGGCGCCGCTCCGCGTTGCACCCCTCCAGGGCGGTTTTGACTCTGGTTACTAGGCTAAACATACGAAAAGCGCCTACGATCAAGAAAACCGGGATCTAAAAAACCGGGAGCTTAGAGACCCTTGAAATAGCATTAAAAAGTATAGTTGCGGTATGGGGCAGTAAACTATTACGTTTCACCCCCTATATGTTTATGTTATTTATTTTATTCGGATGCTGATTAAATGAAAAAATCTGATGTGGCCAGCACATGACTTCCCTATAAGGAATCATTCCTTTATCGTTCATCTAAAGATTCGCAGAAATATTATTTAAATTTTATTTTATTATTCATTTATTGTATTATACCTACATATTATTCATTCATTTATTATTCAAGTAAAGTGCTACTTCCAGTTTAGGGATTTCCTCCAAAATCACATGGTGCTTTAGTATACTGATTAAAGTGTTAAATATGAAATTTGGTTACTAGATAACAATTCGTTCCTGAGATATTTAAGAAAAACCATTTCGTCCTTCAAGTGAAGTGCTACTTCCGGTTTAAGGATTTCCTCCAAAATCAAATGGTGCCTTTGCATACTGATTAAAGTGTTAAATATGAAATTTGGTTACTATATAACAATTCGTTCCAGAGATACAGAACTTACAGACATTTTGCGTTACATACATCCATACATACAGACATCATTGCGAAAGTAGTCAAAACGGATTCAGAAATGCTCAAAACGGATATTTCCGTTAAAATATCGACATCGAATTTTTTCATGATTACAATACTTCCTTATAGGAAAGTAAAAAGCAGAACTAGTGCTGGTCATTCAGAAACCTACAAAACTAGTTTTGTACAATTCAAAATGCGCAAAACTAGTTCTGCTTATTTTCTAACGCTCAATAGCCGTGTAAAAGTAAAATTTCGGGTTTGGGAAATCTTTGTTGCTCAAAACTAGTTTTGCGCATTTTTTTCGGGCATAGCCCGAAATCGGCTATTGAGTGTAACAGATACACCAGTGGAAAACTACAAAATAAATTTTAAAAAATAGCTTTTCTAAAGTGATTTTTATTTAAATATCTAATAAACATTACAAAATAATGAGATAAACAAAATAAATAAAACTTAATCCAAATATAATACTGAAAAATAAAAAAAATAGCTAAACTCTTTTTTCATCAAAAAATCCTCCTTTGGTTTTGATGACCATTTCTACAAGTCGTGGCATTCTTTCTACTAGTTTACTGATTTAACTTGTTCTAAGGAAGCCAACGCATCTTGTAACTGTTGCCATAACTCTGTAGCCGACCATGGACAACTGATACGGACCTTTCTTTCAAGATCTTCCCATAGAAGCTCAATAGGATTAAGACCTGGCGATTGTGGCGGCCAGACTATGTTTATTACTATACCATCAGCTTCTTTTTCTTCTAAATACCTTCGGCAAAGACGGGCAGTGTACTTTCGATCATTATTATGTTGTAGCACAAAACCACGGCCGATTATTCTGGAACCAGAGGGTATAGCGTGTTTCACAAGTGTCTTTTTATACTCTTCCTTTTTCATAATACCGTCGGTTTTTATAAAATCTCCGGTACCGTGCCCAGAAAAACAACCCCACTCCATAATAGAGCCACCTCCGTGTTTGATGGTAGACACTAAACACTGAGGTGTTTCTTCTTAAGAAGATGCGTCGACGAGATCCAAAAACTTCATACTTGGATTCGTCAGTCTACAGTACATTTCTCCACTGTCCCAGTGTCCATTGTTGATGTTGTAAGGCCCACCGAAGACGTTTCTTTTTATTTATTGGGCGCAGCAATGGTTTTTTGACAGCGACACTATCTTTAGACCAGCACTTCTCAAACGTCTCTTTACCATACTGAGTGACACTGGGTTTGATTGGCTTCTATTAACTTCAGCACAGATTTCTGATGCTGTTAATTTTCTATTTCTTTTGCTAGTAACTACTATATTATGCTGGTCTTCCTGAAAAGTAGTTATTTTTGGTCGCCCTGAGCGAAGTAGATCACAATTAGTGCCAGTGTTCTCAAAACGATCAATAGTCCACTGGACACCTTTTAGCGACACTTTTACTTTTTTGGCAATTTTTCTAAATGATAGGCCTTCCTTACGTAAAGTAATAATTGCACTACGTTTTTCAACATAAATTTCACTACCTTTTGCCATTGTTGGTTCATAAAGCACGTTAACTTCTTAAACCCTTGAATTCCAAGTTGCGAATAATAGTGACACATTTCACCATAATATAAGATTTTATGATTATAATTTTTAAAAACATAATTTTTTAAAGTTTACATGATATTTCATACAACCCTAATCAATTATTAGAAGCTGCAAAATGACATAGAAGTTTTGTATGCAATTGAGTAAATATTAACATTAACAATCTTTCGAAATAATTTAATGAAATTTATGAGTTTGATTGTTATTTTTGTTTTGTTTCGAAATATTTTGAAATTTTTTCGACAATTATTATTAATTTTATGTTTATTAATCCGTAGTACTATTCATTATTTACAAGAAAATGCTTCTTTTAAACGTGCAATTTTTGTTGAATATATAAATATGCAAGTGTATCCAAACTTTTGGCCTGCAGTGTATATTTCTTTTTCTATCAATCCTTTGGTATCCTACCACTGCCCACAGTAATCTGGTTTCAGCTTTCTGTATTCGGTTTTCATCATATAGATAATATTGGTGAATGGTAGAGATCACCACTTTGCTATTTTTTTTAACAATTTACTCGGCAATATCTCATATATGCCTATTTTTCATATGTTTTCTCACTCTTTAAAGAAGCTCTAATGATTGACATTCAAATAATCGGGTCTTCTCCTTTATGTCTACCAGAATAGATTAACGAGATTCTCCTTTGTTATCGCTCTACCAGAGACGAGCATGGATGGATTAACGAAATTCGAAATTATCCAAAATATGAAATTTAGAAGTAATGTAAACTGTCTTCAAGGGTGGGTAACTGCCCTAATCCGCCAGGTTACTGGAAAAACCAGTAGACACTCCTCCGAATAAAAAGGTTAACACTAATCTCTCCTGTAATCTCCCCTAAATAAATAAAAAGGGAAGTTTACATCTATCTATATACATTTCGGGATATTTAGTACATTGAACTTGCAGCTCTCTTTAAACTATGGTTCAAAAATCTTCAAGGTTTTCTACGCTTCCTTCTTCCGGGGGATACCCACTTAAGCAACCTCATTGGGCATCTGTTGTCTTCCATCCTTAGCATATGTCCAAACCAACGCAAACCCCGCTTCTCAATTCTTTGGATTACTTCTTCCCTTGCTTTCATTGGAGTTCTGATCTGTTCATTGCTTACATGTTGTAATTTGGTAGTCCATTTCGAGTGCCATTAGTCATTTTTGCATTTAGGCTCTAAACTTCACATTCGTAGCAAAGAAGCGATTCAACCATAACCATTTCGACTCTTGTTTTATTTTTATCCGAAATATTATGTTTGTCCCACCACAAGGAATTTAGTGCTCCCACGATCTTTCTACTTTGTTGAATTCAATTTCGAACTTCTTCTGTCCCCAGTCCCTCCTTATTAATAGTGGCTCCCAGATATTTAAACTCCTCCACCTGTTTAATTTGTACCTCGTCATTATTTAAGATCTCAAATTTTGTTTCAGTGTTAACTGCAAGATCTTCTGTCTTTTTAAGGCTTATTTATAGTCCCCATTTTTTATACTCACTCAGTGTATAGCCTCTTTATCATGAACTCCAGGTCACATGAGTCCTGTTTACTGTTTACATTTCCCCAAAACCAAAGAGGATTGAGAACGAGGAAAAAGGTAGGACATCCTCTTTTGCCAAAACTTATAAATAAATTTTGAGTTGGTTAAATCTGGGGGATGATTTATGGGGGGGAGGGGCAAAGGAGTTGCTAAAATTGATATTTCACTGCGAAATAAAAAATATTTCTTATAAAAAATAAACGTTTTAATTTCGCCGCAAACGTAGGAACTTAAATGATAAAAACTATATACAGTGGAATCCGTTTATTATGACTCCGCCTATAGTGACCTACCGCTTAATATGAAGTAATTGCAGTGCGAAGTTTGGTTTTCATATAAAATTCTTTATAACAAAGTTTGGATATAATGACTTCGCTTATAGTGACATGTCGCTTATTATGACCTATTTTTAAGAAATTATGTCAGGTTATAGTGACCAACATGATTCCTAATGCCGGGGATCCACCAAACAGACAGTTGTGGAAACCCGGCATAAAACCTTCGCTTGTTTCCGTGATCCTCCCCAATCCTCCCGACTCCCCGACGACATTTGGTGCTTGCGTGGCGCGTGGCTCGTTTTTGTTTCGATTCTCAGTGACGGGTTAATAGTTTAAGGCTACGCATTGTTAGTGATTTGTGCACAAAATGACATCGCAACGTCGTAGAGCATTTACCATCGAAGAGAAAGGTGCAATTATATGCAGATTAGAAAATGGAGAATCAAACTCATCTCTCGCAAAGGAATTTGGGGTTGGTCATTCGACCATATCAATGATTTTGAAAAACAAGAACCAGATTAAGGAATCGTTTATTTTTATTCTATGTTTTTAATGTTTGTTTTGTGTCAGTTCATGTTTCGTTCTTTTTTTATTAAATAACACATACTATTTGTAGTTTTTTTCTCTATTAAACTAAATACCTAACAAAAATGAAAAGTTGTTTATTTTTTTAAAATTATGCTTTGAATGACGTCCGGTTAGTATGACGTGTTTGTCACTTCCCTTCGATGTCATTATAAGCGGATTCTACTGTATTTGGTACGGACATTCTAACAAAGAATTAAAATTGAAATAATTGAGAAAAATGTTGTAAAATCAAATTAAAAAACTGTAAAATTATGAAAATAATATTGGTTTGGCCCATGCTATGACCACCATTGGTTAGATTAGATATTCAGTGACGGTAATAATGGCAATAATTTTATATTATCTAGACCTAAAAATAGAAGAAAAATACTGAACAAAATTTTTTTATATATTGACGAGTATGCATCAGGAGTCCTTTTTTTGGGAATGATGTAGCTGAGCAACAAAGAAAAGAGCGCCGCAGGTGATTTTCTTAATTTGAAAGGGAGTAGCCTAATTTAGGCCTAATTTGGGGAAATAAGATTTCTTTTAACTAGGAATTATTTCAAACTCACCTTCCTGCATTTAGAAATTAACTTTTTATATTTTTCTTAATTGTAGGAATCTTAGATCATAATATTAATATGTATTATTGTTTTTATGATCTAAGACAGTGGTGGGAAACCTACGACCCACAGGTCAAACACTGACCCAGAAAGACTTTTTAAATGGCCCACGCGTTAAATTTTATAAACTTACGTTTTATATCATAAAAGAGAGAACAGACAATCGAAAATAATTCCAAATTATTTGTATCCTTTTTCCCCCCCCCCCCCCTCTTTCCAAGTGATGCCACTGACTATTTAAAAAAGTAATGAACAAAATTTGACCACTTCTCAATAAGGTTCGCCATCATTGATATAAGACAAAGATTGTTCAAATGTACGAAAGTTTTGAGATGAAAATGAGCTAACCCAGTTTTTCTTTCCTCATTTTATGAGTTTTTAACACTTTAATCTCGTGTTACTTGACACAAAATTCAATCATTTAAATTATGCAACCATAATTGGCATAATTTTCAATTTTTTCATAATTTGTAAATGAACGTGTTGAAAATGTTTCTGTTCTTTCTTTTCTTTTCCGTTTCTCATAATAGAATTAATATCATCAACTTTAAAATATTTTATTTCATTACCCATTAATTTACCCATCGACTTGATACAATACAAGCTTTATGAATGTTGCCACCAAACTTATGATGTACCCAAAATATCTGCAAGCTTTATTGAAAATTTGTTTTCATTATTATATTTAAAATTAAAAGACGCTTTAAGACAGATAATCCCAGTTTTTACCTACAATAATAATTTTTATGACTTTGAAAGGGTCAAACTATTTTATATTTCTGTAATTTTTATTACAACAAAATTTTTTCCTTGAAGCCTGCAAGGCCTCTACAATCGCGAGAGCCTGGCCAGTTGCCCCGATTAAGGTAGAAATTTAAAAAAATTGTTTTAAAGTGTGCTACCCCCGAAATTTTGAATTAGATAGAAGTTTTACAGTAATTGAAATGTACATTTTTTTGGGCTTTGCAATATCTCGGCTTGTAACCAAATTTTAAACTCCAAATGGTTGGTAGGTAATACACCTTTATAATACCACCATGTCATGTCTGAAATTCCCCTACCAGAGATATACCTAGCATAGAAAAGTGCTTTTGAAACTTGGAGAATTTTTAAGAGAAAAAGGAAGACAAAATCTCTGCATTAATATTTGGTGTGTGAACACCGGTAGGTGCTACCTCTGTAAAAAGAAATGGATTTGCAAACTCTCTCCCTTCCTGTAAAAGCTTCCCCCAGGCATTGAAACATTTTTATAAGGAGAGCTAACATAAGTGTTTATTGAGACTCAAATTTCAACTTTCAGGATTGCATTTGGGTGAAAATGTCTAAGGAACAATCTTCTCATATGTTTAATGATATGCTTGAACAAATTGCTTTTAACCCTGTAAATTAAAATAATGGACCATAGCTTTGGAGCAACAAGGGTTAACCGTGTTTTATATTGTACTTCCTGAGAAATAGCTAATTTTTACACAAATTCTGAAATGACAGATATTTATTTTCTTCGAAATAAAGAAAAACTTCCTCAACTACTGGCAATTAATATTGGATCAATGAGCATTTTATTTACAGCCTCCATTCAATTTATTTATTTTTATTCCACAAGAAGGGTTATCAAATCTAGTAAAATTTTCCTGTAACGGTCTTCTAAATAAAATTAATGTGTTAATCCCCTGTTGACGCTCATTGGTAAACACAGTCGGTTAACATATTTTTTAAATAATTTATTTGATAGTACATGAACAAATAACTTGAAAATATATCGAGTATTGGATTTAATCAACAGAGTATCAATAAGGGACCTACAGTTTGACCACAACATCTATTTTAACCGAAAGTTCCCATGTTTCATTTTACAATTAATTGCTTCTTTATGTTTCTCATTTCATATCTTTCTCCCTCCTTTTGAAATTTAAACAAACCAAAATGGTTCAGTTATAATTTGTTACAGGTTACTGCTTTTCTGCATCTTTACCGCCATATTTAAGTCAAGTGGCTATAAATGCTTTGGACATATTTGAAACAAACCCAAGCTTGTTTCAGCAATTGGAAAAATTCTCGATTTATGTTCATAATGAGTTGATTAAACTAACAGGATACGAAGTCATCAGTGACTCTTTGTCACCTGTAAAAGTCATCACTACCAAAGAAACCGCAAATAGAGTTGAAAATATCAAAAAGATTCGAGACTTTGTAAGTGTTTTACTATTCATTAAAGTTTATTATTAAATTTTTTTGTTTTATAGTGCGCTGAAGAAAAGGTGTATCTTACTTGTTGTGATGATAATCTCTTATTCAATATTAACATTGCACTACAACATTCCGATATTGAAAGACTGGCAAATGTTTTAAAAACCGTCCATTTGAAATTGTAATGGGTAAATATATGAGATATTAAAATTGTATTGCATTTATGACACCATTGATAGGCTTTAAACTGAAATTTTTATCAACATGGAAATAATGTTGAGTTGAAAAACTCTCACAATTTTATACTATTTTTGTAGTGTGCAAATTTTTAGAAATTAAGTGTTTTTAAATCATTACGTTTGACTTACTTATAATACTGGTAGTTTTTATTCTAGTTTGTTCATTAGTAATCAAGGTTTTATATTTTATAAGTTGAAGTTTATTAAATATTTATTTACGTGTTTGCCATAAAATGTGTTCGTTTGTATTGATTTAAATCGGTGATGCACAAACCACATCTCTTGGGAACGGTTCCTGCTCGTGATTTTGTGCTAAAGTAATAATATGTTATAAAATTTGTATTTTAAATTTTAAAGAACCTTTTATGGATTACAACGTAATGGGTACTTACTGGTGACAGAAGAACGGTTGCAAAACTAAACAATATTCGCTTAAGATAATGTACCAAAGATTGCCCTGAAAGGCTTGCGCATCACTTGTCTAAAACTGATCTTAAATTTTTCCATATGAATTTTACTCTACCTAAGCACATTTAATAGAAAAATTTCTAAATAAAGTGCACAAAGATACATTAATTTTGAACTTGATCATTTGGATTAATAAATGCAGGAAATAACTACCAAATGAATCTAACACCAAACATTTTTATATTGCATTTAACTTTTATATATTTTAATTATTAAGTTTAGTAGTTATTTTTCCAAAGTTACAATTTAATATTAAAAATAATGAACTAACTAAATTTAACAATTTAACTGCATAAAATTATTGTTACTATGTAAGAAAATTTTAATAAATGCATAATCATATTTTAATGTGTTTTCTTCAAATAAATATGACAGTGCAACTTGAGTAAATTGCGCTTTAAAATGCGTATTTTTACTTAATTAACAAATTTTAATAAAATGTTACGATGGTTCTTTATAGCATGACTTGGCAATGATTTCTGAATGCAAATGAGATTTTATTATTTGAGTTTGTTAAAATATCAACAGAGAATTTTGGAGTTTTCTGCGGCTGCAGCCGATATAATATTTTCCCGAATTTCTAAGGTAAATCTTTTATGCACTGGACATACTCGTAGTTAAACTGCTGATTTGTGACGACTTTTCTGGGACACAAGACCTTCATTCTCTCATAGTGTAGAATTCTTAATTTAATCCGTAAAAAATTTGTCGGCACACCACGATCGCTTACACGACAAATTTTCAAAACGCATAAATTTTTAACATAATTGCTTTTTCGAAATTTTGCAAAATTTAAACGACGTTTGGCTTCCGACCCCCTTAAAAACCACACTGCAGCACCTCGAATTACCGAGTTTCAAAACTTTTTTAATTCAAGTTTATTTTTCAGCACTCCATCCAAGTCTTTTGTGTCTTCGCAGGATTATTGTTAGTGTATTTACCAAATTTCAAATTATTTGTTCATAGTTTATTTTTCATCGTTCCATAAAAACTACCCTGTAGCTCATAGAATTTTTCTACTATTTATGTTGTGTATTCGCGGAATTATTGTTAATGGATTCTGCATTTTAGGTAGGAGGGTAGGGTCGAAGACCCCACGCACACTTAGGCCAATAGACCGGGCCCATTGTACTACCTCCATTTTAGTGGCCCCCGTCCCATCATTCCCCGAGCCATCCCAGCTGAAGGATGAACTCCAGGATTCTGGCGGGCGAGATGCCCCTAATTCTGGCCATGTCAGGCCAGAAGTCCCCCAACATGGTACCTCTTTTTGACGCTAGAGCTGGGCAGTGACAGAGCACATGCTCCGCTGTTTCGTCTGATTCATTACAACCCCGGCACGTTGGTTCATCTACGATCCCCAGCGTGTTAAGGTGTTTGTTCAGTTTGCAGTGTCCAGTTAATATCCCTGCAATTATCCGTAGATTAACTCTGGACAACTTCAAGTAGTATTTTGAATGTTTACTGGAGGGTGCTTTTATCGCTGCCCTTGCTTGTCTACATTCAGTTTCATTGGCCCACCTGCTGGAATGCAATTCTAGGGTATGATGTTTTAGGAGGGTATCTAGGGTTTTGACGGTTGGCACAATCATCGGTTCAGGGCCGCAGGGATGACAATTTGAGCTGACTTTAGCCATTAACATTATTGTTAATGTATTTAGCAAGTTTTAAATTTTTTGTTCATTATTTATTTTTCATCCCTCCACACTGAGAAAAATGTGGTACATCACATTGATTAACACCATTAATCAAGTAAAATTCATCATTTTGATGACAAAATCATCAATATCATAAACAAAATCATCCATTACATTTGTGAATTGATGAGTGACTCATCAATATAAAGAATACGATTTCATCAATTTCTTATTTATCATGGTGATGAATCAATCATCATATAAATTACTGAATCATCGATTAAGTTTGATGAACGACGAATGGTGCATCAATACAATGAATTCAATTTCATCAATTTATTTTATCATTGTGATTAACTATCATCATTGTGATGAACGAATTTATCAAAGATGCTTGAAGATTTTGTTGTACGGACGAACGTGTATATAAATGTTGTAACGATTTTTTGAATCGTTATTTTTTTTTCTACTTTGCATTTGACAACTTTAGCAACACCCTGTATGGTGGATTCATTCTTGAATTCTAAGGTTGGCGGTATTGCTGGTTTTTCGATAACGGGGTCTCGAGAGGGGATAGTTTGGAAGTGCCGAAGCGGAAGGTCGAGTTTTGGGGGAGCTGGTCGATTCCTGTTTGTGATGGAGCGATATCCATGGATGGGGGTCAAGTGGCTGTGGTAAGGATTCGTTTTTTTTTGCTTGCGCAATTCTCGTTGGAGGATTTTTTTGTTTGCGTAGGTGAGTGCGATATTTTTGCTATTCTATTGATTTCCGTTCTGGTTTGTCGTCTCTTGACCAAATTTGGGCATATGGCTTTGTCTTTTTTGTATTGCTTCCGCAATTACGCAATTTGTGCGTGATTGTTATTTTTTACTCCGTTTGGTACCAAAAATTATTTTTCCTTGTGTGTGTAAATACAAGTTTGTTCTGTGTAGTAATTGTTGCCTCATATTGTATGTTTTTTGATCTAAACGGTTTGTTTAGAGCCATTTTTTTTGTATAGTTTTAGTACTGCAATTTTGATTAAGGCAAACTTATTTGAATGGGAACGTTGATAGCGCAAGATACGACCGCTTCGCCTGCCAGATAACAACGTTGTCGCTCGCATTGACAATTCGATTGCTTTTCCATGTTAAATATTTTAAGGAATTTTAAATATTTATGCATTGTATTTTCTTATTTGCGAAGAAATCATTGCGTGAGCGAATGGCTGAAATGCTAGCGTGTTCGCTTTCAAGCCAATATTCACGGGTTCAAATCCTGTAAGGTGCTATCTATAGAAGATATTTTCGCTCACCAAATGTCTATCTGCTGGCCCCAGATAACATTATTTATGGCTAAAAAAACTTCCCTGATGGAGTAGGCGGTGTAAAAATCGTCTATTCCCGTGGTTCGGAATCCACGTTAAGCTGTAGGTCCTCTGTGCTCGTCACACATTTTCAACACGCAACGAGCAGAGACAGGGAGGTATCGGGAAAATGTCGCAAGACGTTCATAACCGAATATACAATACAATTTTCTTATTTAGCATTATTAATATTGTGTGTATTTAAGTACGATTACCCTCTATGGGTTGACATGAGTGTGATGATTGTGGATTTTATATTTGCTATTAGCAAATCATTTGACGTCGCATTACATGCTCGCTTCTAACAGGAGTTCTAATCGATTGTTGGTGGTTTGTTTTTTGTATTTTCTGGTGGCGGTCGATCTTGCTATTTTAACACAGATGAGGTGGTGTCGTTCGACGAGTCGTTATATATTTTTCCGGTCACGGGGGCAACCTCCGACCTTTGGTTATTTATTTTCGGAAGCACAAATTGTAATTTTTGTGTTTCTAAGTTGTCTCTTTATACGGGGCGAATATCATTACATGGCGCCCAGACCAACACCTTTTTTTCGCTACGTTTATGTATTCTTAGCATCATCCCGTATAATTGTGTAACATCAACCGAGGGAAGTGGGGTTCCGTTTTCTTCATGGTCCGTGCTTCAGCTAGCACTTCGTGGCATTTTCTATCTTTGTCCGGCGATCCCCTGAGTTATCAACAAAGATCGTCGGGGCAGTTTTTGTCGTTCCTTGGAGTGGCAAAAATTGTTACAAATTGGCGCCCAACGTGAAAGCCCCGAGCCCCCAGAGTTGGAGAGGTGACAATGTGACAGATTTTTGCAATCCATCACTTACGTTCAACCCTATATATCAATTATTCTTTTAAAAGCGCATTCTATCCGCGCCGAGGTGGGGATTGTTCAAACTGCGCAACGGAGAGTCTTGTGTCAACGTTCAATCGAGCAAGAGGTCATGTTTTGAGCTCTCGAACTAGCAAGATAAGCCTGGTGAATTTTCAAGCGACATGTCGATTTGTGTGAATAATCATGGGATTTGGGCTTCGCATTTTAGCGGGATGTGGAACAAGGTATTCTTTTCCGGGACAAAAATTGTTTGCGCAGGCCGTTGGATCCTGAAATATCTTCGAGAGAAGATATTCTTTTCCGGAACAATTTTTGTTCGCGCAGGCCAGATGGTCCTGAAATATCTTCGTTGTTGGGAAATGGCGGATTTCTCCCATGTCGTACGTTTATTTGGTCGATTCCTTCTGCCCATACTGCTTCTGAAGGTTTTGGTATCCCGTCGGAGTGGTGAGTAACATTTATGTTATTTGATTGTTTCACGGTGGTTTACGTTGATCGACTTGGCCCGTTTTACTTCGAACACCTGGAGTTCGCCATCGTTTGAATTCACCCTTGGCTGTTTCTTGTATTTTTTTATGTTTTGTTATATAGGATTATCCTTTGCTTGTCATTTTTTGATTAAAACGTTTTTGGCCGAAATAATCGTGAAGTTGCAGGTTTTGCATTTCTGTTCGACGTGATTAGAGGCTATCTAATCTTACGCTAGCAGGCGTGAATTTTAATGCTAATGTTTGGGTTTTATGTTTTAAAATTATTAATTAATATTGGTATTATAATATTTTGAGTTATTTAATTTGAACTGTGCATTATTTTCACTAGGTAACTACGAGCAGCGTTGGTCTAGGTAATTCCTACGCGTTTGACATAGGTTCAAATCTTGTATTTGAAATTCTATGTTGAACATTTTTTTTGTGTTTATTTTTGGTTATATGTTTTTTTTAGAAGGTAGCGATGTGCGACCAACGTACAGGGTGTTGCGTTTCATCTGGGTCGCTTCCGCTTGATTTATTGTTGGAAGTTCGTTTGTGGTTCCACCGTTTGTGGGATTTTTTATGACCACTCGAACGTTCTGTTGATTGATTGGGGGGAGTGGTTCTTGGTGGTAATGTCCTTGCTACTGTACGGGTCCTGGTCGGCTAATGTAATTTCCATCCGACATCGCTTATATCATCACCTTCAGGCAACGAACATCTAATTGCCGATTTATTTTTGTTATGTTAGCAAAGCTGCTTCCTTGGTTTTCTTCGGGGCGTTCATTTGACACGACCCACGGCCTCGCCGCCGCTATAACGAGTTGGCTTATACCTACCATCAGAGCCCCACGCAAATTAAAGTAGGAATTTATTTTCTGCGTGGACATATCTGTTCCGAGCTACCTTCTCATTAGAGATAGTGAGGACAGATATTGCTTCACTGGCGCCCAACGTGGGCGCCAGTATCTCGATTTTCCTCACTTTACAGGAGAGCGAAATAAAGAAAAGTAAAGTAAAGGGGTACCTCCTCACTGTAGAGTGAGGAACATCGAGATACGCCTTTACGTTTTGATAGCGATCTTGCATTGGCCATCATTTTTGACACTCCTTCGTGCGTGTTGTGCAGTTCATTTAATAGTTGTACCCGTAAACTTCTTGGTATCACCACCCTATACCCCCACATGATCACTTCCTTCTCAATTGAGAGCTCCGATCTTCTCGAGAAGTACGCCTTCAATAATTCGTTTTCGCTTCTTTTGGAAACCCACTTCTTATGTAGTTAAAAATGGCTCCAAATTCTGAATCCTTTCTGGTTGCCGACTGGTTGCATAAAATCCAGATAATCATACTCCCTCTCCGTCTCTTTATTTCTTCCCATCGGTAGCGGCAATCTCGATAAATAGTCTGCTTGTACGTTATCTTTTCCCTTAATAAATCTAAATGTGTAATCGAAATTTGCCAAAAATAGTGACCACCTCTGTAAGCGTCCCGCTGCCATTTGTGGCAAGCTTCTGTGTTCTCCAAATAAAGCTTCTAAAGGTTTGTGATCATTCATAATTTCAAATTTTCTCCCTGCCAGGTACTGGAAAAACTTCTTTACTGCGCCCATATGACACTTAATGCTTTCTTTTGAATCATTGCGTAATTCTGTTCCGCTTTTGATAACACTCGCGAAATAAAACCTATAGGTCTCTCTGACCCATCCCGCATAATGTGTGATAACACAGCCCCAATTCCTATAGCACTACTATCACAAGTTAATCTTACCGGTAATCCTGAATCGTAATGTACCAACACGCGATCCGATGCAATCTCCTTTTTTGCCCATTGCAGTGCTTCGTCACATTCCTTAGTCCACTTAAATGTAGTGTTCTTTTTGCATAACTTATATAATGGTTTTCACTTTGTCGACAAATTCTCAATAAACCGTGCATAATAATTTACCATCCCAATGAATGCTCGCACTTCTCTCAGATTATTTGGTGTCGGCTTGTCCACTATTGCTCTAATCATTTCTTCATTTTTCTCCAACCCCCTCGAGGATATTATGTGCCCTAGATCAGTGCTCCGCAACCGGTGTGCCACGGCACACTGGTGTGCCGTGAGCCGATACAGGTGTGCCGCGGGCATAAGACAATATTTGCTTTTTTTGTTATTTTGGTTTAAATTTAATTTGGTTAATTTAAGTTGCCAACATCCGGTAACGGATAGGCACGCGAAGAAGAAGAAGAAGAATTTAAGTTAACTTAAAAATTAAAGTTAATTTGGCTGAAATTTGGCTAGGAAGAACTTTGGTGTGTCGTAGGTGAGAAAAGGTTGCGGAGCACTGCCCTAGGTAATGAATCGTGTCACAGAAAAACTTGCACTTGCTCAACCTTAATCCTGCCTCCTCCAACTTGTTCAAAACTTCTGACAAATTTTGTAAGTGTTCTTCTCTGGTTCTCCCCGTTACTAAAATATCATCCAAGAAATTTACTGTACCTTTTGCTCCCTGCAGCACCTTTTCCATTATATTTTGAAATATTGAACAAGCCGGCTTAGTGCCATATGGTAATCTTTTTACTTTATATATGCCATATGGTGTACTCCATAACTCACTCGTCTCTTCTTCTAAAACCAACTGATTATATGCGCTTAACAGGTCTAGCTTCGTAAATACTTGTTGACTGTTATTTTATAATTTGCACAAAGTCGCATGTCCTTGCCATTTGCTTTCATTACCGGGACCAATGGAGTACCAAATCTCGAATTTTCCACTTTCTCAATTACCCCTATTTTTTCCAAACGACTCAATTCTTCCAATACTCTCTCTCTGAATGCAAATGGTATCTGTCTTGGTTTGTGGAAAATTGGTCTTACTGTTTCATTGGTTTCTAATTTGATTTTATGTCCTTTAAACTCCCCCAACTCGTCTTTAAATAATCTTTTGTGCTTCTCTACCAATTTTTCCACTACCTCTTGTCCCAAATTATTTACTTCCACCTCTCCTGTTACGTTTACCATTATCTTGAGGTCCTTCAATAAATCTCTTTCTAATAACATTCTCGTTGCTTCTTTTACTATCAAAAACTTGCCCTTCTTATTCACTCCATTGATTCGGATTATTGGTCTAATCTCTCCCACTGGGACCATCAGCTGCCCCGAGTATGTTCTTAATTTAACCACCGTTGGTTCTAATTTGACAATTTCCAGATGTTTTTTGTAAATACCAATCGGAATACAACTAACTCCTGAACCAGTATCCACCTGCATTGTCAATACCACCTTGTAACCATAATCGGGTCCACCAAATTACAATCCGCTGTTATCCATAGGATTTCGCCCCCTCGAGATTCCTCTTCCCCCATCTGTTCCTCCATTTCTAGGAAATGGCTTTTACTCGTTTTCTTAGGACATGCAGCCACTATGTGTCCTGTTCTTTTGCACATCGAACACACGTAATTTTTGAATCTGCACTCTCTGAATATGTGGTTACTCTTACCACATGCAAAACATAACAAATTTGCATTTCTTGCCCCTTCTGACTTACTTGACTGCTGTCTAGCTTGCTGGGTCTGCACATGATCCACTCTGTCTTCGGTTTCACTCTTTCTTTCTCTTTACGCTGCTTCTTTTCTTACTGCCACCTCTAACAACTCGCTTAATGGTTTATCTAAACTTTCTTCTGCTACTCTGTCGTAAATCGGACCCCAACTTCATTGCAAAAATAAACTTATCCTTCACTCGTTCATTCAAAGTATTCTTAAATTCACACTCCGCCGCTACCTTTTTCGCTTTGTCATGCCACTCCCCAGTATTTTCGTTTGTTTGTCGCGCCCCTTCGAATTCTCGTCTCCTTCTATATTGAAACTGCGATGACAACAACTTTACTAATTCTTCGAGCTTCATCTCCTTTGGTTTCTTCGGATTACATAAGTTTCGCACTATTTTGTACACTTCTATACAGCGGCGGCTCGTGACTTTTCCATTTGAGGAGGCTAATTTTACAGCTTAACTACCTTATAAAATAAAACTTAAAAAAAATAAATTTAATAAAATATTATTTAATCTGCGGTAGACACATGTTTCGAGCTCGTTGGCTATCTTCAGTACTGTGTACACTGTAAAAAAAGCACGTAAAAATACATTCAAATACGTGTAATTTTACATTCAAAGTTATACTAAAATTAAATATTGTGTATTATTCCATTGATAATAATGTAATTTCACACTATGATATGTATTTTTACTATTATTTTGAATGTAAAAATTACACGTATTTGAATGTATTTTTACGTGCTTTTTTTACAGTGTACAATGGAAAAAATTGTTCGATGAGTGCAGAGTGTTTTTTGGAAAAAATGCTGTACAATATACAGATTAATATTATTTTAAGTCATTCGAAATGTATGAAGCTTTAAACGTAAGAGTTATACGGCGATTTTTAGTATTCGCGAAGTGATCGATGATATTCTCGTAGAATTCATTATTTCGAGACAATAAGGTAACGAATTCCTTTTCAATAGACATTACCGCGACGTTACTTAACCGATTTTGATTCATCGTATTACGAGTGTAAGTTTTAATACGTTTTAGTGTGGAAAAACTTCTTTCAACCAAAGCCGATGTTACCGGTATGGTGACGACCACACATAAAAGTTTGTAAAATTCAGGCATACAACTGTGTAAATCATTTTTGAAAGTAAAATCTAATATCTCTGATGGAGTCCTACATTGTCCAAACATTTCGGGGTCATTATATGCTACCGATAATTCATTTTTGAGTTGGATTTGATCAAAAAATGGATACTGCTCTAATAGACTATCTAATAAATGTTGAAGAAAGTTTTTCCTATAATCTGAAAATTTAGCAAATGTTAGTAGATCAAAAACTTTTAATTTATGTAAGTCTGCAAATCTAACTTCAATTTGCACGATAACCGAATCCAAAATTTCCGCAAACTTTTGTTTATAATTTTGACGCATGTCTGGTAAATCAAATGTCGTTTTTCGTTTTTTTCTGAGCCGGCTAGCAATTTAATTCTAAACTGTTAAATATGTTGTCAAAATACAAATCATCAATATGGCATCTGTGCCGAGTTTCGATTAATTTTGTTAAACGACATTTGGCGAAATTAATATCGGGAAGTTTACTTTGTAAAATTGAAAATACTACGTCTGTCTGTTCAAAAATTAATTTAAAAGTTTCTAATAAAAAGCAAAATTTTGATTAATTTAAATATTGTCTTAAACCAGCGCTTCTCTAATAGTTTGAGAGTCGTTTTTAAAATCATCGCTGTCGATTATAAAATTAAATACGTCAATTAATTGTTGTTTTCTTAATTGCACTGTAAATACTGCTCGCGAGGTAAAACTCCAACGTGTAGCAACGTTTGTCGAAATTTACTGCCACAAATTTCATTTCAAACATTGCTGCGTTTGGTCGATTTTGAAAAAAATGTGGAAAATCCGTTCAAATTTGAAATAAAAATTCGGGAATCCTTATTCGAATTACATGATTATATTTAGAACATACTATTATTATGCATGAAAAATGCAAATAATTGCAAGCGTCTCCATAAGAGGCCCACGCATATGAGACCAATAATTTCATTATTAAATTAAATTTTGTTTTAAACAAATTCAAAAAAAATTAAAAATTGGAAAAAATACTAATTTAAAACGAAATATAAATAGCAAGTCCGTCCAACAATTTGAGAGGAGGCTAAGCCTCCCTTGACAAACCGCCGCTGCTTCTATATCGATACATGTTAATAAAATTGATACTTCTTTTTGCTCCGGAATGTCTTGTGCTTCGAATTGATGCTCCAATCTTTCATAAAATATCTGCCAATCATCTCCTACTTTAAACTCCTCCACTGGGTTAAATATTTCGTTTCTTATCACCCCCGTTTGCCCTGGTTCATTTGCCATTTCCAGTGTCTCAATCTACCCTAAAATCAGAACTTTTTCCGAAAATAACTAGCAAAAAAAAGTTTTTACTTTGCACGCGTCTCCCTTCAAACCAAAATCAGAACTTCTTCCGAAAATAACCAAAATTGTCTCCTAACTTTCTTCACGAGTCTCCTTCCAAACCCAAAATCGGGACACTTTTCCCGGAAAAACCAAAAATAAACAAATTTTCTTCTTTTCTATTTTTGCAATCTTATTTCTTTCTCCAATTCATCTTCGTCGCCATTTAATTGCTACATATTCCGATTAAAACCAAAACGCATTTAATTATAAAGGTTATATTTACTTTAAAACGTCGTACTCAAGAAGTATACAAGTAATAATGTAATAATTATTTTACCTACTCAAGTAGATCACCTATATAAAATGCCATTGGCGCCTATTTTACAATATTCAAATATATTACACCTTATGTTATTTTTTTTCCATCTACTACAACCTTTGTCGGAGCCCTCGCGCGTTGAAAAATTGAAATGTAATCTGGCACAGAATAAACGGAAGAAGTTTTCTTAACAGATTCGTTGCTGCTATGCATAGAATCTACTTCCATGTAACTGTGTCCCAACTCTAAGAACTTGTGCTCAATTACCTGTAAGTGATCTATTTTCTGCACAGCCCACAATAGCAATGCTGAAACATATTGGTTTCTGTTTTGACCTTCACAGGTATCGGAAAATAAACTGATTTCAGATACACCTTTGGACATGCAATTCGACTGATAATAGTAAAATATGTTACAGATTTCTTAACCCCCTCTTTTCCCGTTTATTTCAGACCATGTAAAACAATAGGCCAAGTTAGGTAAAGCAGCTTCATAGATGCAAAGATTATTGTAGACACATATTTTTATACAGTAGTACAATTAACCAACTAAACCGCTTGGAATTTGTACACCTTGTAAATCAAAAGTCACAGAGCTGAAATGTTTCTCGTTACTTGCCCTTTCTTTATCCTTCTATGTTTATTTATTAAAGTCCTCTTTTCTTTGAACGTGTTGTTTATAACTTTCTTCCATTTCTTGTTTACCTTCTACTTGCAACCTAGCATATTTAGAACACACTAGACATTGATCTTTCTTGGGTACGAAGAAGCTTAGATTATATTCGTTTGAAAATAATCTTCGATATGTTATTTCGGGTATGGAAATATGGAAAGGGTCTTGTCCAAGTACCAAAACTTAGGGTTCCATAGTCGGAAACGATTCAATATGGGCCTTATTGCCTCACTAGTCTTATTAGGTGGTTCATGTGTACCTCTGTTCTGAACGCCTCTTCTTAACCACGTTTACAGCCCAGTCACGTGGATTTGAATTTCTCCTGCGCTTTTATGGACGTGTACTCTTCCACACTAAATTTAGCAGCTCGTTCCACGCCCACCTTGCAACAAAATGCGCATCAGAACTTTCAGCTGTTGAAGTGGCCGGGAGTACCTCAATTTCTGGTTCACCAAAATTCTCTGTTAAAGTATCGTCCATGAAATCCTCCTCATTAAGTACGTAGGTAGGATCTTTGTCTGAAAAATCACTATAGAAAATGTCTAATATTTGCTGATAATAGTAAAACTAGTAGTACACTATTAAATTTGTACATATTAAAAAAATGTCATTGGTTAAATACTGATTTTTGCCAAATATTTGGCGAATGGCCACATAGTTTAAGCGCTACAAGTAACAGTAAGAATCTGTTAACTAACGAAATCGGGACTTTTCTGCATCGAGCAATAACGGATAAAGGTATTTATGTGGTTTTATCTTTACCGTATTTTAATTCTACTCTTATACTAGCTTATAGATTATACTAGCTCTTATAAATGTATTTAACAGTTTTTGCTTGTATAAATTCTTGACTAAATACTAAATAAACGACATTAGTGTATTTTACCCGATATCAAATTTGTAAAAACGTTTTTCATACAGCATAACTTTCGAACGGGGCCGTGTATCAATTAACTTGTTTTACCTATAGAAAGAGCGCAAAAAACTAAACATGGTGGTACATGTAACTCATTTTTGAAAATTTTGCAGTTACTTGGTTCTCGCAGTAAGCAAACATAAATATGGTCATTTATTTTGCGTAATACAAAAATATGTACACAACTTTTTCGGGATAATGACTCCTTGTTGTGTAATTTTGTACTTACTTATAAGCTACCTGGGTGCCCGATTTTCGACCTTCGCTATGGAGATCTCGGTTATGTTAAAAGATATGGAAGTTCATTAAATTAAGAAAAAGTTAGGTAATTTCTCTCTAACAAATAAATAGAAAAAAAAAGTTGGCTATAATTTTTAAGATTCCAGAAGAATTGGAAATCGAACTTTCATTTTAATCCTTTAAATTGAAAACTGATCATATAAGCCAGCCATATACTAATTTAATGGGTCCTTACTCAGTAACCAATTGATTTATTATTCTGATTACTCACAAGTTGAAATAGAATCAAATAAGTAGTTTAACCACTAAACCCCCTATATAGCAGCAACTTGAAGCAACTAAAACATAATTTTTAAGCAGAAAATTTTAACTATAAGGTTGAAAATGGTAAATTTACATGCTAAATCTATGTCAAGTTGTAAAATTACAAAGATTTACCATGTAAATTTACAGGTTTTTATTTTAATTTCCAACAGTGTACTTCACCATCCCGGATAGTTTAAATAAAGGAGAATCCCCATTACATTCCTGAAAACCTATTTAAATGTAGCCCTTTAATATTAAAAAATTGAGGCGATCTGGAAAAGAATCTTCACAACTTGTTTCCTGTGCTGCATTATAATGTTGTACAAAATAGTACATTATGCACCAAGGTAGCAAAGTGACACTTTTTTGGCCCGAGGGTAAAGGATTGTTTACACGAGGCGCCAGCCGAGTGAAACAATTACCCATGGGCCAAAAGTCACTTTACTACCGTCGTGCATATACTGTTTTTTGCCATTCCGGGAGGTAAAGTAGGAACTTCGCCTATTTAGAAACTTAAAGCAAAAATTTAACGCTTTTTTTTATAATACCTACACGTGGTCGATAAATCGCAAAATAGCACTAGTAATATTACCAACTATACTACTAAAAATTACTAAAAAAGTG
This sequence comes from Podabrus alpinus, assembly GCA_932274525.1. Lineage (NCBI taxonomy): Eukaryota > Metazoa > Arthropoda > Insecta > Coleoptera > Cantharidae > Podabrus > Podabrus alpinus. Next base: position 45,026,542 of record OW026451.1, read on the forward strand.
CCCCTTTACACCCGCAAACCGGGGTAATAAGTGAGTACTTTACCCCCGGAATGGCAAAAAATATATTTAATGCACGGATACATTAAAAATTTGTCATCTAATCAAGTATTTTTAAGCTTTGTTTAGCCCCTCAAAATATTTCCTGGGGGAGAAAAAATATTACATACATCCTGATGTTGTTATTTTTAAATTAAAAACGTTTTAATCGAAAAAAGCGCCGAAGACCATAGTTATTTTAGTTTTGGAAGGCTTATTAATTCAGTTTGTTTTTAAATATTTAGCCTTGTTCGCAATTCAAGACCTTTTCAAAAAGAATAAGATTTGGCATACCTTATAATCAGAACAAGTATTTTTAGACAATGTGGCATTTTCTTTAAAAATAGGACAGCAGAGGTATGCCTTTATACATACCTTTATTGACCCAAATTTAAACGAACCTGGCAGTAAAATTAATATAGTAGTTCATTTTAACAATTTTTGCATACTTATTACAGGATGACTAAATAAATCAATTATTAATTCATCTTCGGTAGAAAAATTGGTACTCATGCTTGTACTCTTCTTCTTAATAAATAACCAGTTGAAAGATAAAGAACGCTTTTATACTTTTGATAATATAAAAAAATCCCAACCATTATCGGCATAAATAAATAAATATACAATGTATACTTTACTATAGGAAACTACATTTGAACCATAAATTGAACGACTAATTTTACATGCATGATTACAGTCACAATTTAAGTGCATACGGTTACATAAAATGAATTATCTAATAACTAGATAAAATATTGTTTCTCTGAAAAATGTTTTTGGTAATTTACTTATGAACTACTGACTAAAAAAATAATTTAGATGATTTTTCCAAGATTTTGAAACTTTTATAATTAACAGTTAACATTTAAATCACTTTGCCAAATAAATTTTAATTTTACATTAACAAATAAAATAACAATTTTTTTTCAAATAAATAGATACCCAATAAACTATTTTAGAAGTTATTAACCTATAAATTATTGTAAAATAAGTTATTACAATAAATAATAAAATAAATTATTTTATAATTTAAATAATACTTTTCTAAAATTTTGCTAGAATAATAAAATAAATTATTTTATAATTTAAATAATACTTTTCTAAAATTTTGCTAGAATAATAAAATGTAACTTTAAATCTACACCTGTTTACAATAAAGAATTGTTTAAACATTCAGTGTTTCAGCATTTTAATCTATAGCACTAAAATATGCACTGGTTGAAATCTTAAGTTTCCTTCAAAGTTGTACAAGGGTGCAGGATAGTTTTTCAAAAATAAGCTGCATCTATTTGAAAATTGTCAAGTGTCCTTATTAAATATGCAAATATTTATTAAAATGTATTCAGCTGAAGTTGATAAAAGCACCGTAAAACTTTCAAGGTTTATAAATTTGTTTTAATTAAAGAATTGGAAATTAATCTTGAAGATTAATAAACCATCTAAAATTTTCTTTGCTAAATCATAGGCACAAACATGTTTTTCTTTTGTATATTGCTAAATACAGAAAATATCATATATGATACAGGTTTCAAGAGACATGAAAACACTGACATCGTTAACACATGTAGCTTTCGGATTTTTATTGTAAACGTCTTAAACTTAATACTCAAGGTAATTTAAATTAAAGTTTTAAAACCGTTTAATGAATAAAAATTAAATTTACACTAAAAAATGAAATACAAATAGCTTTTATAAATCGGTAATCCAAAAGTGTATAAATAAATAAATTAGACCCGGTTTAATATCAAATTATAAAAGCATAAATTTCAAGTTTTATAAAATAAATCGGTTAAAAAAGTAAGAAAAAAATTTAACTACTTATATAAAAATAATTTAAAAAAAAATGAAAGACTTTTAATTGTACAAATATGCAGCTAAGGTGTAGTAGCAAATCATTATTGATTCACGTATAGCATTTGCAGTTTGTTAAATCAGACATTTTACTTTCCAAGCTTTCCAAAGAAGTGGCAGTAGATATGGCATCCAAATTTTGTCTTGCTCTTTCGACATCCAGTATTCTTTCTTTTGGTGTAGGATTAATTAATTCGGTACCTGCGGCGGCCAGTCGAATGAGATCTTTTTGCGACTCTCTAGCTTCTATCAAGAAGATACTTTCTTTAACTTCTTTACTTGAATACTGATCAATTTTATCGTAGATAATTCCATGTAATCCCAATTCTTTCAAATACTTAATAGTGGCTTTATCGGCATTGTCATCTCCCCAACAGAAAATAACAAGACCTGCTTCTGTTGCCAGCTTAACTTGAGATGGATCTCTTAACAAGTCTTCAGTGTGTACATTAACGCCCAACAATTGCATCATTTCAGCTTGACGAATGGCCATTTCAATGTTCATACATCGAGGATCGCGGTAAGGTTGATATTTAGCAGTTTGTCCAACAGTTAAAAATAATACTGGATATTTATTTTGTTTTAGTCTCAGCAAGGAACATATATCCGGATTAAAGCCAGAAAATATTATTTTTCTAGAACCGGCGTATTTTAGAACCACTTCAAGTATCGTATCGACGTAATAATTTATATCGATAGGATTTTCCAATTCGTATGAGCCGTCTTTCATCTGCATTGTCCACTTTACTTCGATATTAAAACCAACGTGTGGATCTAAAACGTCCATCACCTGCTGTAAAGTTGGAAATGGTTGATGCTCTTCTAAATCGTCGTCAAAGAAGCGTGGATTTTTCGATTTACCTTCTGTGAGGTGATAGACCTGCAACAAAATAACATTTTAAAAAAGTTATCATAAAAGTAAAGATAATAATAAAAACCGTTTCCTCTTCCAATTTATGTCCAAGTAAATAAAAATATTTTATTTCAAAATTTAAAGATAACAAAGCAAACAAACAATGAGGAACCAATAAATTAAAGTAACGATAAGTAAAACCTTATACAGTAAAATCTATTTATGGAGAATGAAAATACGCATCTCATAATTTATCGCTAAACTGGATACATAAAAAACTAGGTTGAAATGTTAATGACTTTATATAAAACAAACAATAAGATTTAATTGTTATTGTACCAATTAAGATAAAACATATTTTCGTTCTTGGTCAATTCAAGATTCATGTTAATTGATAAAAAAAAATGTAGTTCAAGATTTTAATTTAACCCGTAACCGGTACAGTCCTACTTTTGGTCCATAACCGGTACGCCGTGGTCTGAGAGACAACTAGCCCTTAAAATTAGCTTGTGTTATTATATTTGTTATCTGAAGGTTGGAAGACATTAGTATGTGTTTTTCAAGTTAGCATACGCGAAAAAACCAATCAAACGAAATTTAATTTAGAAAAATATTGAAATTATTTAAACAAAATGATTTAATATTAAATGTTTATACATTGAACTATAATAAAAACTTAAAATAATACAAAATTTTTAACACGTACATAAAAACTAACTACCCCTAGATTTCATAAAGAATATTATTTTACACTCGCTACAATTTTTTTTACACTTTTTTTTACACTTACTACATAGATACTGAGTTTTACGTTTTAATTTTTTTGGACAAAGGTAACATTTTTCTTATGAAGTCGTTATGACTGGGCTAATATGCATTGCGTAACAAATGTAGGGTAATTTATTTGTAGTAAGAAAAACCTCATAAACTAATAAGTGGTTTAAAAATTCGAATATAAAAATAGAGAAATAATCATAAATTACTATTTATACCATATAGAAGCCCAAATATATTTTCTTTTGCTAAAAAAAACACCTATATAGCCGATAATTCCTCTCAGGGTCAAATTTTGGCGTTTCGACCAATCAGCGTGCGTTTATTTTACATGATACTTATACAGATACAATTCGTGCACTACGAAAATATTCAAATAACCCTATGTAAAATTGAAAAATTTGAATATTGTGAATATTTTTTATTGTACCCTACCAGAATATCGAATATTTGTAGTAATAATTCATACGTAATAAAAAATATTCGAATATTAAAATTTATGTAGTCGAATATTATAATTTATGAAGTGTTTATGTCTAACGCACTCAACAGATGCGATTTAGGAAACCGGTGCAACGCATTAGTTCCAACCCGAGGTCACTTAAAGCAATGTACTTCTAACGAATTTTATAGTAACGAATTTTATATTACAAATTTAGTGCGATTATATTATGCTTCCATTTTTTTCGGTACTTACGAAATTTTTTGTTTGATTTTTTTTGCAATGATTGTGATGCGATATGGTCAATTTCACAATTTTCGACATTAAAAATGGCGTTTGAAATGTCGATTTTCGTATGTGATGCTTTTAAGTCATGGCGTTTCTTCACGGAATTATCACCGCAACAGCAACGCGGATTTGGACAATACTCAAAGATTCATCTCGTACAGGTTTCAGCTGCGGAGATTGACACTCGCTCCGCTGCGCTATGCATGTGCAATCTCCTTGCTAAAACCTGTACTCGCTGAATCTTTGAGTATTGTCCTTATCCTTGTGCTGTATCGTGCGATTACAAATCCACTACGTTACGGAATGGTTACGGTTAAGTACGCGGTGGTCTCTCAGACTTTCAGGTGTAATAAATAAGTTTTACATTTACCTACACCGCCCAAATTTTGCAACAACATCAGAAATGATTTAATTTGAAAGTACTGATAACATGACAATTATATTACAAAAGGCGTGAGTGCAACAAAGAATTATGCATTTAAGTGTATCTCCCAGACCCCCGAGTACCGGTTACGGGTTAAAAATAATATTTTGAAAAATAATCGCTAATCCAAAGCGCTTCACAATCTAAAGAATTATCTTGTTAAAATATTAAATTTTTATAGTAAAATTGGCTGTGATTGTTTAATATATGCACTTGACTTGTTAATGTGTTAATAATGATAAGTATCACATTATAAATCACAGGATAGTTGCAATAAAACCTTCAGTCAGTGAAAATTAGTTTAAATTAACTTAGTAATACTTTTAATGAAACTTCACATAATGTACTCTTAAGAGCAGTTTAACCAACGTCGTTGGCAAGCCAGGAAAAACCAATATGCTGGTTACTTAATTTAAATCCAATTCTGATAATCCGGTTATAATGGAGAAATAAAATTGTTTTGATTATAAAAATTATGCACCAATCGACTGTAAGCTTGCGTAAATCGTTTAATCGCACCTTGAACATTTTGAAGTACTTGGCTGCATAAAAGGCGAAAATAATTCCAAAAATATTTTATTGGAGTATTTTATTGTCGAGTAGAAGAGTATAGGTAACAGTGAGACGCAGGTAACAGTGAGACATTTGAAATATTTTCTATTCTAATCTGCTTACACAAACGGCACTTTGGTTTAATATATTTAACCTTCGAAGGTACCGTTCCGTATCTTCGAAGATACCATAAAGTAGATTTTGGCTTCAAGTAGTGCAGCGTTTCCCAAATGGGCGGTGTTATGCAGAAAGCTACCAAGCCACGTCTGCATAAATCCGAGATAATTAACAATTAGTACAGTATTAAATTAAAAAAATAAGTATTAAATTAAAAAAATAAATAAAAAAGTTATCCTGTGGCTTGGATGTTTTCAGCAGGGGGGTCCGCGGCATATTTTTTGGGGGTCCGCGAACCCACGACATAAAAAGAAAACAAATTTTTTTAAAGAATATTTAAAATAAATAACGCAATAGTTGCTTTTAGGTTTGCCAATTTGTAATGCCGCGGATGTGGAAAATAATTCCCGGATCAATCACTTAATTTTTATCATACCATTATAAATTTCCTGGTCAATATAGTCGATAATTGTATACTTAAATATTTATTTAAATGCGCACAATTTATATAAAAATGTTTGCTAGTTTAATAAATTAATATGAAGATTGTGTTAATTGTTTTATTTACATTAAAGTTAGTATATTTGGTTTACTCTACTTATAAGTGTGAAGTAGAACAAAATTATATTATAGATAATGTACTTAATATTTTTTTATCAACGAGAGCTAAAACGATAAGTTTTCTTTATCCGTACAATAGATACAAAAAATCTTTTCAAACAAAAACTTGTCCCTACCCGCAAATAATAAAAATACAAACTGTTGAGGTACAAATGATTAAATTCCGCATGATCCTGAAATCATGAGCCAATTTTAGGCAAATCAACATACAGTACCTATATAATTATTTTATAAACCAGTTAGAAATCATGCAGGTTGTAATTTTAATTTAATGGATAGAACTTTGGTTTCTAACCAATTATGAGAATAATTGCACTAAACATTTATTCTGTCTCGACTTTTGTATGCAAGGTTTCTGGCTTTGGGTTCATGAGTTCTGGTTCATGAGATAATCTTTATCATTTGTTATATTTATTTAAAAATTATTGATACAGGCACAACCAATAATAAATTTTCGTACCACCCCTCTACAAGATTCAAGTAGGCAGGTTGTTTAATAATTAAAAGTAATAATAATTGTTACCTGATCTGAGAAACAATTTCTTTTGTTTAAATAATCAACTGATAAAAAATATTTATAATCAATTTCTGATAATAGCAATCGTTATTTGTTATCCAAATAGTGATATCTCATATTTCAATTTGCAAATGTTTTAATTAAAATAATTATTGTAAAATAAGCGATATGTGTGAAATAAATTAATGTATTTTTTTATACTTTGATATAAATGTAATGGGGAAGATGCATAACTTTTTTTATAGCGTAGTTGGATCAAAAATAACTAAATATACTAATTAATGCTATTTAATTTATTTATTTTCGTTTTGATAATAATTTAAAAAATATCGAAAAATATTTAAAAATCCGTCAATTTGAATTGAAGGAAACGATCGCGCTTATCGGGGTTATGCCTTGTGACATCAAACCAATGGCGTTGCGTTTAAGGTCACATGATTTATAGTTATTTTTGCTGATTTGATATTTAATATATAGGATTAATCGGAAAAAATACTGTTTTAACTAAATTTTTTGATGCATGCATGTTCCCTATTAAAGATTATAGAATATCAAAATCAAGTTTTCTTAATAAAAACTCTAATTTAATTTCAATATCTTATCAAATGGTATTCTATCAGAATCAATCCTCGCTAATATCACAATTGACCTTGAAATAATCTTTCTTCTTTTTTTAAAGAATTATGTCGGTTATTAATTATTGCTAAATTTTATGTTAATCCGATATGAACGTACATAATATGTTTTTCTAATGTAGGATAATTTAACAAAACTTGATAAAAACAAGTGCAGAAAATATTATATATTATGTACATAGTTCCCACTGAATTTTTCAATACAAATTCCTCGACTTTTCTCGGTTTTTCAGGACCAAAATTAAAAATTTTCCCGGACTTCGAAACTTGGTGAATTTAAAAAATCAATAATGTGAACCCACTAAACGAAATATAGGTAAATAAGATTTTTAAAAAATCAGAACGAATTTTAAAAATGTTACTTTTTCACCTCTTTAAGTTTCAAAGAATTTTCCCTGACCCAAATTTTAATTTCCCGTACTTTCACTTAAAAATTCTCCGACTTTCAATAACCAAATTTGTACATTTTCTAATTTTTTCTAGGTATTTCAGCAGAGTGAAAATGCTGTGTTATTATTAAAATAATTATTATAATCAACGCCATTTTCTATAGATTTGATTTGTTTTTATTTTTGTAAACAATGGCACTTTCCTACAGCAATGGTATCCGGTTAGAAAGATTATTTTAATGGAACTATTTATTTCAACAAAATTGCAAGTAAGAACCAATTAGAATAATGAATCATATTAACTTAATATCTGATATGATTGATCAATGGGGTTGTCCCGTGTTGTCAAAAATATAATTTTTACCTATAAAAATCGATGGCCCATAGCAAAATACTATATATAATTACAAATATATAATTTTAAAACGCTATACTAATTAAATAAAGTGCCTTTTTTAAACGTATACGTTTGAAAAGTCGCCATTCTGTGACGTACTTAAAGGCCGTCCAATCACAATTCGAAATTAAAATTGCATTTACCACGATGCCACGTTTATATGTATGCGAAAATTACATCCTTGAGTGCACCCATGTGATGTGTTTAAAAATTGTTAAAAATCCGTAAATTTAAATACTTATTATAACCATGGCAACCATGCATACATAATACGCCATCTACGTTCACTATGAAAATATGCAATTTGTAAATAAATAAATGATGCTTGTTCAAAATTAATTTCTAATTGCTACCCATTTTGAAGTATAAAAATAATAATATATAGTTTCAATTCATTCTTTACATTTAAATACATTATTATTTAAACTTTTAAGGTTATAGTATACCAACTGACATTTAAAAATAATTAAATTTCAATAGTGGGAGTGTATTGGCTTCTAATTGGCTTACCTTTATGTACGTCATTATTTACCGCGTTTTAATTATTTAAAAATATTTCAATTTTTGAACTTCAATACGATCGTTAAAATTGCTAAAAAAAAATTTTTTTTACGCAAGAGGGGTTTAAAATCACTTAAATTTTCGATTTTAATGAAAAAAAAAATTTGAGGGATTAGCCCATTGCCAAAACAACTACAATTAATATAGACATAAACTTTCCATAATCTATTCGAAATTTCGGATGTTATGTAAACGGGTAAATTAATAAAATGCACTTGGTGTTGCAAAATTCAAAATTGAGTAATTAAAAAGATTGGTATTAATATGCTTGCATTAATAAAAAAAATCAAACAATTTAGTGGCGTACATTTTTCTAACTTAATTAAACAACGTACATATTTTACTAAATTCGTATCTCCATTGCTGGATAGTAAGATAACAATGTTGACAGTTGGACAGTTCTATATTATTACAAGTTATTACCTTAACATAAATATTTAGAAATTTAGATAATAAATTTCATTTTATATTTTTTTGAATTGAATTTTTTAACCAAATGTAATCACATTTTGTTAGCTTTTACTCAAAAATAAATAACTAATAACTATTTCAAAAATTATCATCACATTTTTCCCATCAATCGATTACAATAAAATTATAATTTTGAATTCTCTTCAAATTTTTGAATATTCTGTATTCAAGGCAACGAAGCTGCAAAATTTGCTAAAACTTGAAAAACATCCAGACAGGCTAAAATTTGATAGGCATAGTATGTATTCGAGTGTCCGAATGACTCCCCCCCCCCCCCAAGTCCTCTGAATTGGTAATTTTAGTTCCACTAACGTCGTTTTTGTTCATGACATCAAAATTGAAGAACACAAAATCCTCGACAAAACATATTTCTCCAACATTTTCTAAGAGTCCAGCAAGGGCGCTGAAAATGGTTTAAGTTTAGAAAAAATCCGAGTGTCCTAAGGAACAGTGGCGGACTAAGGGGGGGCGGAGGGGGCGGCCCGCCCCGGGCCTCGGGCTCGGAGGGGCCTCACACCGAATAAAATTATACCTATTTCCTATTTCTATCAATATAAAATTTATTAAGAGTCAAATTAAACAATATTTTCATTTAAAAGAATATTTTTCTTTTTGCAAAACATTTTTACTAGAAGCCCTTTATGAGTTTTTAACTACGGTAAGAGTTAGCATAGTGGATAATGCTATAAATTTTGGTACCAAATCCTGTGATGATATGGGAATTGATATCAACCGACGAGGCAGAAGAAGAATACAAAGAACATTGCCTGGTGAATTAGCTCAAGATGTTGGGCTAACAATTCAAGAAGAAGTGCGCCGGTCAATGTTTCAATGCATTGACCGGTTTATTACAGAATTATCCCAGAGCTCTAAAGCAATGAAGAAGATCTACAATACTTTTCAAGTTGTTGAGCCCAAGTTTATGCTTCAATCTTCTGATGAAAGTATGGTTGAAGCAGTAAATAATCTCATTAGTATTTTTGATGAGTTTAATAAAGAGCAAGTGCTTCTAGAAATTAAAAGGTACCGGAGACATCTGAAGGCTACAAATACAGATAAAGACATCGGTGCTAGCTGGACGGCTGAAGAAGCCTTACAATTTATTGTAAAATAGGATTTTAGTGAATCATTGCCAAATGTCTCTCTTATATTACAATATTTTTTAACAATATGTGTTTCTGTGGCATCGTGTGAAAGAAGTTTTTCGAAACTTAAATTAATAAAAAACTATCTGCGTACCACCATGCACCAAGAACGTTTGGTTAATTTATCAATTTTATCGATAGAAAGAAAGGTTACCAAAGAAATGGACTTTAATCAAGTTATTGAGAACTTCAGTAAAATGAAGGCCAGAAAACAGGCACGCGTGACTTTTTTCCATCAAGGAATTTCAATTTTTTTTTGCGATTTTCGTATAGTTTAATGTTTTTAAAAGACAATGGTAACACTCCTATAGGAGGATAAACCAACTTTTGATAGAGAAAATCGACTTTGAAAATCGATAATTTTACGTGTATTCACTGACGCGCGGATGGAATCTCACTCATTTTGTTGACGGTCCGCGCAAGTTGAACTAGTCTTAGACTTAGCCGTTTACGGACCGGCAGATTCACCTCGACTCTCCTACATGTAACATCGATTATTTTTTGTTTTTACGCGATTTTTTGGGGGTTAAACGTAATAGATAACTGCCGCATACCGCGACTATACTTTTTAATGCTATTTCGAGGGTCTCTCACATCCCGATTGCCTTAATCCCGGTGTTCTTGATCGGTGGCGCCTTCTCGTTTCTTTAGCTCTGCCGCGTAGCGGCTCTGAGCATGAAAAACTGCCCGGAGCTGCGGAGCAGCGTAGGGTAGGTATTTTGTTGCTCACAATTCTGGCCAAGCCAACGTTTATTATGTTTATTTACCCCAAAATTAAAAATTTAATTTTTTCACTTTTTCGGCAATACACGTGTTATTTTCCATTTTTTTGCGAATATTTATTACTAATATCTACAAATCATACCCCCACCTTCCCGATTTTCAAAGAAAATTTCAAATCGGAGAAAAAATTTCACTCGATTTCAAGGGACCGCGGCCGGACGATGTCACATAGCCTCGTTGTGCATCAGCGACCCGTACTATTGCAACTCGCTGCATCTTTGTTATTTTCACACTTTTTTCGGATTTTTTTTATGATCACCTCCGCGACGACAAAAGTTATACATTCGCATCAAAACATTGCCAAAAAGGCCGTGATAAACACAAAATTTTGCAAAATTAAATGTTGGGGGCGTGTCCGTAGTTCTTCAAACCACGCGAAATTTAGGCCGGCAGCCTATCCTGGGCACCGCATAGGGTTTTTACTAAATTTTCGGTATTAATTCTTAAAAATCCTCAAATATCCGCACCTTATTTTGTATCTTATCCCTTTTTTGACCTATATACCGAAGGATTTTTAATTTTGGATATTCCTTGTCACTTGGGCCGTTGTCACCGGCACCAGAAAACATAATTTGTAATTGGCAGTTAGATAATATTAAGTTTAATTTTTATTCTATAATCAAGGAATAAAGGTTTTTTACTGTATCTGAGTCATTATTTCGATGCCTAAAAATAAAATACTCTTTAAGTATTATTTGCGGTACGGTGCTGCGATACACATATCTTTGTTTTCTTTTACCTTCACGCTTCACGCAAGGCTTGTAAGTTCCCAAAGTAAGAACATTAACTACATTAATTTACGATATACTTTTGGGGCGGACTCTTGGAGTACAACTTACTAATTTTTCACTTTAATACGCCAAAACCGTTTTTTTTAAACGATTTTCACGACTTTTGGGTAAAAATTGGGCGTGGCACCCCAAAAATGTTTCGCCTCCGGCGGCGCCTCCGGCAAGATATTTGTGCTAAGGGCCTCATTTACTTTTGCCGCCCCGGGCCTCTTAACACCTTAGTCCGCCACTGCTAAGGAACCTCTAAATTTTCTTTAAAATCCCCCCCCCCCCCCGTTGTCTTATTCTCTAATTGAGAATGTTTACTCCGCTATCGTACTTTTTCGTTTATAACTCACTTAAATTCAGCTATACGGAAAATTCTCATCAGATCAAAATTGAAGAGCATAAAATTCTCTACAAAATAGTTTTTCAAGATTTGCCCAAGTCATACAATTCCTGAAATAAAAATTAATTCTGTATGGGGTTGAAGCCGACATAGGATTTTATAAGACATGTCGGCCAAATTTCAGCTTTCCCGAATTGTTTGCAAGTTAAAAGTGTTCCTTCCTGGGCTATTACGATTGTAATCAAGATCCCGATGAAAGAAATAAATAAAAAAAACTGTTATTACAAGATCGGAACTTCAGAGTTGTTCCCCAGTTTTATTTCATGATTTAGACATGAATAATAAATGTAAGAAATATAATGTACATAAGGGGAACATTTTCAAAGTAATTTATTCCGAGAAATAGATGGCGTTACTACATTTCTTATTCTGAATTGTGAAGCTATGTTTAGATGTTAAAATAATTTGCGAATACCTGTAGCAATTTGTACAATCGCCAAGTTTAGAATATAAATACATCTCAACACTTTAAATTTCTGAAACTACCTTCTAAATGTAGCTGTAAAATTTCAATACATCTTTAGGAATAAAAAATTTAGCACAAAATTTAAGCAAGGTTATTATATCTTTCCTTAAATTTAAAATAAAAAACAATGCTTAAGCGTCAACAATCAAATACAGAAGGGGGAGAGGATTAATCTTTTCCTATAATTCAAAGCAACGGCGGATCTACGGGGGGGGGGTAATGGGGGTAACTACTCCCCCCATGAATCTTCAATGTAACCAACAAAATTGGTTAAATAAACTAATATTGCAATACAAATTTTAAAAATTTACCTTAATTTTATTACAAAACATGTATTTACCCCCTCCATAATCTTTGACCAGATCCGCCGTTGGTTCAAAGTAATAAGAAAAAAAAACAAATCAGACTACGTTCCCGGAGCTAGGCAGTGGCTTATCTACTTCGATAACTACAGAATTGGATTTTTTCTATGATTGTGTTTAACAACAAAAGAATATGCTTCTCTCGATTTGTAAACCCAAGTTTCCATAATGTCTCAATCATACTACCACAGAATCTGTCAATATAGAAAATGATTCAACGTCGCCCTAAGGCTGGGTCCCACTGAAAGCACCCACCGCCACCGACTAAAATGTAACTAATTTAATTGCTTTAAACAGAGTTAAACACCCCCCATAGATCAGCTACATCGATTAGTTGAATTTTAGTTTATGGTAGCCGATACTGCCTAAATCCTATGGTGCATGTGCACTCAAGATCTTCAGCCGCAGAACATTCATGCCATCAAACAATTTTGCAAATCACCTGTGAACTTAGTCGTGCTTTATTTATAAAAGCAAAATGGTAACATCAATCGGCTAGAGTTGTTATTCGGTCCAACTATGTTTCCAAAATGTTAAATATAACGTGCCCGTTAAGTCAAGGTTATCCAATTTGTTATGTTATTTATTAAATGATTGTAATGTTTTACCTTTTATCGATAACGTTAGACGTTTAGTTATCAGATACGTAGTAAGAATTTAATAAATAACATAACAAGTTGGATAAAATTGACGTAACGGGCACGTTATATTTAACATTTTGGATGCATAGTTGGACTGATTGTGGTTATACAATAACATAAGATGTAATATAAGTAAATTATAATAGCAACATTTAAAAAAATCCGATTTACGTCAGGCAAAAATACTTGATAAGTTTTAGATATAAAAATTTACAAACTATAACTGATAATAATATGACGTAAACAAATGTTTCAACTTACTGAAGTATATTAATCGCATAACCATAAAGTTTTACAATGTTGATTACTTTTGCAAAGCTAATGGTTTCTATTTCCCGATAAAAAAAAATTAAAATTTTGTCAACAAATTGACCTTTATTCGGCACTTAAATAAATATGAGCTGAAACTATAAACAAGCCAGCCGAAAGAATTAAGTCGAACGACTTCAACTAATACTGCAGATAGCCCACCTAATGAATTTCACTGAATGCATATTTTTGCCCATGTAGAGAACTGGAAACATGTAAAATCCAATCCAAACAACGCCTCTTATTAGTTTTAACCACTACGCCTTCTGGATTAATTTTCTTTTGCTTCTACATAAATACAGTTGCTTAGGGACATCACAGATTATCTTCTGTTCTAATACAATAATTCTAAACAAGATATTGAAAGCATAGTTTATTTCTGCTGAGTGGTTAAATCATCGACAGTCCTTCAATTTGCTAATTTCGAATGCGAATTATAGAATCGAGTAAGCGATTATGATTAGCAACAAGACTTGTAAATGCTTCAGTTGAATTATATAATGCTTTCCGTTATACATAAGTAATTAATATATACTGCACCTTGACCTTTCGATAAGTGCATCCTACCCAATGTAAAATTTTTATAAATGTTTACGAATAGAACAAAAACATTAGTTGAAAATTATTTTTATTCATAAAATTTGTTGAAATCTATTCTCTCAAGTTTGTTTTACATTTATTGATTAGCTGCAACTGAAGTTTCGCAATAACGATGAAATGCTATACCGCATTATCGATGCCCTGTATTAATTATTTCCATATTTAATTAATTTTTCAAAAATTTCACAATGTTTATGCCCCCCCCCCTCCTTGCCATAAAGTGGTAGTAGTTAAAATTCTAATTCTTGACTTTTCGTCAAGTTTTTGTTAAAATTTTTAAACGGAGGTACAGCTCAAATGAACATTGATATTTTTATTTGAAAACTGCGTAACTGTTACTAAAATTTATCTGCGTAATATTTACAAATATTATTTGTTACTAGTTTTTGTTCTGGCACCGATTCTCACGATGCTAGTTTTTTCAATATTTTTAGAACTACAACCTACAACCATTACATAAAGCAATTATTAAAGTAATGTAATGTCTTTATAATGATATATCATTTTTGTCTAGTGAGATATCAAAATAATATTATGTAGTCGGGTGCCAGCACGTGCAAGTAAATTAAAAATACAAGAATTATTTGCATTTTGAAGGTCATCTTATTCAAGTTCTTGCTTTATAATTACCACCATTCAATAATACACCTCGGTCAACACGCCATCCACACTTCTTAAATATGTCAGAAGGTCGAAATTACGAATTACAATCTTATATCGGAATTTTTAGTTTTTCTAACTATGTACAAAATCAGAAACTTGTTACTACTACTCGGAAATTTCTAAAATTAATCACTTATTCAAGTTTTTGATGTTCCTGGCTAACTCGTCGTGAATTTTAAAATTATATGCTTGGTGACTTTTAACTTTTTCTTATGCCAAACGTTTGGTAATCGTTAGGTAAGGTTTGGTAGTCCGATTAAAAGTTTTGGTAGTTCTTTGTTTTTTCGTAATTAACTAATCAAATTTTTTTGTCAAGTTAGCCCCCTTCAATTGATTTTTCAACTTTTTTTTAGCTCATTTTATCGATTATAATGTGTAGAGGTTTGGTAGTCCCGAATTTTGTCGTAAATAATTAATTAAGTTGGAATGCATGCGCATAAGTAAACTTCCAACTTAATTAATAATTATTTACGACAAAATTCGGGACTACCAAAGTTCTTTGTTTTTTCGTAATTAACTAATCAAATTTTTTTGTCAAGTTAGCCCCCCTTCAATTGATTTTTCAACTTTTTTTTAGCTCATTTTATCGATTATAATGTGTAGAGGTTTGGTAGTCCTATAAAAAGTTTTGGTAGTCCCGAATTTTGTCGTAAATAATTAATTAAGTTGGAATGCATGCGCATAAGTAAACTACCAACTTAATTAATAATTATTTACGACAAAATTCGGGACTACCAAAACTTTTTATAGGACTACCAAACCTCTACACATTATAATCGATAAAATGAGCTAAAAAAAGTTGAAAAATCGTTAATTACGAAAAAACAAAAAACTACCATCACTTTTAATCGGACTACCAAACCTTACCTAACGATTACCAAACGTTTGGCATAAGAAAAAGTTAAAAATTCGATTAAAGGGGGGCTAACTTGATGAAGGTTGCTTGGTGTTGTTTATCACACATGCAAAAATAATACAAAGCAGCTTTTGAGTTATCAGCAAAAATACGTGGTATTGCAGATAAAAATATTAAATACGCACTAACATTTTAATCAATTCCTATACACTGTGAACTGATGACAAGGTAATAATTGTTATGCAATAATGCAATGTACTATAAGAAAATAGAATAGAACTCCCACAGTGATATTTTTTTAAATAAAATATGCACTGCTATGATCTCTGTGTGCGCCTTAATTCACAGCGTTACATAATTTTAAACTTGATAATCGCGGGAACGCTATTAGGAACCTTTGAATAAAATATAACAACATACATTCAACAAACCTTTTCATTCCGAAAAGAAACCGAAATTTTGGTACACATGCAATAAATAAGAAACATTCCAGAAAATTAAAATTGAGAACAAAGGAAAATTAGTCCAGTCATTCGCTTTTGTGTGGAAATAACTCAGAAATGAATTTTTTTTGCTTAAACTTTTTAGTTTGGCATTGCAAAAGAATACCTAAGTTCTCGTAAAATTGTGCGCAAAAGCTAAATAAAAATTCTTTCAGTGCCTATATAGTCCCTATCCTATAGTTTCTGCTCCTTTTACATTTCTGCAAATAGTGCACCTCGAGTAAAAATTGAATAACGTATGAGTCTAAAGTAGCTGGACAAATTTCAATCGCATCAAATCATTAGTTATAATCTAGCAATCCTTTTGTTTTTTTTACTGTACCTTCTTTCATTTGTTTAATGTCAATTGAAGTAGTTTAGTTTGAATTGTCAATATGAAAGTGTGCGAACAGAATTTTTTGCGTAAACGCGTTTTCAAAATGCTTGGCCAGCAAAATAAAAGTCATGTTTTACATCATTTTATAAATGAAGGCTTCAGTCGAAGTACCATTTATTCGATAATTTCGAGATGTAATAACAATATTGGTCCTGAAAATAAAAAAAAAACCGGAAGAAAATCAATTCTAAAAAAATCTCGGCTAAGTTCCTTGAAGAAAGCTGCTGAAAACAAAATTGGAGTGAATACTCGCATACTATCCAGAAAATATAAATTTTCACAAACTACAATTTGCCGAAATTTGAAAAAATTAAATGTGAAAAGCTATAAGAGAAACGTTAAACCAAAATATACCGATAAACAATTAGTGGAAATACCCGGAAAGTGCCGTCTTCTGAGACAACATTTTTTATCAGGCGATACAGTGATCATTATGGACGATGAAAAGTACTTCACTTTTGCGAACAGTTTGTTGTGATGTTGCAAATAAAGGATTTTATACCACCGATAAAAATACAGTTCCTGATAATGTAAAGTTCATAAGAAAATCAAAATTCGAACCAAAAGTGTTAGCGTGGTGTGCGATATCAGTTAAAGGCATATCAAATTTTTTTATTCAAACCCAAGTTGGTATTGCTGTTAACACAGACACTTATATAAAAAATTAGGAAAATGATCTCGGGTCAGTGGACATAAATAAAACAATATGTTGTCGAGTCGACGTTTCGGGCCTTATATTGTACCCATCCTCAGGACTAAAACAAAGAAAGAATGGGGGTCACACACCCCCATTTGTGTGGTGGGGGTGTGTGACCCCCATTCTTTCTTTGTTTTAGTCCTGAGGATGGGTACAATATAAGGCCCGAAACGTCGACTCGACAACATATTGTTTTATTTATGTCCACTGACCCGAGATCATTTTCCTAATTACAAATATTGGACGAGAACTTTACCGCATATATAAAAAATTGTTTACCAAAAATGGTTAATTTTGTTAAAAGAAACCATAAAAATGATAAAATCATCTTTTGGCCAGATCTGGCATCTTGCCATTATGCAAAAAAAACCTTAAATTGGTTAGAAGGTCAAAATATACCGTTTGTGCCAAAATATGCGAATCCCCCAAATATTCCGGCAGCTCGTCCGATTGAAACTTTCTGGTCAATTTTATCGCAATTAGTTTATAAGAATGGTTGGGAAGCAACATCAGCCGAACAATTGAAAAAACGAATTATGTCCTGTGCCAAAAAAATTGATCTGAAAATGCTCCGGCATATGATGGAAGGTGTTAAAAGAAAAGTGCGAACAATTGAAGAAAATTGACCATTATGTTTTTAAAATTTTTTTTTGTGTTCCCAATATATTGTGCTTTATTAATAATTAATTAATTTTAAATTTTCTATAACCAACTTTTTTTATTATCGTTTGAATTCTGTCCAGCTACTTTAGACTCATACGTTATAACTTAAAGTGTGCAGAATAAAATTTCAAGTTCAACTAAAAAAAATTCTAATGTTGTAATCCCAATAGTTTTGGAGATAGTAGCTTCCTGAAAAACCCAAATTTTCATTTAATTTTTAAATTTCATTTTTATTTTTTGAAGAGTTTTTCTGAGAATCCTGTTAATAAAAGTGATTAAAATATTTTCCTGACCAAATTTGAGAAAATTAAATTTTTTAACTTTTCCAGATTTTCCATACAAGTGGAAATCCTGTACTATCTGCTTTCTACTAATTGGCTAAATACGAAAAACAAACACCTGCGCCTCGATAATTTTATTATCTCTCGATTTAAATATAACATTAATCGACGAAAAGTCAATAGTAACCGAGATAATAGTAGAAAACCCGTTTTGAGTACTTTTGAAGGACTGTCAAATAATGTTAGGAAAACATTTCTCCTAAGAGATGCCCGAATAATTGAGCAATTACTCACAACACCAAAACTTATGTGTAACCCAAATTTCAGCTTTCTTTTAACATTATTCCCAAGCAAAATTTCTAAAATTCCTGGACTATTATTACAAAAACTAGCTTAAAAAGAAATTTAGGATTTTGTGAATCCCTGAATGAAATATTCTCCCCGATTATTTCTCTGAGATATTTGCGTAAACAGAAGTGTGAAGTTTGGTGCTACAAAGCGGAAATTTTAATTTTGTAAATTCTGGAAATACACATCATTTAAAAGAAAGCCTACCCGACTTGCAAATCTGTGACGATTAAAGAACAGTTTAAAATTATTATACGAAAGCATGAAAACAAATTCTTACCTTAAGCAATTTAAGTTGTTCTAGGGTGAGGTCCTTAACGGGTAATTCCAACATGTCCTCATCGGCCAGTTGTTTTTTCTTTTTCATCGAAATACAAACGTGGAAGTCGTGATACACAACCGGAATACCATCCTTACTTAATTGTACATCAAATTCCACACAATCGGCTCCATGTTGGGCAGCTGCTTTAAGACTAGCCAAGGTATTTTCTCTTACTTCGGCACAATTTTTGGGTTCCATCTTGAAACTGGAACCTGCTCCACGATGCCCGACATCGAGTCCACGCCAAGAATTCTTCCAATAGCGAGCGAATGAAACTTCCATGTCACATTTAAAACTGTTTAATGGACGTATAACCAAATATTCCAAATCTATTTGACCTAATGGACGTTGTTTAGTGCTTGTAACGGGTAAAATCACCGAACCGGTGGAAGACGATTGAAATACACTGGGCAGTAAATAAGTGAATCCGGCATGATATGGAGGTTCACCGTCAATTACTCTAGAGCTGTACACATACAAATCGATAAGAAATGCAATATTAGCAGGAAATAAAACATGACATTGAAATACTAAACAATCGCCACTTTTAAATTCTTTACCAAACTGGTCTTGTGGTTGGAATGAACCATCGCAGGAACACAAACTGGCAACTTCTGTGGTTGCATAAATTGGATTTTCTAGAGCATCCTGGTTATCGGCACTTAAAGATTCTTCGAGGACTTCGGGTACATTCCTTGGGAAATTGGTATTATACCGCATTAAATTCAATGGAGTAACTTTAATGAAAGCATTTCGATTAGCGTAACGTGGACGCCACAAAACGGGATCTTTAAATAATTTCAATTGTACTACGGTTTCTTTGTTAATCCAACCACGATCGATATGGCAAAATTGTTCATTACAACCATAAATTTCGGCTTCGTCTTTCTTTGTGGGTGACAAGCCATCGTCTTTAATAATTCTACCTTCTAAATTGGTCTCCCAATTGCGTACGACAACTTGTATGCCACTTTCGATGACAACGTTTACACAATAACGATAATGAACGGTTTGTTTATCAGGGATTAATATTTTTTTAGACCAAACCTCGGTTTGGCCTTCTTGTTCTAATTGTACACTTTTTTCAGAGACCCATCTACCCAACTCTACCACATTTCCGGCAACGCACACAGTTTCGTCTGGTTTTAATTCAGGTACCCTAACGCGAAACAACCACCTTTTTGTAGGGTAGGACGCCATTAAATCCATATTACTATCATCTTCGTCTAATGCCGAATCGCCGCGGCCCCTTCGTAATCGGGCATTTTCATCGTCCTCCAAGAAAAACCAACGCTGCATTTTGTACAATTAAAAATCTGAAATATTTCAAGAAAAAATAATTTTAATAAAAATTTCGACAACCGAAATTTTATGACATGTTTATAATAACAAAATTTACCTCGTTGCAATAATTAACTAAACAAAATTAAATTGTCACAACAATGTCACCTCCAACAATAAAAGCTCAAGCTAAACAAAACTATCATCACGTTCATTTTACACGTTTGGTACCGCAATGACATGTTAGCGTCACAAATTTATTATAGTAATAATAACCATACGAGCTGACAACTGTGTAAATAAACCAGCCGCCACCTAACGCATGATACAACACCACCAACAGCAGGAACGTGTAGAAAATCTTTAGGCCATCTTAATTGCATGCGCGCAGGCGCGCGCACGCATTTGTTTTTCCTGGGGCTATATTTTTTTCGAAACAAAAAGCACTACGCTACAAAAAAATTGCCGAAATTGCCGGCCGGATAGTGAGAAACAAATGTGCGCACGTTGTTTCGCTTGGTGTCGGCATCATTTTACTGCGTAAATCTTCTCACCCAATAAATTACAAGAGTAACCATGATAAACCAATAACAAAGGTTGCGTGTCAGTAACTTCAACTAACGGTCATGTCGGATGTGATCATATGTTCATTAACGTCGTAGACTTTGGGACGCCGGTATATGGGTCAAAGTTAAATGTATTAATTTTATTTTCCTGCCGAGCTTCAACTCTTAACTTCAAGGTTATACAACTACACGTGTCGTTTCTTATACATTCAAAAAACTAACTGCAACAACAAACATTTCAATTGGTAATTTATTACTGGCATTTACATTATTTCAAATCTTAAAAGTAGTAAACAGTAATTACCCCCCCTGAAAAATGAAATGTTAGGTTTTTACGGATAAAATTCCAGTTTTCGATCGGAATCTCCGACAAAATATCACGTTTAAAAGGTTCTTTTTCGGTCACAATTTTCTAGGGATAATCCTGGACCCCTTAGGGAAGAAGACATTACTCTTCGGAAAAATTGAGGCCGTCCCTGTCTTCATGACCCCCCCCCCCTTTAAAAACCTCAACTACGGGCCTGATGGGTTTTTCAGTAGGACTAAATTTACATTAAGCAAACGCCACCACGCGGGAGAATTGCAAATTATTAAGTAACGTATTAAATGAAAATAAAAATTCGTTCTTCAGGCTCAAGACAAAATCGTCCAAATATACGTCCAAACACAGTCATGTTGTTGTTGCTGGTGGCGCCACCAACGGTATTGTAAATCGCCAATAGGTTTACTGGTTTAATAATAGTTATCAATAGCTTGCTGATAAATTTGACGATCTATTTATATCCAAATGCTGGGGGGTATTCCATACCCCCCAGACCCCCCGGTCCCAAATCTTTTAGATTCTGTGGTTTTTTAAATATTGTCGTTACATTAAGGGGATACACCTAGATGGTGTATATTTAAATTTTATATATAATATAAATATGTATATAAAATTTAGAAGCTATGAAAATTCCGTCGACCGTAGAAGACCTACACTATGGGCCTGATATCGATGATTCCATGTAAAGTGAAAAATTTCATGATTTATTCATTCCCAAATTTTCAAACGAGTTTTTCTCAAAACCACGTTTCTCAAATCGGTACTCAAAATTTCTCGACAACCAATCAACCGATTGCCTTGATGTTTTTTGTGGTTATTCTATACACCATTATCTAGTACTTGTCATAGGATTTTTCTTTTCCGTTACTTAGTTTTTGTTTTATAGGCAAAATAATAACTAATTTTGTGACCCAAAAATCACTATTTATGTTCAAACGTCCGCCATTTTGTCATAAATCGATATTTTCAAAATCGGCTATAACAAGTACTAGATTATAGTATCTAATTTAATAATCTTTTTGTTTTTTTTATTCTGATGATTTTTGAAGAAACGCCAGTGGGTATACCGTATACGCAGATTTTTTTATGACGCTCCAAGGATCATACAATATCCTTGTATATTTTTGATATTTTTAAATAAAAAAAATTAAACATATTTTTGAATGTAGGGTAGGGTGGTCGACAGTGGATCACCAATTTTTCAAACCCATATATCTTGGAAAATAAGACATGAAGTTTGTTGAAATTTTGGGTAGAGTAACATGGACTATAATCTTCTGGAAATATGGTAATTTAAACTAAGTTGTATTACAAGCAAACTATGAAAAAAAAAATTTAATTTTAAGTGCATAATGATTCGGTGTTGACCAGGGGTGGTCCACATTGGATCGGCCTACGGTTAACAGTGGATCAGCCACCACGATTATTGCACATATTTTAAAATGGAAAAACTAACAGAAAAATATAGAAAAACAATATATTTTTGAAAAAAATATATTATAGAGAAACAGAAAAAATACATTTTCGAGATAAAAATACAGGAAAATAAAAAAATTAGCACATTTTCAATAGAGAAAGATCAACTGAGAACTTATAATAAGACCGTCGCCTAGCGGTACCGCTAATTATTGGATTCGGAAGGATGAATCTTACATCCTGTTCTTTGACCATGTTTTGATTAACCATGTAGCACTGATCCACTGTAGACCCACCATTTAATTTTCAAACCGTGGTTTTGACAAAACAAATTGAGTAAAACCTGTTATTCAAGTGTCCTCACGTGCGTTAATTATTTCTTAAAACAATGAAAACATCCAGAACTCTATCATAGAAGATCTGATCAAATTACACAAAAAGTTCAACTTACCTGATAATAACAAATGGAGACTTTAAACCACAAATGTAACTGGTGAACATCCGACCATCAACGGAACCGCTCAGTTGTGAAATGAGTCAATGAGGGATCACATTGGCTACCACGTAGTACATCTCGCCGAAGCGCATGCATACAATGGTTTAACTAATAAATGAGTGATTCACTGTGTACCACCGATCCACTGTTGACCATCCTACCCTATATACTTTTAGATAATTAAAACCCCAATCCGAAATTTCAAATAGTTTTCCTTGAAAAAATTCACAAAAATTACATTTTTTTCCGGCTCCTAGGTCTTGCCTGCCAAGGCAAAATAGTATGTATAATATGTGAAAAATTTCGAATTTAGGGTTTTATATGACATCTACTATTTTCATTCTGCTCTTTCTAGTGATGTAGTCAGTTTTAAGCTATGTTGACTCTTTCCTATTTTAAATCCATGGCAAACGCTGATATGCTATTGGTTGTCGGTTGTTTTAAAATGGCAAACCATTATAAGCGACGAACTTTCCATAAGTAGAATGAAATACATAAGCAGATACAGTTTATTTCTTTTCTTAGAAACCAGATCTCTATTTAAATTCTTTTGGTGTATTTACTTTTTAATTATGCCAAACAATAACAGTACGGCAGCCATAAAATGTTAAACCATCATTTTCTCTAAACTACATTTTTGCACTTATACTGTTTTGCCTTAGCAGGCAAGAGGTGTATATATCTCCTTAAATCATTTAGGAAGATTAATTGTTAGCAAAAGGTTGTAACAAAACGGGTTGGTAGCGTTATTTTGTAATTTAGTTCCACCGCTTAACCACCATGTAACAAAACGCGATTGTAGCGTCTTATGGGAACCCCGTTTAGTTCTTCAAGGGGTGGTTTGTAGGTTTTCGATTACGAATGATTGAGCTGCCACCACTTAATCTTTTTAATCGCGTAATAACCTCCTTGATGTGGTTAATTACTGAGGTAGATTAAGAAACCTCTTAAAGTTGACTATCTTTGAAATTTACTGGACCTTGTTGTTTGATTTAAGGTAACGTGCCTCCTCTGATATTTTGGGAAGACGCGGGAAAACCCAGAGAAATAACTACAATTTACTAATTAAAGTCGATCGCTGGAGTAACGACCAATTAAAGATTTAAATCGGTATAATGATATATATTGAACAAGCAATTAAACCTTTTATAATGTTTATACAAAGAATTACAATTATGTCAAGATATTACAATTGAAAGAAATCCACACACATATGATACATAAGAGAAATGGGTTACAAGTATTAATTTAAACAAAAGTCACCATACCTATTTATTACAAAAATCCTGTGCTCGAAGGGTGGTAAGTTTGAGATGGTATATCCTACTATTGTAATCCCAAATGGTTACACTTATATTCTTTTACACAATTGTTTCGTTGACTGATTAAAACTTAATGATAATCAAAATGATTTTAAAATATTGACCTTTTATCACTTTAAAGAATTTATTCATTCACGTTTCTCGCATACCGAAATATAAAATAATAATAATAATTTTGACTGACTATTTTCACTTAATTTAAAATTAGTGGTTACTTGAAATGTTTTGACCGATTTTTGTCGAGTTTTTTCCCGGTTAACTCTTGAATAAACTTCACCCGTTTGGGTGATTACATGAAAATAATCAAACGCGGAACTTGAATCTGATGGATTCGTGGACTCTCCTTGAGCCGAATTGAACTCACTTTTTTGAACTTGTTAACTTCCTACTTCATTCGCTCTCGGGGTATTTTTATCAACTTCTCCCCGTTTTGAATATTAATATCACGCCTTCGATTTGGATTCATTGACCAATTGCGTGGTTGTTTTTTTCCCTTGACTTTAAAAGAGGGTAGTCTTATTAATTGGATATCCTC
Organism: Podabrus alpinus; assembly: GCA_932274525.1. Taxonomy (NCBI): domain Eukaryota; kingdom Metazoa; phylum Arthropoda; class Insecta; order Coleoptera; family Cantharidae; genus Podabrus; species Podabrus alpinus. The sequence goes on from OW026451.1 coordinate 45,051,602, forward strand.
AAAACTTATTTCCCTGCACGTGTGTGACTGATTAGCCTGTGAATAGTGTAGTTTTCCCACAGATTTTGTATTTCTTAATTTAAAAATATAATTCCTAACCTCGTTAAAGCAAATGAGGCATTAAGTTGAAATCACGCCTTATGAAGAATTTTGAATATTTCTTAAAAACGAATCTTTTGGCGGTATACTGGCTAATCCCTCATTTCCTTTCACGTGTGGATTTTACTTAGAAATGACTTTGTTCCCACAGTTCGCATTGATTTAACTAACACCCTCATGGTGCCGTGCCGAGTTTTTGTTAAACAGGTGTTTGCACCCTAATTTTTAAATGAAAGCAAAACGTTTCTTAGTTAAATCAATGTACTGGGTGTTTAAAATTATTTACCTAAGATTTATTTTTATAATCTTATTCTTTATGCTAATTTATTACGACAAATTACTCATGTCGGAAGTTGTTTATACAAATTTAATATTTGTATCGTAATTATGAATAAAAATGAACGGGCGGTTTGTTACAAGGTTTTGCATCTAAACTCCACGGCTACTTACAACGGAATGGGGAATCGTATGAGGATTGCAAGATTGCAACACTTTATTGTGAGATTTCCTTTAGAACCGATGAGTTTTAGCTATGAGAAAAAGTAAATGGGAAAAAGATGGAACTGCAAAATCAGTGATGCTTCATGATATGGAACCAAAGTGGTTAGGCTCCTATATGAAGGTCTTCTTTCATCTTCCTTTAAGAATTTTTGCTCTCTATTCTTGAACGCATGGCCTCTTTCTCTCCATGTACTCTCCGAGTAGGGGGGCCTACAGTTTAATGTTGCCTCAAAACGACTAATCTCTTTCCAGGGACTTCCCCGGACACAAATCAGACAGTGGCGGCTCGTGGTTTTCTAATGTTGAAGGGCGACGACTGTATAGAAATATAATAATCCTAATATGGCATCGATTCCCAAAGTTTTTTTTTGAGAAGATTGACTAGGCAGATTACACATCAGTGGTTTACCATTTAATCAGTCAAAAGAGACAAAAATAGCGATTGGCCTGCATTAAATCAACGAGTTTTGATGTTTGGCAAAATTATGTAGTTTTGGATCCTAAATGATTTTCTAAGTTTTCGACCTTGGCACGCCGCCGCTCACACCGTAATCTTAAAAATGAAACACTACTCTCTTGTGGTAAGATAACGAAGATTTTCAATCGGACGATTTATAGAAATGGCGAAAAAAATATTAGTCCGTAAAAATGATAGTAAGATGGACTGCAGCTGAGGATACCATGCAGATTGGAAACTATATTCGACCAACAAAAGTTGTAGGATATTTTCTACTTTACAATATTGATTACAACTATGTTGATCATAGCGCCTGCTGCAAAAGAAATATTGCGAGAAAACATATTTTGGCCGCCATTTTTTCAAGATGGCGATGCGCCAAGATCGAGGAGTCAGGACATGTTTTAGAACCCTAAACTGCGTAAACTTGCCAAAACTCCTTAATTTAATGTAAGGTCAAACTATCCATTGACTACTAATTGCCTCATGTAGGAAGACGAACTGAATAAAGGTCTTATTATCGCACTTAACCAATAGAAGTTCGTTGATTAGAGGATTGAAATAGGTCTTCGGTCTTCCTATTATTTGATGTATCTTTTGATTCTAATATTCGTCCATGTAGTTCCCAAAGATTTTCAGACACACAATATAGAGGTTCCATGATTTCTACTATTTTTCATCTTATTTAAGGCTAAAGTGAGTAAATCTCCCCCCCCCAATTAATTTTCAAAATTCGAAAAAACCGATTAAATGCACTAAAATTGCTAACAATTTAACCTTCCATGAACCTTCTTGCATGAATTTGCTTGAACCGCCCCCTCCCCAAATGAACTTTGGTTTGATCCGCCCTTGTCGCGGAAACTCTGCCATGCTTTAAGATTAACGCAGTATATTTTGGATAAAATATTTTATACCTATGCTCAGACCTTCGTATGTACACCTCACTTCGAATTAATGTAACAAATTAAATTTTGATTTATCATTAAATGTTTCCCGTTTTCCTTATTTCAGTGACTATAAAGGGTAAAGCTGGGACCAGGGGGAGGGGGGTTGAACAAATGTGACGTCCGCATAAAATTTCCATTTTTTGGGATTTCTAAGAAAATTGTGATTGGAAAATGCCTTTTTCGTTCCAGAGCTCTCAACATCTACAATGAACTTTTATTACAGAATGCATCTGGAGCGTAAATTGTAAGTTTGCCTAGTTGGAAGGCGCCACACCGGCCCTGTACTAATTTAGTTTACGATGGGCGCTTAAATACTTAACCACGCTGTCTCTTAATTACTTACTTTTATTTTCTACTCTATTAAAATAAATTATTTTCTCTAGTATCTACATCTACTGGTTCATCTAAGTTTTTGTCTTCTTTTACAGTATTTTCCATAGGCAGGAGGGAGCTCGGGCCCACGCCCCACTCTCCGGTTACGCTACTGTCTGTAGGTAAAACATTAATTTCCCCTAATGACTTTAGAATAATTATTATAGTAATGGAGGAATAGGTCCTTATCCTGTCTGTCTGGATATGCTGTCCGCAGCTGAATGCTGTCCGCAGTTTACAAAGAACATGGAAAGATTAAGAGATCACACTTGGAACTAAGAAAATGATTGTCAAAGCATTAATCTCCCAATAGTACTGTACGGTGCAGAGTCTTGGATGCTAAAGATGCAGGATCGAAGAAAGATTGACGCGCTTGAGATGTGGTGCTGGAGAAGAGTGCTCCGTATACCATGGACCGCGAGAAGAACCAATGTGTCCATTCTTAAAGAGATTAAAGAACCACAGAGACTCTCTCAAACAGTATACCAACGTGTACCCCGATACTTTGGACACATAACGCGGGAGCAGGGTGATGGCCTTGAGAAACTCATAGTACAAGGAAAGATAGAGGGTACCAGACCGAGAGGAAGATCCCCGAAGCGATGGTCGGACCAGGTGAAGGAAGTCACCAGCGGCTCTCTACAGCAGGCTACGAGAGAGGCATGCAATAGAGAGGGATGACGCGAGATAGTGCGACGAGTTGGCGGTGAGAGAGCGAATTGAATGAGCGAATAGTGATCACGACTCCTCTGACAAGAGGAAAGCGAAGAAGAAGAGGAAGAGGCCCTTATAGTCTACAAAATAGATATCAACAGTCAGGGTCGTCTTTAGAATCAGCTTCGAATGAAAAATTTTCAAGAAAATCTAAAACCATTAACGATTGACATGTCTCGATGTTATTCCCGATTTTACCCTAAAATTGAGGAGGTCGCGTGCAAAACCGGTTAAATCCATTCTTGTAAAATGTTCAGGAAAGCAAAAAAACGTTTCTCTTCGGGCCCAAAGGAATAATTAAACAGTTCAAACGTGGAGTTGTTGGGATTATGGCTGGGCATGGTATTTCTGGAATAATTTTTATAAATTGTCCAAAGGTTTTCACCTAAAAGTAAAAAAACAAATGGATATAACCGGTTTTGCACGCAAATCAATAAATTTTTTCAAAACATAAATTTATTCTTCTTTTAATTACAATTAATTGTACAAAAGGCTTTACAAAGTACATAAAAAAACAAGAACTTAAAAAGAAACTCAAAAAAAATTGCTAAATTTAGGAAGAAAATTAGATATGTGCAGCGATTTCATTGTGAAGACAATCACAAAGTGGACCATCATCATCAGACTCAGCTCGTTCCTCATCTATCTGTCTCATTATCCGTTCTTCATCTTCTTCTTCCTGTATCTCTAGATTTTCTTCATTAGTCGACAACAATCCTTTGTACCATGCCAAGTCGGTTCTTTTCGTCCAGTCCTTTCCAAAATGTTGCTCCATTAAATTTCGGAGAGATTTTTTCTTCTTTTCCGGAATCCCGTTGCGTAGTGGCACAACCTGTAATTCAAAATCTTTTGGTTTATTTTTTTTTTGGGAGGCTCTCTAGGCTTTCGTGAGGCTTTCACGATTCCTTGGATTCACTTTTCGTTTTCGACTGCCTGAATTCCCTTGCTTTATAGTCATTAAATCGTCTTCCATTATTACACAATAAACTAATCTAGCAAATTCACACCGATTAAATCACAAGAAACAAGAACAATCAACACTAGTCACTTGTTATCAGTTGTTTATATGACGGAATAAATCTGTAGGTACTTTATTCGTAATGCAAATTGTAATGTCATCTATCGGAGAAAAGATACTGTAATCTACTGTATTGCAGTTTATTTTTATATAAGGATATAACCGGTTTTGCAGCAAAATTTGGGATATAACCGATTTTGCTCCAAAACACCAACTATGATAGGCTTTTTAGATCAGATGTAACCGATTTTGCTCACAAATTACTTCAGAATCGTGTAGACGGCACAGAATTTATATAGAAAACATGTTTTACTCTATTTTGGTAAAATATGGATTTAACCGGATTTGCACGCGACCTCCTCAATTGATCTCATCAGATTCGTACTGCCACAATAAAATTATATCCGATTCTGTTTTTGCAAGGGCACGTTTGGATTACTGATTTGTTCAGAGGGAAGTGTGCCACAGTTACAATACTGCAGGGGGTAGACTACAGCTCAATAAAATTAAGCAAAAAATACCTAGCGTTCATGGCGAACAATATTTTTGCAAAATTTAAAATTTATTCCTACAAATTACATGTTATATCCCTATGATAATTTAGCACTCGGTACACTTTTATGCTTTTAAATTTTAATAAAGTTTTTATGCAAGTCTCGCGATGCTGTAAAAAGTAAAAATAACAAACATTTCGAAAAAAAATTATTTTATTTGATGAGACAAAAGAACTGATTAAATTTTGGCCGGAAACTGAATACATAAAGTGGGCGGTTACTTAATCGATATTCATCTATTTATAATAAATATCTGAATTCTAATCTAAATTTGTATAGGGTGAATCAATATAGGTAATATGGATTTCGTCAACAACCCCGGCAAATTATAAACTAATTAGGTTATTTTAATCTATTTAAGTAAATATGATTATTACCATATATTTTCCTAAGGCAATCTATATTTTTTTAAACCACTATTTTATTTTTGAATTTTGAACAACCTCGATTGAATTTTCACATGGTTCGATAAGATAGATATACCATATATAAATTGGCACTACTTTGCACATCATAATCATAGAAATACATAATAGGGGTCACCTAAAGCATTAAGATATAAACTTTATACTGTGATTTAGAAATTCCTTGCTAGAAACAAAAGCACAGATCGTTGTAAAGTCATGTAGTGGCCGGTATTAAATTCTCAAGGTTATCGAGGTGGTACGTCTGCTTACTGGTAAAACCAACTAACTGCAAAATTTTCGAAACTGAGTTAAATATATCGGCATGTTAAGTTTTTTGCGCTGTTTCTACTGGTAAAACAAGTTAATTGATACCTCCCCCCGTTCAAAAGTTATGCCGTATGAAAAACTCGGCGCTCCGCGCCTCGCAAAGGGGCTCCGCCCCCTTGACCCCCGCAAGACGGCAAGGGGCTTACACATTAATTTAAAGTATTATGACATTGCTAAAACTATAATCCTTCTTAGAAATAAATTACAACACAATACATATTAATACTGCTTAGTTATTAAACGTCAAACTTTCAAACGCTATTATCTCAAAACTATGGTTATGTCAGTTACCTGGTTTTACCAGTAAGCAGACGGTATGATGATAAATTAATTTATGTTTATCTTATACTAATATGAGTCTGAGGAGATGAATTTCATAAAAACGTATTTTAGCCCATTTCTCTGTTAAACGGTTGTTTCAGTTCGTCCAGAGTTACTTATTTTTTAGAACTAAACTGGTTGACCAAACTACACCAATTGCAGAAATCCATTGGATTCATCAGATCTTGAGGGTAGAGCAGTCAATGCTCAGCGATGGAGATATGAACGCTGAAACCAGGAGCGTAACTACAGCTGTAACAATAATACAAAGCCCTTGAGACTTCGATAAAAAATTAAATTTTTGACGAAAAGTAAGGCTTTGATATGGGGCCTAATTAGTGGCATGTTTTCTCAGAGCCAAGCTTAAGTTGTATGTGTTTACAATTTCGCCTACGGTTTCGGATAACTATCCAATACCAATTGTTGATAGGGGGCAGAATCCTGGCCTACAACATCATAGAAGTGGGATTTTGTTTCCCATAAGTCTGAAAATGGTCCAAATTGATAGAAGACGTTTACTTCAGTTTGGTTGAACCAGATCTAGGACATTCCGAAAAATTAATATATTTTCATGGCTTAGAAAGGCAAATAGCTTGAACGAAAAATTTTATTTTATCGTAGTTATTAGAAAAATTAGTACACCAGCAATGTCAACATGATATTTGTTATGAAATAGTGATTTCTTTCCTTTCATATTGATTATTTAATAATACAAGACTATTAGCTTGAATGCAGTTTCATATAAATTTAATATTTTATAATGTCAAGTCCTTGTAATATTTCTAACTTATCAGGTGATGCCCAAGTATGCAACTATATCTCTCCTGCACCAACGATTACTCAATGTGATCAATTTTACATACACTTGAAAAAGATACGAATGTTATCTACAAGGAGAACGCACTAACGTAATTAAATGATGCAGATTCTTCCATGACCTTGACATAATTAATTATGTCATGGCAAAGCAAATGGGTGCACAGGCGATTTTTCTATACAATTTGTCCAGAAAGATATGCACCAAATTATATAGTAAACCAATTGCAGCAAAGATCTAGAAATACATTCTTTGGGGGAAATAGGAAAACGTAGTCTGAAAGATCATACGACATAAACGAAAGAGTTATATCTAAAACCAGACAGTTTTTCATTGCCAGATTAACTTGTTCCTGAAGTTCTAAAAAGCCATGAAAGACAATCATTTTCTAGCAATGAAGATCTCGGCTTCAGAAAGCATGGGACACTCTAATGCAGCCAAATATTTTTTTACTTATAGTTTTTCGAACCTCCTGGTTACGCCACTGGAGCACAAATTAATAACCAATAATCTGAAGACATGAAATTATATGTAGTATGTTTCTCTTTTTTGCTATTGCTTCTCTTCTCAGACGCATTATTTGACCCTCTCTCCTCTTAACCCATAAAAACTCAGAAATGATGTCATAATATGTGGTAATTATACCGATTCTTACATAAACGCCCTTAAAATTTAAACTACGCCTTAAAAACAAATGAGTAAAAAATATATCTCTGATGGAAACACCGGATCAAATTGGAAAATTATCTGAGCTCCTGTTATTTCTGAGACCTGAAGCCCTAATAGTTTCTAGGTAAATCCGATTGTTGAGCATTAAAATTCGGGCTCTTCTAATAACTAATAAACTGTCAAGCGAAAGAACCAAATGTATATAATAAATCATGAACCAATGTTTTTTCTAATCCATACTTAATTTTTTACTCGTCGCTTGTTTGAAAAAATACATTCCATTTACTAATAAGTGCATCGTATGTTACTTGATAAAATAAACATAATATTGAAATGCTTTAAAATGCATGTCATAACAACTTTTGAGGGTCAATTGGTCCAATCTTCCAATGATCATCAAGTTATTATGCAACATGGTTATTTATTACTGCTTATTATGTAAGAAAATTGTAATGTAAAATTGATCTGCTTTGTCGTCTAAATTAATAAATTGAAAAATATTTTGGAAAGAAAATAAATACGACTAATTGCTAACTTGGAAACTAGAACTGAAATATAGTAAATAATTACAGTAGGGGCGTCACTACTTGGACAATGGAAAACTCTTCAGTAAAAATGAGCGCAAAATTTTTTTAGAGATGCGATGAAGTTAAATAAGGTTTTAAGAAGTTAAAATATTAAAGCTCAATTTGTATGCTTTCAAAAAATGTTGGTCAATAATCGAGTCACGAAGCAACTTTTTGTTCAAGGTCATCGAATAAAATATAAATTATTACGTATCGTCTTTTCATTACGAAATTCGCTAACATTTCAGGACAATGTAAAAAATCGATCGCACGTAAGAATTATAGAATTGATATTTGAATACTTAAAAAGGGTTTACGTTAATTTTGGAAGTAACTAAAACGAGAAATAAATTGTTTAAAAAAATATTATTACAAAACGAGATAAATAATAATGTACAAAAAACATAAATTTTCGTATTCACAACAGTCTATGTACATAAGAAACAGAATAATAATAAAAGTGAATGCCACGTATCACGTCATATATTACTATTATTGTATAACAACTTATATTTTCAGAGGGCATATAAAGAAAAAAGTACGTCCTCATCGATATAGTAAATTATTTTAAAACATTTTATGCACGTCACTTTCTTTTAACACGTGTACAGTATTTTTATATATCAACTTAATTTATGTACAAGTTTATTAAATTACTAAAAATGAATTAGAGCACACGAGTATCTCTTCAAATTAATATAAAATTCATTCATTAATCGTTATTTTTTAAAATCCACTTATATCTACGCGTTTTGAATCACAAATCATTTATTGGGGTGGAAAAAGGCGCAAATGTCTCTATTTCTGCAAAAACCTTTATTCCTAATATTATTGCACAGTCTATTACCTCTATGTGAGCCACCACCTCGCATATTATTCCAGCTTCCTGGAGGGGGCCCATTCATTCTTAACCAAGGTCCATTTCCACCGCCGCCTCCACCACCACCACCCCCTCCTCCGCCGCCGCGTCTAAAACTACCGCGATTTACATTAAAATTATTCGGCGGAAACATTCCCGGACCTTGCTGATTAAATGGTGGGGGAAATCTGTGATTATTATCGTTCATCATTTGATTCGAATTCTGCATGTACATGTTAGGATTTAAAGGACCCTGTTGATTCATTAACTCTTGGGGCGGTATATTCTGGTGCATCATAGGTGCATTTGGAATATTTGCCACGTTAACATTGTTCCATTCCCCCCCAGGTCCCAAATTTGCCGGTAGGAATTGATTTGGCGCAGGGTAGGGTTGAATATTGTTTACCATATTTAAATTAGAATATATTGCAGGGGGTTGTCCAATATTGAGATTTTGGAAAGGCGCTTGAATGTTGGGGAATAATGGGGGTGCATTGCTAATACTTGATTGGGGTGGAGAACCTTTCGGTTCTGGCCAAGGTCCATTGCGAAAATCGTGATCGGGATTATCTGGATCCTCGGTCGGAATTATAGTAGGATCTTTAATTTGATAATTTTCCGCGTCCGGTTCGATAGGACTATCAGGTATCAGTCTTGAATGAAAGTATATGGCTTGTAAAACTGTTTTTTCGCGAGCAAACTGTATGTCCTTTTCTAAACTTTTAGAACCCGGCAAAGCCAATGGTTCTGGGGTATCCATGAGCGTGAGAACTCTCCAGCCAGTCTGTATATCCATAACATCTTCGTTAGGTAATTTTCTAGACATTTGTAACGCTTCACGTTCGCCTCGTACATCCATTTTTGCCATGTCACCGAAAGTTTTGGTAACGTTAACGCGCTCAGTTTCGTCCAATTCGAAATACCGAATATCAACTAGCTCATCATCGGATTTCCATTTGATCGATTTCTTCGGACCCTTCCGTTTAGAATACACTAAAGCACCTTTTAAACCGTCAATATTTTTAACCCGCGGTTCACTTTCTTGGTCTTCAAAGTCTGTGGAACCTATCGCGTCTGTTTCGGCGGCACTTTCACTTTCTTCGATTGTAGTGTCCATAGCTTCTTCCTCTTTCTTAGGTGGTTCAGTCTTAACTTCCTCAGTTTCAAGGGTGTCTTGGTAAAATTTGGGTGCCATACTTTTAATCGAATTAGTTGGCGAAGGAGGAGGCGACGTTCCGGAAGAATCTTTCGATATACTTGCCCGCCGTCTTCGCTTTTTGGGTTCTTTCTTGGTCGTAGCTGATGCTGTTAACGCGTCCATAAACATATCGCTCTCTTGATATATGGGAGCTGCAAAAAAAAATTACAAAATTTAGTAAAAAAAAGTTACGTCACGGTTTGGTATTAATCACAGTAGTAAAAACGAATTAAATATGCTGGTTTTATGTGGAAACATTGCTTTGCATTTGCTAATATTCGGGGTCTAAATATTGTTATAAAATATATAAATCGATAGTATAAGAAAATTAATATTAAAAAATTAACAATCTAAGCAAATGCAAAAACATTGGAATTGCGTAACTCATATTAAAGGAATTAATCTTGATATTATTATTACATAATTATTATTTTTTGCTTAGTTTGAAAATTTTATTTAATCGTGTGAAGGATACAGAAATTAATGTTGAATTTGCATATTTCAGTCTTATAAGGTGCCTTTTGTATAAATATCAAATAGGCAGTATTAATATCATTATTGCTATGTTTCTTTTATTCTAACGGATTCGTCCATCCTCTATCAACTATATTTGGCAAGATGTTTGCACAACGCAGATTGAGAAAAGAGTTAGCCTGACGATGCTATCTTCCACTTTTAGAAGTAACAAGAACGTCTTTTCCATGGTGATTACTTTTAACAATGCAGTTTAGTGCAAATCAGAACAGATGGGATGCTTTATCCTTGAATTCAAACATGATTAGAAAATATATCGAAATGCAGTTAAAATAATTTTTTTTAACCGAGGTGGAAATATGAATCTAAAAATTTAAATTCCATTCCAGACGAAATTGGATAATTTCTACAAATGGTTCAAAATAAAAATGATTCGTAAGCCATTGGCTAAAATCAACATTTTTATTAAGCTTTTATGCGAGTTATTTGTTTTGGTCGATAAAAAATTAACTTTAGACACGAGTCATAAACCCCTGGTGATAAGACAAATTGCGTTTCAAAAAGACTATAGATTTTATATTCTGCAGGACAATTAATTTTATCAAATAAAGTTTTGAAGAACACCAGCAATTTGTACTGTACGGGAATATCATATTTTTTACAATACGCCTAAAGAAATCGGCAATGAAAACAAGATTGGGATTTGCGCAAAAAAGAAAATTGGTGTCGGGATTACATTTTTTGGGTCTGTAACAAAATAATAGTTGTTTTAAAATCAGGGTGGTTTTTGCTTAATTTTATAAGTGATTTGCAAAATTATCAATTACGTTTTGGGAAAACCGTAGCTCAACGATTAACGGATAACAAAATATGCATTTAATAATTGGAAAAAAATTGTTCCCTGAAATCACATTGAAAATTTTTTTGTTGTGCAAGGAAATTGGGTTCTCCCGGAATTTTTTGTATTGCATAAGCAATTTAATTTGGTTTTAAAATTTCGAGAACTTGATCTTCAAGTTGACGCAATAGTGGAAAGTATAAAATTTCACCTAAATTTGCAAAGCGGAAACTTGAATAAATTAATGGATGTCACGTATTAAATACGCGATTTATATCAATTTAGAAGTAAATTGTTGTTTGGAATAGTAAATTAATGTTGATTTTAGAAAATAGTTTGTTTATATCACGCTATCAGTTAAAACGTTCGGGTTACATATACCAGGGCAACAGAAACTTGAACAGGTGGTGTGCGAAGTGCTAGGGTGACGTGTACGACGACGATCCGGTTGTATGACGTAAGTGAGTCATAGCAGGAGACCTCAAAATGTTTTGAGCTTCTTCGCTAAACCACGGCACGCAATGCTCAGAGATGACTCATAACGCATACTACCTTATGCACCCCAAACGGTAGCGCTTATCTTCATCAGCGCCCACTTTTTTGCTTTTCTTTCATTTCCCCTATTCTTTCCAACCACAAATTTTAGACACCTGCTTTACAAAATACCTGCATCTCAAGATGTATACTTCAAAGGCAACAAAAACCCTTCCTAAGCATTTTCAGTATTCAAATTTAGTTTATTTATTTGTAAAATTATGAATACAGGTTCAATTTACATTTGAACTTACCACTCGATTCAATTTAGAATATTTCCTCAATAGAAAAAATACTAAATTAAAAAGAATTTTAGTGTCAACTTAATTGAAGGGAATTATAATAAATCAAATAGTAATAATTACATCTTCAACGCACAGTGTCTTGTGTCTCCTTCTTCGCGTAGCCAAATAAGCACGCAGTGTCACTTTCACGATGCACTGGGACAACACTCATGTTTTTAGTCAATTTTTAACTATGCACCCAAATAAGTAATCGGCAAATTATTAGGTATAAAATGTGCAGTGGTTTACCTTTTTTAAAATAAGAGGAAGATAAAAAAACGTAGCTAGCTATAGTGCAACTGTTTCCACACAAACCAAATCCAAAAAAATGTTAAAATAAAAGCAACAAATAAACAAATAAGAGATAGAACTGCCGCGGCGCTAATTTAAGCCCTTAAAAAATTCTGTAACATTTGCATTTCCAAGTTTGGGCGACGTAGTATTTCTGTTATGAAACTACGAAGACTTCCAGTTTTGAAAGGCAGAATGTGTGTGTAACCTGAAAAACAAAAGGATATTAGTACAGATATAATCGAGAACTTACGTTTTGGTTTAGGTGGAATTAATTTAATTGCACCCGGTCGTTCGATTGGGACATCCAATTTAGTTCTCTTCTCTGGAGGAAGTGCAAGAGTGTCTTTAGTGGGCGATGCTCTCTTCAAACCAGTAAATGGTGGTGTCGTGGCAACAGGCAAAGGGGGTATTATCACAGGGGTGGTTGTGGCCTTTTTGACCGGTCTTGGTGGTGCAGGTTTGGCTTCCTCTTCTAATCCGGTTAGTCTCATCTGAGACTTATAAACCTTGACAGTTTTAGGTCTCTCTTCATTGTTCTTGCGAACTTCGATGGAAATTGAGCCTTTCCTAGCTTCATCCGGTTGATTTTCTTTAGATTCCTTTGATTTTTCTTTATCTTCTGAACCTTTTTTAGGTATTTTAGGTAATTTTTGTAAACTTAAAGGCTGTATTTTCGCTAAAGTATCTTTATCCTTTTCGGCTTGTTTCTCCTTATCGCTCCTCTTATCTTTATGTTTACTGCTAGAAGAACTTTTACTGCTACTGCTACTCTTGGCGGAACCGTTGCTGCGATGTTTATCCCTTTTGTCTCGATCTTTGCTTCTATCCTTATCTTTATCTCTACTACTGCTGCTACTGTGACGATCTTTACTTTTGTGTGAACTACTTCTATCCTTATCTTTACTACTACTGCTACTTTTCGAACTAGTACTTGATTTGTGTTTACTTTTATCTTGATTTTTCTTCTCGCCATCTTTTTGTTTTGATTCTTCCGATTTTATCTTCACCTCTTCGACCGCCGATTTTAAATCTTCACCTACTCCCGGTTCTTCGGGCGCCATTTTTACACCGTCAAGTGAAACTTCATTACAATTTGAATCATTGTTTGCTTGTTCGCCAGCAGGTTGCGAAACACTCGATTCTTTACTAGCCGCTACACTTTCGGCATTTTGTATTGCTTGCTTTTGATTATTTGCATCATTGTTAGTTTCATCTTTAACAATTTTTAACCACCTTTGCACCAGTTGATTTGCAAGTTGATGTATAGCTAATAACAACAAAATCCAAGTTAGATACCGATAATGAAACAAAAAATTTGAAATTTTGTGGTGGTTAATGTTACGTGCATGAAAATGAACCTTAAAAAAAATTTGAACTTACTTGCAAGATCTTCCCGCTTCGATAGACTTTTGACCATCCTGGGAATGTTGTAAGATTTTAGCCTCGCCACATCGACCGGTGTGACGATTAGAAGATCTAGTAATTCCACGACCAATGGCCAATTTTGTGTGGTGGTGGCATCTTGAAGCCACACCTGTATTAAATTCCATCCACCCGCATCCATAAACGCATTTAGCAATTTGGTGTCTGTGTTTTTTAATATCAAAACATAAATGCACTTGCTGACTAATTTTTTTGAAAATTTGGTCATTAATCTGCAACGATTCGAAATAACATTAGAAAAGCGTATAAACAACGGAAATGTCAAATTTATATAAAAACTAAAATCTACATACCCTGCCAGTCGTTCCACTTCAGTGATCGATAATATTCCTCCACTAGGTGTCAGAAGTACTTTTAGGCAGTCTAATAATTGTAACGGATCGATTCGTGGCTGTAATAATAAAGAAAAGTGTTATTGTGGCTGGACGGCAAGAGACAAATAAAATTAGGTTGAAATTTTAAATTTGAACAATATGGCGGCAAAGTGTGACGTCATCACCGCAACGCTATCGACCTCCCACGTAATCAAATAACTTTCCCAATTTTAGAAATCGACATCAATTCAAAGCAAAATATCTAACTAAATTAACTTATTGCCAAATTTCATAATTAAAAACAGAAATAAATGACCGTATGGAACCTTACCATTTTGACCTCGCTCCTGCAGGTACGATATAAATTGAAGAAAAACTTATTTCCACGTGAACAAATTATATAACGAAAATGTTATCGTTATAAATTAAAAATACACATTTATATAATAACAAAATATCGAAAAACTTTCATGATTCAAATATGTCCATTTATATTAGTTCGAACAAAGGAACGCCCTGCCCTCCATTATTGCATACGTGACGTTTTATGTATATGAAAAACTAATAATTATTTACTACTAGAAGATTGAACAACAATCATTCAAGCTTCAAGTGATTACCCAATTATTTATTATTTCGTTTAATAACTAATTTAGTTAATACAGTAAAATCTAAACAATTATACAAATTATTTTGCACGAGAGACGCCAGCAGAACAAGACCTCTATCATGCAAAACAGGAAATGAAGTATTGACTGACGCAAACGTCACCACGCTGTACCACAACAAAAATAATAAAATCCGGTCGTCTTACTCATGCGCGCAAGGCCAACTAATCAATTTGTATTTGTAATTTAATTTAATTACCGAAAATTTGTTAATTATGTGTTTGGAAAAAAGTAATAATATTTTGGACATTTTAATCTGTCGTTTGGAAACGGCATAAATAAACGAAAACGCTTGGTGAAAAATTAAAAAATTTCTGAACCAATAGAAAACTTTCCCGCGGAGGAAGTTCAAGATTAAAAATTAAGTGATTTCGTTAGCACGGGCGTATATTTCATTTTAATTATTAAAATAATGCTAATTTAGTCAAATTTACAGTTTAACCAGTTTTTTCACAATACTTTCGATAATATAATTAATTAAAAATTGGTGCTAAGCTAATTTAGGTCTTTGCAAAACACATTTAAACAATCCAACTCGACAAAGATGAATTATAATAAAAAAACATCTGTTGCTCTTATTGGTGGTAAGGGGGGTCAAAAGCGATTTATTCCATAGGAAACTTGTTTTGCATAATAAAAGTACCTAATGGGAACATTTTCATCGTGCTTCTTTTGCGGGATAAACTAAATCTTCCAACGGCCTCTGTGGTCTTGCAGTTTCATAGATTACTTGTTATAACTTTTGTTACAAACAATAACTTTCATCATCTGCGCCGCAAAATACTTGATGTAGTCCTGTTAATGAAAATAATAATTTAATGGTGTTCTAAAACTTTCTACGCTCGAATTTTTTAATTGTCACGTGAAAATGCGTATCCGATTCCTAATAAATATTTTGTGTTAGCACGTGGTAAACAAGTCAAACCCAACGATGTTGCGGATAATACGGGCGTCACACTTGATTTGAAAAACACAAAAAATTAAATATTAATTTTCCACTTTTGACGATTATAAATTAAAATATTTTTCAAAATTTTATTCTACTAAAAAAAATCCTAAACGAATAAATTAGATCAATGAACTTACCGTTTCTGACATGTTTTTATACTAAAAGTAGGTAGGTTGCTTAAATAAACATATAAACTACTTTTTCTAAAGGCCGTTTTCTTCCGTCTTCTTTACAGTCGAGTATAATCTTTTTTAAATATTTAATTAGACCTACTTTTTTTTACGGTACCATATAAGATTTATGAGAACCGAAAATGAAATTTTATTTACATTTTTCACAAACATGTATAAGTTTTGATGAAGTTTATAGCGTTCCTCAAGCGGAGAGCCTCATGGTACTAAAGTGAAAGAAATATATATATTATAAATTTGTGTGCAAGATTATTATTTATAGTTGGCAATTCCGATTTTGAAAATTAACGTTAATGCAGGTTTACACGGACATAATTAGAATTTTTAAAAAAATTTTTTATTAAAAAATTTTCTTTATCAAAAAATTAAAGAAATGATTTAAAAACCGTTCAGTGTTAAATCATGGCGCGAAAATATATAAATTTTTTTTTAAATAAAAAAACGCCCCAGCCAGCGCTCGTTGATTCGATAGAAATTAAATCACGGGCGCGCGTTAATTACGATTTTAATTATTTATTTTAGCTGATTTTAGCAATTCTTCAGAAAAATACCAATCTATAGTTGAATTTAGTAACAAACCTTTATTTAATTGTCAGAAATAGTACTATATTATAAAAGTAAAAGTTCCCAAATATTTCCTTGCAAGTTTAAAAGCGATACCAAAATTCAAACAACAAAACGATAATAAAATACTTGCCTCATTTGCTACAAAGTACAAACTTACATAATTCGTTCAACTCAACTTAATTTGAAACGCATTGAACCATATTTTTAAGCATTTTGGCACTTAACAATTTTTAATATTTTCCTGAACCATAAACTATTAGGTACCTACTCTAACTTCTAACGTATTTTTAATATTGTTTTATTATTAAACTGGGTCATGCTGTATTCGCTTGATTTTCAAGAATACGGTGTTGAATCCAGGGGGTTGCTCGAAAGGGTATCCCCCCCCCCCCCCCGTATGCATACCTTTTTTTATAAAACAGTATACTGTATACATTAACAGGTCCGGTTCAAAAATATTTTTGACCATGGGCTAATGGTAAGAATTGAGCCCACCACGACCGGCTGACTTTTCAGGTCTAAAGTTTTTAAAAGTAGTCCAGTCAAATTAGACGAAAAAAGGGGTTCAGCTCGGAAAAGTTCCCACCTAGCTGAATTTTGGTACACATCTTTATGACATCGTTGTAAACAATATGTAAAAAGTCGACCTCGATATCATGTACGCGTTAAAGGTTATTCGAGGTCAAAGGTCACGAAATTGGCCTTTTTTTTAATATCTCGTTTTTTATTAGTCGTACAATAAAAAGTTTTAGATACAATTTGTAGAGGAGGTAATTATCTACAAAAATGGTCTTATGACATTTTCACGTTAAGTTGATAGTTTTTGCGTTATAAAGCCAACAAAATGGACACTTTTAATGAAATATGATTTTTTCGCTAAAACCGGTTGGAGGCGGCGTTTGATGCGGCGGGGTCGGAGTGGGGTCGGGGGCGGTTGCCACCTCCGCCCCCCATCCATAGCCACCACTCCCAGGGTCCTAGCCCTCTCGGTTCCGGAGTTATGCTTGCTCCCACTTGCTTTTGAGAACACGGTCGGGTCGGGTCGGGTCGGGTCGGCCTTCGGCCTCCCACTGGCATTTAAGAATACGGGTCGGCCTTCGGCCTCCAACGTGCTTATAAGAATAATTTTCCTTCGATATTCTTGTCGTTTTCTTTTCTCAACATCATCGTTGGCTTCTTCACCACAATCTAGGCATAGCGTTTGAAAATCAAATTTACTCGTTCGTTTTTTATGCGGTGAAGGGTTAGATGGACCTGCAGCGTTTCCCGTGTTCTCTAAAGCAAGTGGGAGGCCGAAGGCCGACCCGTGTTCCTGAAAGGCAAGTGGGAGGCCGACCCGTAGTTTTATAAGCAAGTTGGAGGCCGACCCGACCCGACCCGACCGACCCGACCCGACCCGTGTTCTCAAAAGCAAGTGGGAGCAAGCATAACTCCGGAACCGAGAGGGCTAGGACCCTGGGAATGGTGGCTATGGATGGGGGGCGGAGGTGGCAACCGCCCCCGACCCCACTCCGACCCCGCCGCATCAAACGCCGCCTCCAACCGGTTTTAGCGAAAAAATCATATTTCATTAAAAGTGTCCATTTTGTTGGCTTTATAACGCAAAAACTATCAACTTAACGTGAAAATGTCATAAGACCATTTTTGTAGATAATTACCTCCTCTACAAATTGTATCTAAAACTTTTTATTGTACGACTAATAAAAAACGAGATATTAAAAAAAAGGCCAATTTCGTGACCTTTGACCTCGAATAACCTTTAACGCGTACATGATATCGAGGTCGACTTTTTACATATTGTTTACAACGATGTCATAAAGATGTGTACCAAAATTCAGCTAGGTGGGAACTTTTCCGAGCTGAAAACCTAATTTGACTGGACTAAAGTGGGCGTGGAAAAAAATAAGTATTATTTTTTTTAGTTAATTATGGTAATAGGTACTATAATATGTATTGTAATGATCCAAGGGGTGAGTTCGAACGAAAAACACATCTTTTGTTTTAAAAGGTAAAAGGTTAAGAAACCTCTAATTGAAAGTGTACCTAAGTCTGACAAGTACCTTTGATTTTTTAAAGAGCTGTTTGATTAATATCTGACAAACAAGAATTAAGTCTCCTCGGAAAATTGATTCATTCCTGAAAGGTCTCCTGAAAGGAGACAAAATTATGACTTATTAGTGTAAATGTTCAGTCTGTTTGAAAAACAAACCAAGTAACTTCAAAATTGTTAAGTTAGATAACGCGAATAGGTTAAGACGAGGTATAAACTAAAAGTGAAGCCAAGGTAAAAAGACAAATAATTCGAACAAGTTTTTGAAAATTGGTTAATATACGCCGCGTCGGTCTAGAAAATGTGGTGGGAGGCATGGTGTCGAGAGAGAAGGGCGGACGTGAAATTGGAAGGATTTTTGGAGACTTCCTGCATGTCCGTAGTAGAAGAAGGACGTATTTTTGATTATTGATAGTTTGTTTTTTTGGTTATTTTTGAGAGATTCGCTGGATGTCCGTAAAAGTATGAGGACGTATGGTTGATTATTTGTAATTCATTGTTCGAGTATTTTTGAAAAATTAGCGCGGCGCCCATAAATGAAGAAGGGCGTATTTTTTAAAGTTGAGATTCGTTTGATGTCCATCAATAGTAAGGACGAATTTGTTTTCTTTTGGTTTGGAAGATTTTAAATTGGAAAAGTAATTTAGTACTTATGGTTGGCGACAGGGGCGGATCCAGGATTTAGGTTTGGGGGGGCACTACCGGGGGGTCTGGGGGGTATGGAATACCCCCCAGGGAAAAGGGCGGTCCGGAAAATTTTTAAAAGTATAGTCTCTGAAAACACAGTTTTATCATAGTTTTGTTTGAGAAATTCAAAATTCCCCCCTCCCCCTAAAAACGGTGATTTTTATAATAATTTTAAGGTTTACCTCAAAATTAAAACTAGTGCCAACTAAAACTCTTTTATAGGTATTTGCTTTTTATATGTAAATAAAGAAAAGGAGTTTTAGTATTAGTTTGTAGTTGTTTATTTAAATATCAAAGTAATTAGATAGGCTATATACAGGGCTTAGGCTTAGACTATTGTTAAAACCAACAAATACACAGAAAAGAAAGGAGTAACACTATTATACTCTTAAATGATCAATTAATTGAAAATGACAACTTCCGCTTGTGCTTTCTTGCAAACAGTTTCAAAACTTCATCTGCATCTAACTTGGAAGCAATTTCTTGGTGGATGTGCAAACTTGCGAGCCCATTAAGTCGGTCTTCTGTCATGGTAGACCTTAAGTACCTTGTCACGGGTAGGGTACAAATAAGTTGGAGCAACACTGTTATGTTAGGGAGGTCTGATGAATATTTAATGGCTTGAGCTGGGATATTAGGAAAACTCTCTGAACTTGAACCCCACATGTGCTTCCAAATACCCAATTCCCCTTTCAAAGCATCAAACCTTAGATACGTCATATCAGCGGGGGAAGGCAGCCTGCGGCCGACTGACCCTAGATCGTTGGCCTAATGCATTTGTTTGGAGATGTAGTTAGTTGCAGTAACGTATCTGTAGTAACAATAATTAAAACGATATAAAAAAATCCTTGGGGGGGGGGCACGTGCCCCCTGTGCCCCCCCTAGATCCGCCCCTGGTTGGCGATGGTTATGTGATTGGAACGGTAATTGGATGATGCCAAGTTGGACCACATTACGTAGGCGACATACAAACACAAAGACCAATTCTCTTCTACGGCAGTGAAACCGGTAAGACTATAATTTGTGCGTGATAAAGTTAACGATCGTTAGACAATATTTTATGATAAATTTAATTAGTGCGATTAAATCTGGGGGTATTGAATTATTTATAATAAGTTAAATTGTACACTTGATTTGTTTTGTTTGAATTTGATAATTTTGTTTCCATGATTTAATTTTGTTTTAATAAATGAATCGGTTATTTTTATTTGAAGAGGAGATTTATTTGAGTTTTCTTTGCATAAATTAAATACAGCACAAAAGGTACAAATCGATTCAGGTATTTACAAAGGTCAATTTTTAATTTGAATATGTTGCGTATGGTTGGCAAGCCGATGAGGTGTTTTTAGTTACTCACAAACGGACCATTGACACGCCCACAATTAGAGTCTCATTGCTGAGTAGCCGGGACGAAAAAAAAGGTGCCATTTGTTTACCCCGCTATACAAATAAAAAAAAAATTACAGTAGCTTATCACGGCAGTATATGGTTTTCCAATAGGGACGGCAGTGGCGTAGCTAGAATGGGTGACACCCGGGGCGGATTTAGTGGGTTTCACCCCCACCTAGGCTGATGAACTTTTTTTTTGATGTCTCACCCCAAAAACAATGTAATTTTAGTCAGGAAATTTAAATAATTTGGAGTCGGGTGCAACCCCCAACCAGGCTGATGACCTTTTTTTTGAGTTGTCAACTCTAGGAACCTAAAAAAAAACAAGAAACGAGGTAATTTTAGTCAATAATTTGGGGTCGGGTGTCACTCCCACCTAGGGCGATGACGTTATTTTGACGTGTCACCCCTAGGAACCTAAAAAACCAAGAAACGAGGCAATTTTACTCAGGAAATTTAAATAATTTGGGGTTGGGTCCGCCCCCCCGCCCCCCATAGCTACGCTACTGGGAACGGATATGTTGTTTTATCTTTTGTTAATTTTAAATTACCAAAGACAAATCACCATGGCAAGTTACAGCGTCGATCAACACGTACAAATGATAAAACATTATTATCAAAATGGGTGTTCTCTTGTGGCAACAATAGGCGCATTGCGCCCATTTTATAATTTACATGGTCGTCCTTCCAAGTCGACTATTCAACGTTTGGTGGCCAAATTCCAGCCGACGCGTTTACTGAACAATCAGCCAACACCCGTACGTCAACGAAACGCAAGATCTGCCGAAAACATCGCCGCTGTCCGTGAGAGTGTCCAGGAGAACCCGAGGCAATCAATTCCGCGCCGTGCACAAGAACTCGGCCTTTCGCAGACATCAACTTAGCGAATTTTGCGTCGTGACTTATGCCTGCACGCGTACAAAATCCAACTGACCCAGGAGCTGAAGGTAAACGACCATCGACAACGCCGTGTATTCGCTGACGGGGCTATGGAGCAGTTAGAAACGAACCCCGACTTCAGCAAAAAAATCATCTTCAGCGATGAGGCCCATTCTTGGATGAACGGGTATATCAACATGCAAAATTGCCGGATTTGGGACGACACCAATCCAAGCCACTGCTTGGTGTGGATTGTGGGCCGGCGGCATCATCGGTCCGTACTTCTTCGAAAACGACGATGGCATTACCATCACCATCAACGGAGAGCGCTACCGATCCATGATAACTAATTTCTTTCGGCCCAAATTGGATGATATGGATGTGAACGACATGTGGTTCCAACAGGACGGCGCTACGTGCCATGCAGCTGATGCCACAATGTACATTCTGCACGAGCGATTTGAGGGCATTGTTATCTCATGCAGAGGCGACGTGAACTGGCCACCGAGATCGTGCGATTTAACCCCGTTAGATTTTTTCTTATGGGGTTTCCTTAAGTCGGAGGTCTTAAAGCTATTAGTTATGCATTGGGATACATACCCGCATCATGGAGCAAACAAGTAAGGTTCGCGAAGCGGAGCATTTACGTGGCGAAACCCTGTTTAATCTCCTCCGTCTCTGTGATATGGGTCTAGGGCTTCTCGGCGCAGCCGTTTCGGCGTAGCCTTTTCGGCGTGCACCCGATACGGTGCCGCCGTTTCGGCGCGAGACTAATTCGCCGCGAGCCCATTTCGACGCGACCTTATTCGGCGGGAACACAATTTGGCGTGACCCGATTCGGCGCAAGACCAATTCGATGCAAGGACAATTCGGCGGGAAATGATTTTCCCATTCATTTTAAAGTATGCAATTATTAATGTATGGTGTCTCACAAAAATTGGGCCATAGCGTTTTGTACCAACCAATACAAATCAATGGATTTAAGGTTAGTTTCATCTAATCAATCTAGGAAACTGCTTCTACGAGCATAACAGTTTCTTTATTGATAAATATGAAAGCAAAATTGAAAAATTAATTTTGAATTATTGCTTAGTTTTATAGGCATTGTTTACTGTCATTAGTTCTCTTCATACTTTACCTAAAATTAATTCTCTGGTCATTTGTTGACATCACCTAAATAAAAACTATTACGTAATTAATAATAATTGATTAATTTGACATTGTCAACTAATTTCATAAAAACCGCTACAATTTATTTTAGCCTTGAAAATGGGCCACATGTAAACGGCCCGAAACGTTGGTTAATATTTAAAATATTAAAATACCTTTACCCAATTAAAAAATATCTTATAAATTAACAAGAAAAGGTCAACTACAATACAAAAATTTATTTTACTCTAATCTTGAGATCCTGAGAAAACCTTAACAAAATGAAAAATTAGTTCGAAAACCAGGATCATGTAATATAATGAATTAATTGAAAAATTAAATCTTTTCGCCAAAGTCCTTTATTTCTTTAATAATTTGAGACGCGCTAGAGAATTTAAAATATTCTCATCTTCGGTCGAAAAGAGGCTGTAGGATAAAAAAAAACAGAAATTAGCCAATGTAAACATTAACACGTAACATTATTATACTTACACAAATGTACAAGTTTTCAATAGTAGATAAATTAATCAGAGACGGCCTGTACATCAAAACATTAGAATAAAATGAACAGACATAGTGAAACTTACGAATACTACTAACAGAAATTCTAAAAATTAAAAAAATATAATTTTTGTCTATAGCAAGTCTCTTTCGATCGAAAATGAGGATATATTAAATTCTTGAAAAGCGTCTCGAATTATTAAAAAGGTTGGCGCTGAATCGTCTTAGCGTCGAATCGGGTTTGTGCCTAAATGGGCTGCGCCGAATCGTTCTCACGCCGAACCGTCCTCACGCCGAATCGACCTCGCACCGAATAGCCCTAACGCCGAAACGGTATTGCGCCGAACTGGTCACGCCGAACCGGCGGCGCCGAAAAGGCCCAATCCCCTGTGATATACCGCGTGTTGAATGTTTAGGGGTCGTGAGACCCAGAAAAGGGCATATAAACCGATCTTGGCTAACTTAGAGGTTTTATAATTAAAAGGGGAAAAGAGGGGGGTAAGGGTTAGGGGGAGGGTTATATGAAAGCTCGACTGTCCCAAGATCCATGAATGATGCTTATGATACAATTCCATCCGTTCCGCTGTCTCACGCAATGACTAAAAATCAGAATCAATGGTAGTCGTACAAGCAAATTGCTCGGTCTCCTCTGCTGACTGCTGAGCGTCGGCCCAATTCGTCACCAAGCAGACCGGCCCCGCCCATTCTGCCACATAGGCAAGTGATACAAAACACGCTAACGGGGCGAAAGCACCTTCCCCAAGAGAGGAGAGAACGGGTTAGCAGAAAATAAAAGTTGCAAGAGAAAGATTAGTCAGTTAGTTTGCTGAAACAGAGAAGAGGTTAGTCGAGAAAGCTGAGAAGAAATTGATTTTCGCGTTAGTTTGTTCCTGGTCTTTCTCCTTGACAAACTTCTCCTTGAGGTTTCTCAGAGTTTCATCAATCTATTGCTGGTCGAGACCGTTTCTGGTTAAGGCCGCTAGAATGAAGGCTATTAGAGCCTTTGGTGTTACCTCAGTATTTATCGGTCGGTGGGGGGGTTCCTGGGTTGCTCTTCCCCGTATTGAGTTTCTCCGGACGTCCTACTTGCGTAGGTTTGGTTTGGGGTCACTCGATGTGGGTGGAACCTAAGTTGGAACCTTGGAGGTTCTTGGTACCGCCATCTATTTCGATTCGCGAAACGGGGTTTCGGGAATCTGCTGCACCCCTGATAACTCGCTGGGTGAGGTCCTCCACAGTTTGTGCAAACTGCTCTTTCGCCCCTGGTTTCTTGCACTCCGAGATGTAGTGCTTTCCCGCACATTTCACACATCTTGGTTCGGATCTGCAGCATCTCTGGGCGTGTCCGAACGCCTGGCATCTGTGGCATTGGTTCACCTTATTTTTCCTATGTGGGGGTTCCGCTTCGATCGGTATTTGCAGTATCTTTTCGATCTTAAAAATCTTATTTGATGCGTCGCATCAAATTGCTCAAACGTCAAACGCTACAATACGTTTTAACAATGTTTTAATATTAAAACAAATGCTATAAATCAAATTGAGATTTTTAGTAATTATGTGAATTTATATATTTTACCTACACCTTGTTCATTATTTTCAGAGTTTCTGTGAAAACGGTTGGTTGTCCAAAAAAAATTTATTTAACGAAAGTTGTAGCCCGTTAAATTCCCTATCCGATTTGGGCCGTTAGTTTTTCTCTTAGACGTTTCGTTTAAGAGATACGGGGTTCGCAAGAAAAAATAAAGGTGGTTTTGTAAAATGTGTATCTTATCTGAAAAACTTATAATTAATATTTAAATTCCTACTTTAAAGGATACTAGCTGGCACGGGCGGCATCCGCCGCCCTTAGCCATCTAGACCCAGAATAGATCCGAGTAGGCCATAGTTGTTCGGCCTTCGGCCTCACAGGGGGAGGACCATAATAGATCCGTGAAGGCCATAGTTGTTCGGCCTTCGGCCTCACAGACCGGACCATAATAGATCCGTGAAGGCCAAAGTTGTTCGGCCTTCGGCCTCACAGGGCGGACAATAATAGATCCGTGAAGGCCATAGTTGTTCGGCCTTCGGCCTCACAGACCGGACCATATAGATCCGAGTAGGCCATAGTTGTTCGGCCTTCGGCCTCACAGGGGGAGGACCATAATAGATCCGTGAAGGCCATAGTTGTTCGGCCTTCGGCCTCACAGACCGGACCATAATAGATCCGTGAAGGCCAAAGTTGTTCGGCCTTCGGCCTCACAGGGCGGACAATAATAGATCCGTGAAGGCCATAGTTGTTCGGCCTTCGGCCTCACAGACCGGACCATATAGATCCGTGAAGGCCATAGTTGTTCGGCCTTCGGCCTCACAGACCGGACCATAATAGATCCGTGAAGGCCATAGTTGTTCGGCCTTCGGCCTCACAGACCGGACCATAATAGATCCGTGAAGGCCATAGTTGTTCGGCCTTCGGCCTCACAGACCGGACCATAATAGATCCGTGAAGGCCATAGTTGTTCGGCCTTCATCTGTCATCTGTCATCTGTCACCTGTCATCTGTCACCTGTCACCTGTCATCTGTCATCTGTCACCTGTCATCTGTCACCTGTCACCTGTCACCTGTCACCTGTCACCTGTCATCTGTCATACATACATACATACATCCATACATACATACATACATACATACACACATACATACATACATACATTATCTTCACGTAAAGTTACATCTTCATGTAAAGTTAAATCTTCCGCAAAGTGGTGGTTCCGGCGAGTTCTGCGACCTATATAAAGTGCTCCGGTCTTATTCGCGGCATTCAGATTAATTTGTTAGTGTGGTTTTTATTTTTCGAATTAAAGCCGCCCTCCCGCCATCTGTTGACAGTATTTTGAATCACAGACTGTATGTCAGATTAATTATGACAAATTAAATTTTTTGTCAAACTTGTGATTTGATTTTCGAAAAAAGCGAATAACTTTTTTCCCCGCGCGAATTTCTTCCCCATTTATGCACGAATAGTTGCGCCTGGAGCTACAAAATAACTGTGCAAAATTTGGTTGAGATTCGTCCAAGGGTCTAGGAACGTATAGCGAACAAACAAACACGCAAGCAAGCACGCAAACAGATCTTCTCTTTTATATATTTAGATATGCAATTTTAAATCTATAGAAGTTGTCTCGCTCCGTCGGCCATATTGAATTATTAAACGTCACTACGTGCGCAAGATCATACCTTGTAACTCTTTATACCATGGGAGGTACCCCCCAAGGGTTTGGACTTATGTAAAGTTTACACGAGCTTAGTAACTAAGCACTTAGTACTTGTCACTAAGCAGTGACAAGTGACAAGTAATGTTTACACGTTATTTTATAAAACTGGTATTAGTGGCAAGATATCTGTTCGAGATGGATCAACGCAGCCGTTTTATTTTGAAACAAGGTGGAACTCGCTTTAGCGGCAGTTCCTAGGCTTCTATACAGCTACCTTTCTGGTGTGAAAAGTTGTTGTTGCTAGTTATTTTTGGTCGACATAATATTTATAACGTAACATCAGATAATCCGATAATCTGCACCAATTACATTTTTTGCGGTTGGTAATTATCATTTACTATATAAGTAATAACAATCAAACTTTTCCATTCCATTCGAAACTTTACTTCTCTGTAATGTGCGGTCCATTTTTTGAGGTGGACCAATCCTCTCTTTCTCTTTTATTTACAACTTAACTTCACTAATCACATCAAGCCACTGCTATGGTTAAAATAAATAAAAACTTGTTTTTTTCACATCAAAGTAAAACAAGGTGGAACTCGCTTTAGCGGCAGTTCTTAGGCTTCTATACAGCTACCTTTCTGGTGTGGAAAGTTGTTATTATCTGGTTATTTTTGATCGCCATATAATGTAACACCACATAATCAGATAATCTGCACCAATTAAATTTTTTGCGATTGGTAATTATCATTTACTATATAAGTAATAACAATCAAACTTTTCCATTCTATTAGAAATTTTACTTCTCTGTAATGTATGGTCCTTTTTTTGAGGTGGACCAATCCTCTCCTTTCTCTTTTATTTATAACTTAACTTCACTAACCACATCAATAATAAATTATTTTTTCACATCAAAGTAAAACAAGTAGTTTATATAGGGAGACCTCTTCGAAAATATCTTTAACTTAGTAAATTTCTTTCGAACATTTGCGTATTTATAAATTGCATTAGTGAATCGAAGCAACGGATTAACAGATTAACGCAATACTATATAGAAGAAGTATTTAAAATATAACAACGTATCAGTTGATCAACGTTATGATTGGCTCTGAAACATGCGGACGGACACGAAGCCAGACCATAAGGCTTCTTTCTATACCTTGTATAGAAGCCTAAATAAGGCTTCTTGTTATACTTTGTATAGAAGCCTAAAAGTAGCGCACTGGCTACCCAGTTCTTAGACCTCTATGCACACAGAGTATTTCCAACACGATTTGAAACGCTCTGTATGATTTTGAATTATGAGGACGGACGGACGGACAGACGGACGGACAGACACGGAGCCAGATCATAAGGCTTCTTGTTATATCTCTTATTATAAAAGGCCAAGTCTTTCTTTCTGTCCGTCCCACGGAAATACCCGAAGCAAACCGAACCGAACGCATAACGTATCATCGGATCAACGTATCATCGGATCAACGTATCATCGTATCAACGTATCATCGTATCATCGGATCAACGTATCATCGTATCATTTTGTCTATATAGGACAGCTATTTCCAAAAAAGCATTATGTGAACTTCCATAATGGATAATGAAAATTTTGAAAATCCTGCTGCAAAGCGACGGCGACTGAATCGTGAGAGAAAAGCACGTACAAGAGCTAATAACACAGAAGAACAGCTTCCATCACAGCGACAAGCTGACGCTCGGTCTCATGCGATACGTCGACACCGTGAAACTTTGGAACAAACTCAAGCGCGGCAAGCTGCTGACGCTCGGTCCTATGCGATACGTCAACAACGTGAAACTTTAGAAGAAACTCAAGCGCGGCAAGCTGCTGACGCTCGGTCCCATGCGATACGTCAACAACGTGAAACTTTAGAAGAAACTCAAGCACGGCAAGCTGCTGACGCTCGGTCCCATGCGATACATCGACAGAAAGAAAATCGATACCAAAGTCAAGCAATTCAACTCCAAATAAGAGCATTGAGATTTGATGAATCTCACGTTACTCGACACGATTGTGGAGAAATGAATTCCATCTGTCAGTTCTGCGGCTCCAAGAATTTCGCCAAGGAGCGTCCAGTTCATAAACAATTTAACAACTGCTGTCATAAAGGAAAAGTGAAGATTCCGCAACCGCTCGATCAACATGGGAATCTATTGTTATATCCCGAATTTCTTCGCTCTATGCTTTCAGATTCAGATAATCCTTACTACAAGAACTTTCGTCAGCACATCCGCTCTTACAATTCCTCGGTTTCTTTTGCTTCAATGGGAGCAGAGATTGTTTCAATGCCGGGTAACGGACCATACCTTTTCAAAATTCATGGACAGACGTACCACAGAACCACAAACCTGTATCCACCTGAAGGACAAACAAGAAAGTTTGCACAACTGTATGTAATGGACACGACAGAAGCGGTCAAGGAACGAGTAAATCTGCCTGAGAATAGAGGTTGTCTACCTGAAGTGATTGAGAAAATCGATCGTTTCTTCCGCGTCAACAATCGTATCGCAGCTTCATATTGCCTGATGAAAGAAATTGAGCAACAAGAGCGTGTACGAGCCGAAGAAGAAGGACAACCAGTTCCGGTCGTCAATATGGTGATGCGGCGCGATCGGCAGTCTGATCAAAGACGTTACAATGCTCCAACGTCCAATGAAATTGCAATGGTGTTCGTAAATGATGACGGCGAACCTCCATTTGAACGTGATATCCGTATCTATCCTCGAAATCCCGTCGACAATGCAAATACCCGAAGCAAACCGAACCGAACCGAACGCATAACGGATAATTTCATAACCAATCGGATGAACGTATCATCGTATCAACGTATCATCGTATCAACGTATCATCGGATCAACGTATCATCGGATCAACGTATCATCGGATCAACGTATCATCGGATCAGTTAATCCGATTATCCTACTCAAAATTACTATATAAGCAGAATTACATTATAACGAAATAATAAGTGTTGAACGTCAACGAAAAATGTTTTCAGGTGAATTAATAAAGGATGTGGAACAGGCGCTAAAGAGGGCCTTATCGTTCGGAAAATACGAAGATTTTGAAGTCAGAGAAGAATTCAAACGAGCTACTATTAATTCGTTAAAGGAGGCACTTCGTGAGTTTAGCAGCAATGGAATGCGTAAAATTGATTTAAATATTGCGAAAAAAAAGGTGAAAAACAGAAAAAGAAAAAGGAAGAAGCTGAGGAATTTTCAATATCGCTGCGTGATTTTGAAAATTCCTTACTCGAAGAGGTAGGGGAGGAGGAAGTAGTAGTAAAACTTAGTTTTATTATTAGTTATTAAATTATTATATAAATGTTTTATTAAATAAAAAAAAACTTCTAAATACATAAATGTTTCATTAAATAAAAAAAACTTTCTAAATTCGAATAAAAAAAGTTAAAAACGAGTTGTAATATTAACTAGATGATACCCCGTCCGAGGACGGGCAGCTAGAAGAACGGGCAGCTACCCAAGGTAACTTAAGTTGAATGAAGATTAAGGAAAGCTCTCAGTGCAATCCAAAAGCCATATGACCTTGGCTGCCTGCCCGTCCTTCTAGCTGCCCGTCCTCGGACGGGGTATCATCTAGTACTTTGTATAGAAGCCTAAAAGTAACTAGAATTTTTGTTGGTAAAACCGTGTAAAACTAGCTTTAACTGATTTCGCGGAAAAAAGTTAACCTTAAATACATACCAAAAACAAATGTCAATAATAATTATAACCTACAATATTGACACATAAAAATATTACTTATCAGTCTGTTACCTATGTTGACAGCCCAATATTGCTCTGTTAACTTATCAGACGACTTGACAGACTGGTAACTGCTAACAGTCATTGGTGAATACAAATATATCACATTAACAGACTGTTATTGACTTGACTCTCTGTTAGCAACTTAACAGAGCTTGGTGAATACGGCTGTAAATGTCACTGATTACATTTTTGCTTGGAAAAACAAAAACACGTCTGGAATAGTCGACTGTTTACTCGCGACACCGGCAGGCCGCTTATGTTAAATTAATAATTATTATTAATAATATTAAAATTAATTATTAATAATGAAATTATCATCTTAAACCTAGTAAAACACTTAAATATTAGTGGGATATTCTAATGTTTGAATATGCCGTAGTTGGTAATTTGTTCGAGAGAAATTCGTCCAACTCAGCATTTGTACGACTGAACATTTAATCGACAGGGCATTTTCAAACAAATTTCTGTCGCACATAACGCTGTCGAACAAATTACCTAGAATCGAGTATTCGAATACTCGATTTCCCAGCCCTCGTAGATATAACACTACCATAACACACCAGCTACAAGATTTTTTTTTAATTAATTTGATTTTGATTAAAAAATATTAGTTTTTTGATATCTATGATATCAAAACCCTAAAATAGCATCGTCCGAACCAAGTAACGTGATATAACATGCTTCGAAAATATTATTTTTAAAGCATGGTATATAAGTTACGTTCGTAATATAGATTGTACCATAATTGCTGACTTTCGATGTGATAAATACTGAAGAAAGATATGATTTCGCGCTATGCTGAAGAAAAATTGGTCACAAAGTTGCTAATGATTGTAATTTTACATACAATTTCTTAACGGTGTGGATATATTGTTCAAAAGATAAAAATACAAATAACGGATAAGCAGATAATGCAATAAATGGATAAACAGATTAACGGATCAACAGATCAGCGGTTCAATGTATCAACGTATCAATATATCAACGTATCAATGTATCAACGTATCAATGTATCAACGTATCAATGTATCAACGTATCAATGTATCAACGTATCAACGTATCAATGTATCAACGTATCAATGTATCAACGTATCAAAGGATTAACAATTTACTATATAGGTTACACTTTGTATTTAAAATTTAGGTAATACTTTTGAAAAGGAATCGATATAGCAAGTACCACTAATTTATAAACATGAACAACTCAAGCAATTATTCTAGCAGCAACTTTTCCGATTCCGATTTTGATTCTGATGAAATCAATACAAAACATCATCTAACCTGTAATAATAATAAATTGCATTAGCGAATCGAATCAACGGATTAACAGATTAACGCAATACTATATAGACGAAGTATTTACAATATAACAACGTTTCAGTTGATCAACGTTATGATTGGCTCTGAAACATGCGGACCGACACTAAGCCAGACCATAAGGCTTCTTTCTATACCTTGCATAGAAGCCTAAATATGGCTTCTTGTTATACTTTGTACAGAAGCCTAAAAGTAGCGCATTGGCTACCCAGTTCTTAGACCTCTATACACACAGAGTATTTCCAGCACGATTTGAAACGCTCTGTATGATTTTGAATTATGCGGACAGACGGACAGACGGCACCGAGCCAGATCATAAGGCTTCTTGCTATACTTTGTATAGAAGCCTAAAAACATGTGTTCAAACACTATTCCAACATTATTTTAACAACGATAATATAAAAACTTGAAAGAGAGTTATTAAAAGACAAACGATTTTTGGTTCCATAAACATTCATATGCTTTAAATTCTTGAATGAATTTTATGGTGATTTCGGAATTCCACCTTTCCGCTGCCATAACGCCAAAAGAAACTTAGGAAATATTTTAATTATTCAAAAACCAATCTACGACTTTTCACTTGTCGTTCCAACTTGTCACTAAGCGCTTGTCATGACAGTTCACACTACTCCGCAAGCGACAAGTGCTTAGTTAAATTAGGTGGGGGAATCCACTTGTCGCTTAGTAAATAGGATCGGCTCCTAATCACTCGCACTGGCATTTTAGGCTTCTATACAAAGTATAGCAAGAAGCCTTATGATCTGGCTCCGTGTCTGTCCGTCCGTCTGTCCGTCCGTCCGTCTGTCTGTCCGTCCGTCCGCATAATTCAAAATCATACAGAGCGTTTCAAATCGTGTTGAATATACTCAGTGTGTATAGAGGTCTAAGAACTGGGTACCCAGTGCGCTATTATTTTGGAAATAGCTGTCTTATATAGACTTATATCTGTTTTAGGCTTCTATACAAAGTATAGCAAGAAGCCTTATGATCTGGCTCCGTGTCTGTCCGTCCGTCCGTCTGTCTGTCCGTCCGCATAATTCAAAATCATACAGAGCGTTTCAAATCGTGTTGGAAATACTCTGTGTGTATAGAGGTCTAAGAACTGGGTAGCCAGTGCGCTCCAAATTGTGTTGGGAAACACTCTGAAAATGAGTAGATATGTGAAGAAGGTTGCTGAAATATACATAACTGAGTGGTTTACCTATATATTGTTGATCTCTTTATTTGATCCGTTGATCTATTGATCCATTGAGTTTTTTAACATGGAACATGTTTTCACGGTCGTTACCTCGCAAAAATCGACACCAAAAAACCGACACCAAAAACCGACAGCAAAAACCGACACCAAAAATCGATACCAAAAATTGGCACCACATGTTATAATTCAAATTTATAGTTTATAATTTGAATAGAGTAGATTATCGAATAACATCTTCCCATTCACAATAATGAATTTTCAATAACAAAATTTTCATTACCAAAAATTTAAATCCGAAACCGATCGCAAAAAGCAAATTTGCTTATATAGTAAATTTTTTATTACCAACACAAAAATTAAGGGATTATCCCCCGTGTAACACAACTACGTGTAATACACGGTTACACAACTACGCAGCACTTCGGAAAACGGTAAAAAGAAGAAGAAACGAGATAGGCGCCACTCCCGCGGCACCCCTAAATCTCGAGGAAAACTATGATAAATGGTTTGGTACCGAAAAACAGGTTCCATGTTAAATCTTCATATTTAGCGAACGATAAAGCCCTGTTTAGCGCCCCTTCCACAACCTTATTTAATTCTCGCAAAGCCATTTTTTGTAAAGACATTTTTAGTTCACGTTCAACACATTTAAGTCATAATAAATCATTTGGATTATATAGTATTTTTATTAAATATTAACGGATTAACGTATTAACGTTAATTTTTGTTTCTTTTTTGTTTCTTCTTTTCGTTCCGTTCAGATCCTTCCCCTTCCATAACTTCGATTAGTGCTTATGTTGGTATCAAATTTGGACCAATGAGATTAGGTTTTGACACGCCGCAGGAGAGAGCTGGCATTTTATATATTAAGATATTGTAATATGAACTATTATTCGTCTTCTAATAAGGAATTTTCGAAAGCACGCAGCGATATTGCCAATTCCTGTTCTTCTTTCTGTTTCTTCTTCATATAGGCAGCAGCCAATTTTTCCTCCCTTTTAGGCTTCTATACAAAGTATAGCAAGAAGCCTTATGATCTGGCTCCGTGTCCGTCTGTCTGTCTGTCTGTCTGTCCGTCCGCATAATTCAAAATCATACAGAGCGTTTCAAATCGTATTGGAAATACTCTGTGTGTATAGAGGTCTATGAACTGGGTAGCCAGTGCGCTACTTTTAGGCTTCTATACAAGGTATAGAAAGAAGCCTTATGGTCTGGCTTCGTGTCCGTCCGCATGTTTTTTCAATGCAGACCAAATATAAGTTATACGTATTTTATTTACATAATTTTTCACCTATATAGGAAATTTAAATACGTTGATCCGTTGATATGTTGATCTGTTTTTTTCAATGCATACCAAATCTCTTATTATAAAAGGCCAAGTCCTTCTGTCTGTCCCACGGAAATACCCGAAGCAAACCGAACATCAACGTATCATCGGATCAACGTATCATCGGATCAACGTATCATCGGATGAACGTATCATCGTATCAACGTATCATCGTATCAACGCATCATCGGATCAACGTATCATCGGATAAGTTAATCCGATTATCCTACTCAAAATTACTATATAAGCAGAATTACATTATAACGAAATAATAAGTGTTGAACGTCAACGAAAAATGTTTTCAGGTGAATTAATAAAGGATGTGGAACAGGCGCTAAAGAGGGACTTATCGTTCGGAAAATACGAAGATTTTGAAGTCAGAGAAGAATTCAAACGAGCTACTATTAATTCGTTAAAGGAGGCACTTCGTGAGTTTAGCAGCAATGGAATGCGTAAAATTGATTTAAATATTGCGAAAAAAAAAGTGGCGGCAAAACGTATAAGAAACAGAAAAAGAGTGGAGAAACTGATTGCTGCCGAACAGAAAAAGAAACAAGTTGGAACTTGCTTTAGCAGCGGTTCCTAGGCTTCTATACAACAGATTTAAGAAATGAAATATTCTGAGATTTATATTTGAACTTAAAATGCTATTCTTTTGCTTTTATGTGAAAAAATAATTTTTTATCCGATAATAAAGATACTAATCTGACAATCGAAATCTCTTATTGTCACTAAATTTTACTTATACTATACTAGAATATTTTTTAGCTTGGTAGGTATTAAAAATTCAGATTATCAGAATTACCACAGATATAAACAAGGTGGAACTCGCTTTAGCGGCAGTTCTTAGGCTTCTATACAACTACCTTTCTGGTGTGGAAAGTTGTTTATCTGGTTAGTTTTGATCGCCATATAATGTAACATCACATAATCAGATAATCTGCACCAATTAAATTTTTTGCGGTTGGTAATTATCATTTACTATATAAGTAATAACAATCAAACTTTTCCATTCTATTCGAAACTTTACTTCTCTGTAATGTTTGGTCCTTTTTTGAGGTGGACCAATCCTCTCCTTTCTCTTTTATTTACAACTTATTTACTATTACTAAGCACTATTCAGCTAGTTTACACGCATGTTTAGTGACAAGTGACAAGTACTAAGTGCTTAGCTACTAAGCTCGTGTAAACTAGGCATTAGGCAAAAATTTTATTTGAAAATTTGTCTTAGAAAAGTGTCCTTTATCACCACCTCAAAGGTTCTCCACGGTCACGAGGACACCCTGTATATAAAAAGATAAGCGTTTTTTTGCAACGCTTTTATGCAACGATTTTATGCAACGTTTTCGGTAATCAGATAATCTGACAACCAATAAAAAATTCTATTATACGATATAAGTCAAAGGGACTGCAATATAAATTAAAAACCCAAATTGGAAAACATCGATTTATTAATTTAACAAGGTAGTTCTCCAAGATTTTCTTCATTTTAAAATATACGGTTGGTAATCCCTTATCCATAAAAAGTTTTGCAATTTCATTGGCTATTGGTTAAAAAAAGAACCAATCATTAATTTGATTTAAAATTTTTATTCAAAAACGTTCCATAAAAAGTTTGCACATAAAGTTTTATGTTTTACTTATATGGAGTAAAAGGGTACGGATTATCTGACCCGTAATCAGATTATTGCTTTCATCGCATCATCGGATGATAGGATCACCGTATCATCGGATTATAGCCTATATATTGCCATGTAATCTTGCAAAATTGTAAAATGTTGTTACCAAAATTACAATGACACTTGTTAAAATGCGCCAGCTAGCAGATGAGATCTTTCAGGGTCAAAAGTGCGTTCCTATGCTCAATTGCAACACTCATATGTCTACTTACTTTAAATCTTTCTTGTAAAGATTAATTGATAAAAAGAAATACCCAAAATTGTATCTGTTTTCTTTCCTGATCTTATAATGCGTAAAATTGAAATCAAAACTCATTCGCTACCAATGAAAAATAATTACATTTATTAAACATAAATAAATGGAAACAAATGTTGATTTTACTTATAATAAACAAATTAAATTGTACAAAATTGTTCTTATTACTACCCCAAAGTTTTCTTTGCGCAACCGAATTTATTGTAACCGACTCGTCTATACGCGAATAAAATGAAAACGCACAAAAATAACTCTTACCAGAGAATTTTACGTCCTTTTCGCACTTTTCTCTCTCTCGTATTGCTGCACGCGGAGTGTTGGTTGGTGTTGATGTCGCCGTGGATGAAACCAGCTCCCGAACTCAATTGGAAAGGATCAACCAAGAAAAACCATTGAATAATTTCTCTTCTTGAATTAGACAACTAATCATAGGTGAGTATTTTGAATCTTTTCTAGCATAAATTAATTATTTTCTTAAATTTTCTTCCAAAGTTGTAACCATCAATTCCCAGTGATTCCAAAATTTTCTACACCAGTTAACTTTTTATTCCAATTCTCCATTAGAAAATAATAACGACCATCGACTTGTTTAAATTAATTATTTCAAAAATTTCTCTCTATTCAAATCTTCAATTCCTTTTAACCAATTCACTAATTATACTAATAATATTAATAATCAACTCAATTATGTCACGTGAACGTTCTTCAAAGATTTCAAATATGTCGTCCCTATTTCCTGGACGAAGAGACTTCAAAAATCCGTCTTTCCTATCTCGTGGACGGAACGAGACTGTCTTCCTTTTCCAATTTTTCACCAACGTTATCACTCGCGCATGCATTTCGCGAACCGCCACTGATTTCAAAATTTGAATCCTATATTTACAACTAGAATAAATAATTTAATTTGTTACTAAATTTTATACATCCTAATAACCAAAATTTGTCTCTTACAATTTTTTTATTTTTCAGGGTTTTGATAGCGAATACATCTCTAGTTTTCTGAGGCAAAGCAGCGTTAAATTTCCAGATCAGGGAAAATTCAGATACAACTATTTTTCTACCTATTATGGTCTGACTAAATGAAAGGACTTCATGAGTGTTCCAATCTGGCACAAATGACCCAAATTACACCATACCACCCCCGATGCTAAAGATACCATGACAATATATATCTCTTATTATAAAAGGCCAAGTCTTTCTTTCTTTCTTTCTGTCTGTCCCACGGAAATACCCGAAGCAAACCGAACCGAACCGAACGCACAACGTATCATCGGATCAACGTATCATCGGATCAACGTATCATCGTATCAACGTATCATCGGATCAACGTATCATCGGATCAACGTATCAAGGGATCAACGTATTTAAATTTCCTATATAGGTGAAAAATTATGTAAATAAAATATAACTTATATATTTGGTCTGCATTGAAAAAACAGATCAACGTATCAACGTATTTAAATTTCCTATATCGGTGAAAAATTATGACAGCTATTTCCAAAAAAGCATTATGTGAACTTCCATAATGGATAATGAAAATTTTGAAAATCCTGCTGCAAAGCGACGGCGATTGAATCGTGAGAGAAAAGCACGTACAAGAGCTAATAACACAGAAGAACAGCTTCGATCACAGCGACAAGCTGACGCTCGGTCTCATGCGATACGTCGACAACGTGAAACTTTGGAACAAACTCAAGCGCGGCAAGCTGCTGACGCTCGGTCCCATGCGATACGTCAACAACGTGAAACTTTAGAAGAAACTCAAGCGCGGCAAGCTGCTGACGCTCGGTCCCATGCGATACGTCAACAACGTGAAACATTAGAAGAAACTCAAGCGCGGCAAGCTGCTAACGCTCTATCCCATGCGACACGTCAACAACGTGAAACATTCGAAGAAACTCAAGCGCGGCAAGCTGCTAACGCTCGATCCCATGCGATACATCGACAGAAAGAAAATCGATACCAAAGTCAAGCAATTCAACTCCAAATAAGAGCATTGAGATTTGATGAATCTCACGTTACTCGACACGATTGTGGAGAAATAATTGTCCGATGATACGTTGATCCGATGATACGTTGATCCGATGATACGTTGATGTTCGGTTTGCTTCGGGTATTTCCGTGGGACAGACAGAAGGACTTGACCTTTTATAATAAGAGATTTTGAGTAGGATAATCGGATTAACTGATCCGATGATACGTTGATCCGATGATACGTTAATACGATGATACGTTCATCCGATGATACGTTGATCCGATGATACGTTGATCCGATGATACGTTGATGTTCGGTTTGCTTCGGGTATTTCCGTGGGACAGACAGAAGGACTTGACCTTTTATAATAATAGATTTTGAGTAGGATAATCGGATTAACTGATCCGATGATACGTTGATCCGATGATACGTTGATACGTTCATCCGATGATACGTTGATCCGATGATATGTTGATGTTCGGTTTGCTTCGGGTATTTCCGTGGGACAGACAGAAGGACTTGGCCTTTTATAATAAGAGACTAGAGACTAGATGATACCCCGTCCGAGGACGGGCAGGCAGCCAAGGTCATATGGCTTTTGGATTGCACTGAGAGCTTTCCTTAATCTTCATTCAACTTAAGTTACCTTGGGTAATAGCTGCCCGTCCTTCTAGCTGCCCGTCCTCGGACGGGGTATCATCTAGTATATATATAGGACGTTGATGTCTATATTATATTAAGTAAGTTAAAGAAGTTGTACTATCACGATCACAATGAATTAAGTACTATAAAAGTAATTGAATTAAAAAATAATTTAATACTATTGTCCAAAAATTACTACCATTCTACCTTTAAATTCAATAGCTGTTCGAGTATTTCAAATGATCATATCACAAAATTTAATGAGATCCTGATGGTTAATACATAGTTTCGGCTAGAGATGAGGACTCATTTAAAAGTTATCTTTAACCAAAAAAGGCTTTTACCTTTTCCGACTGTTATAACTAGCGAAGCTTCTTTAATTCTAAGAACAGATGGAATAAAAGCAAACAAAGGAGTGCTACTACAACGGGATACATCCTCAGATACTGAAAGTTACACAGAAAGAAAAAAAAGACGAAAAACATCAACTGAACGTTCGAGAGAACACAGAACTCGACAGCAACAACTACAAGAGAAACAAGAACCTTCAACATCAAGACCACCAGCAACAACTTCAACTGAAAGAAGCAGAAAAAGAACGCTACAGCAACCATCGACAGATCTGGCCACTGTTTTAGAATCGGTACAATTACAAGAGGAACAAGAACCTTCAACATCAAAACCACCAGCAAGAACTGCAACCGAAAGAACCAGAAAAAGAAGAGCGCTACAGCAACCATCGACAAATCTGGCTATTGTTTTAGAATCGGTACAACTACAAGAGGAACAAGAGCCTTCAACATTGAAACCACCAGCAAAATTAACCTTCAACTGAAAGAAGCAGGAAAAGAAGAGCGCTACAGCGATCATCGACAGATCTGCACTGTTTTGGAATCAGTAAATCCTCATAATGCGGGTGAAATGACCGAGAAATGTTCAAATTGTGATGCTATTTTTTGGAAAAATGAATTTTGCAAGAAAAGTTGTTGTCATAATGGTAAAGTTAAACTGTCCAAATTATCGCCAGTATCCAAATTGGATACTGGAGATACATCTGCAAGCAGATTACCATTTGTACTACATAGACGACAATTTCCGATAGTGTTGGCATTCGCTATAACTATAAATAAATGTCAAGGGTAGAGCTTTGACAAAGTTGGTATATATATCGATAGGCCTTTGTTTAGTCATGGACAGTTATATGTAGCATTATCAAGATGTCGAGCAAAGGATGGAATACAAATTCAAAGTACAAGCGACATAACAAATGTCGTATGGAAAGAAGTTTTATAACTCGCAAGATTTCTCATTTATATTATGGAATTACGAGGTGGCGAAATAGGGGTGGCCTAACCGTAAATCGACCGGGAATATTGGGCTGCGAAGCGGCCCAAGGGGGTTGGGCCGCCGAAAGCGGCCAGGGGGGCGGAGCCCCCCCTAGTAAAAATATAAAATAAACTTAGCTTATTATCCCTGTAATTGGAAGGGAAAAAGGGAAAACCCTGTAATTGGCTGTAATTGGAAGGGAAAAAAGAAGAAATTTCCGGGTTTTCCACGATCTTCGTGTAGAAACTTGGAATCACACCTCTCAGGCACGATGAAGTTTCTTGTCGTCAATCGGTTTCTAACGCACTTTATTTTTTTTCTCTCTTTTTTCAATTATTATCGCACACAGATATTATGCACACACACGGGGGGTTGGAAGTCCAGAAGTGGGAAGCGGAGTGCAAAAAAACTCTCT
This sequence comes from Podabrus alpinus, assembly GCA_932274525.1. Taxonomy (NCBI): domain Eukaryota; kingdom Metazoa; phylum Arthropoda; class Insecta; order Coleoptera; family Cantharidae; genus Podabrus; species Podabrus alpinus. The sequence goes on from OW026451.1 coordinate 45,091,747, forward strand.
GGTACAATGCACCAGGACAAAAACTGACGAATAAATTTATAGAGTACTCGACTGCATAGGTTAAAAAGCTTCTTCTTCTTCTTCCAAAGAAAACTGACACCCAAGGACGTGAAAAGAAAACCTCTCAGGAGCAAGCAAAATTGAATTCCTGAAAACCTAATTAGAAGGGTTAAGAACAAAAGATCAATACTGGTCTCAGTTCTGAAAAGTTCTCGCAGCCAACCGACCCATTATATAAAATTATTGTTAAAGAACCAATCAAGAAAGAAGCAACGATCAAGAATTAGTAAAATAATGTTCATAAACAGAAAAGAAAAATGAACCCGCGTATGATAAAATAATCCAAAATTGATTGTCACAGAGTAGACAGCAATTACTTAATTCAAATTTTAAAAAAGCGACAGATGAATAGTAGATAATACGCCTAAACGAGATATGCAAAGAAATTTCAGATCAAAAATGCAGTGTGCTTAAAATCTAGAAAGAATTAGTTTTATTTTTGATATTATTATTTGAATGCACATGGGTGAGAAAACATCTTTAAATAAAAATATTTAAAATTTATTTTTGTGAATATATTGATAATATCCGCTGTTAGAAAGTTCTCTTGTTAAGATTATGATTTAGAATGTAAATTTGATCAAAAAAGTTCCAAAAAATTCACAAATTCGTATCGGCGAAAAACCATTTGAAATTTCAATTTAAGATTAGTAGATTTTTCTTACCATCTTCCAAAATGCTTTTGAAACATTCCATGATAAAAGTCAGTGAAATGTCGAATGGCGGGATCTTCCTTTCACTGGTTCCAACACATTCCTCATCTCATCAAACCACTCTTTTCTCTGTCTTGCATGTCGTTTATAGTACCCAATTTCCTCTTCTGCACATTTTCTCAAGCTCAACACTATAGATTCTTTCATTCCTGCTCTATACTGTTGCTTTATTCCTAATTTCTTTTTCATAACTGACAAGAATCAGTCAATCTATCAATTTGGTATCAACGTTTAGAAACGCCACTGCTAATTCTTTAGTTCTTCAAATAACCACCAGTGGTATTTTGATAACCCCGATATAACTCGTTGAGTTTTTTGTTTTTAGGTTAAGTTTTGCGTGAATCATGCTGAAATTTAATATTTTGAGAAATAGTAGTGCATTAATAAACAATTCCTTATTAAGAGGATTGCATACATCATCAGTTGTTCAAAAAGAACTAGAAGTGCGTAATATTACGAAAGATAGAAAAGAAGCAATACCGGTCGAAACGAGTATCAAATATTTGCAGAGCGAAGCTTATAAACAAACGTACGGTGGTGTTCCTGTGTGGGTGTTATATCGGCGGAATCATAAAGGGGGACTTCCCCCTAAGAAAACAAGAAAGACTTGCATACGCGGTGGCATGATTGCAACTGGAAATCCATGTCCAATTTGCCGAGACGAATATTTAATTTTACATGAACAAAACGTCGACTTATTGAAGCAATTCATCAGTCCACATACTGGAAGTACTTTGAGTTACAAAAAAACTGGTGTTTGTCAGAAGAAACATAAAGAACTATTAGTTGTGATAGAACGTGCTAAGGATCGTGGTTTAATCACATTTGACGTTCCATTCCGTAAATACGATTATTCCGATTACTATACCGAAAACAACTAAAGAAATTTAATAATGGAGGCCACCTTTGTTATAATCGGAGGTGGTATAGCTGGAGTTAGTTGTGTGGAAACTTTGGCATATTTGGAACCTAATCAGAGTATTATTTTAATAAGTGAATCGTCTTTAATCAAAACCGTTGTAAATATTCAAAAAATAACGGAAAACATAACAGATTTTGATGTCGAACAGAAAGATTCTTCATATTTGAGCGGCAAGTATCCCAACCTTAAAATTATTCATGACACGTTGGTGCAGGTTGAAAGTAAAACTAGAAAAATTACAACTAAAGGGAATTTAGTTATTGATTACCAATATTTATGTCTATGTACCGGTGCACGTCCTAATGTTGTAGTACCGCTTATCGATGACCATGTATTTGGTGAGTACCATTTTTTTAATATCGAGTGTTCATTTCAAAAGTAGCCAGTCAAAATAACCTTTTTTTTGTTCATTCAAAACCGATACTGTTTGAATTTTAAGTTTAACCCCCTTCCCCACCAGCTACCCGTACTTTGAAATTTTAAATAGCATCCCCTAAATTATATTCATTTATTTTGTTTTAGGTATTCGAGACACTGACTCCGTTGAAATGTTCCTAAAGAGGTTAAGCTCATCAAAAAAAGTGGTCCTGGTTGGAAATGGTGGAATTGCATCCGAAATTGTACATAAAATAAACAACGTGGAAGTGCATTGGATAATAAGAGAAGAACACATTTCAGCAACTTTTATAGATGCAGGTGCTTCTCAATTTTTTCAAGATTCATTGCTCGCAAAGAAAAACGACACTGCTACAATTTTAAAGCGCTTACAGTTTCATGAAGATGGGCAAAAGTCAGGTGCAGCTTTAGGACCAGACTGGTTCCAAAATTTTGATATGGAAGGTAAAAGCTCGACACGTAAAATTATAATACACGATCAAAGTGATGTTCAGGATGTTAAAAAGAATGAAGAAGGTACAGAATTTCCAATTCGAGTTACTTTAAGTGGTGGTAAAGTAATCGACTGCGATTTAGTTGTTTCTGCAACAGGAGTTGTAGCTCAATTGAATTTCAAAATTACCGATGCCGAGTTGAAGTTTCATGAAAATGTTGGAATTTGTGTGGGCAGCGATATGAGAACCAATGTTGATTATGTTTATGCAGCTGGTGATGTGTGCACGCCAAATTGGGAGTATGCTGCAGGTTGGTTTCCAATGAAATTGTGGACTCAGGCACGTCAGATGGGGAGTCATAGTGCTAATTGTATGTCATCTGCTTTCAAAAATGTTAAAGCTCCTGAAGATTTTTGCTTTGAGTTGTTCACTCATTCTACTAAACTGTTTGGTTATAAAGTGGTTTTGTTGGGTGCTTATAATGGACAGTTCTTAGGGAAGGAAGGGGTTAGTTTAATAATACGTATGACAAAAGGTGTGGAATATATTAAATTTGTAATATGCGGGGGTCGGTTGAAGGGTGCTATTTTAATTGGAGAAACCGACCTGGAAGAAACTGCTGAAAATTTAATTTTAAACCAAATTGATATATCCATGTACGGTGACGATATTTTAAACCCAAATATTGATATAGAAGATTACTTTGATTAGTTTTCAATTTACCAATGTATAGTTTCTCACTATTAATTTGCTCTTTTTTTTTAGTAGTTAAGTTGGATCTTTTGTTTTTATGTTTTACTTGCATAGTATAAATAAACTTTTTACTTTATTCTTATTTTGTAGTAAATTACCAGAATGTCCAATAAATTGGCAAGTTCCCCAGTTATCCTAAAAATTTTCCATTTTAGTAGTTAATTTTTAGACTTCCTTTTTCCAATTGCATTGTAAGCCAGTGCTTGGACGCGAGTTTTGATTAAAACCCCGCAAATAAAGCTGAAAAATCGATGTTAAAACATTTATTGTAATATAGCTTGAAATATGTAAACCATCAGTGACTAATCCTTATGGCTGATGGTAATTCAATTAGATATATTTTATATGTATAAACCATTTTACAATCAGGATACACCCACAAACAAAATTAAAAGTCAGTAGCTGTTAGTTATTGACTAAACGTAGACCCTCAACTTAATTTGGAATCCGAACCATGGCAAAAATAATGGTAGCAACTGGGAATCAAACTATAATCATAAGGTCTGAAGCCCAACTATCTATGGACTACACAAAACCTGATATGTGTATAAAGAAATAATATATTTTCACAAATTTAAGAGTTTCTGAATAGGCCAAGGGGCTAAAATTAAGTAATTTCTAAAAAGAGGAGTTAATCAATTATTTAGACTTATTCTACAGATTTATTCAAAAATAAAATCTACGTTTAGAACAGAACACAAAAGTGCAAATAGAATAAATTACAAGAATATCAATTTAACTAAATAGAAATAAGCAGTCAAAAACTTAAAATATAACAACAAAAAAAGCCTTATACCTAAAGAACACATTTCGTAATTAAATTCTAAATTTAACAGTCTTTTTTCCGGGCGAGTTTTTGTTGCATAAGGAACTCTCCAAAATTTGCACACTTTTCATGAGTTTTGCAAATGTCAATCGCATCTTTTCTTCTGTTTCTGTATAAGGCTTCAAAACTTGAGCGGCTTTGTAAATTATAGCAAAAGAAGATTGAATTTCTTTACAATCTCCACCGTTTGATTGTTCTTCTTGATTTTGACTTCTGTCCAAAATATTCCTAATTTCTTCCAAAAAGTTTGTGTTATAAGGAGACAAGGTTACATTATCAGTTACAGTGGACATAACTCGTACTTGGGATTCCAATACTTTCTGGGTCTTTTCATACTGAACTAGTTGCATTAATTGCTGTTGTCGATTCTCTCTAAAGCGGTTTTCCCACATTTGTTGTTCATGAGTTAATTCTTCTTCTTTATCAATTATCTTTTGTCTGAGTTCTTCTAATTCTTGTTTATATGTTGATTCTCGATTCGGCGTGGACACAATCCTACAAATACTCTCCCGATGAATTTTCTTCAGTCGATTGACTTCGGTTGTTAATTCCCTAATTATTTTATCACTGCCATCTTCGTTAATACGAACTTGGTTTATTATAGAACGAGCTTTGCATGCGTAACGCAGCGTTGCTAATGTTTCATCTATGTGACTACTTGCAGGTGTAATTGTAGCCAACATGCTACTAAAAGAATTTCCGCCCAAACTTTCCTGCAAATAAAAAATTTTGTTACTGAAAAGCTTGATTAAATTCGTGGGCATCTATAGGATTTTTTGCGGAGGGAGGGGAAGGTTAAATCAACATTAACATGAATAATCAAAATTTTTAGATTTGGTACTAAGTAGGTAATTTACTTGCAATTAATTTTTTCAAATTGCAAACATCTCTAAATGCTACAAAAAGCTTCTTGCACTTTTTCTTGTTAATTGCTTGCAGAGTTACAGCCAACATAGCGCGGTATATTATTTATTTCGAATTTCATTATTTGATATTTTGTGTGCTTAAAATATTTTTAATAAATGTGTTTAAGCCATTCGACTGTACAGACCCGGCTCAAGATAATTTTTGATTATTCCATGGAGGTGTACAAAGTCACCGATTTTGCCTTCTAGTTCTTATTTGTGACTTTGAATTGCTTTGAATGTCTTCTACGCCTAAACTATTACATATACAAAAATATGTTGTCACGCACTTTTTGTAGAACATTTTTTCGAATTTGTTATGGTTTCTGCAGCGGTTTTTATGAAAATTCCCGGAAATTCATAACTCCTCAGTCAAGAATAGTTCGATTTAATTCAAACAAGGCAGTAAATTGTGTTATCGAGTGGAACAACTTGCAAATTTTAAGGCTTTCCACGTTCAAGGTTCGACTCGGGCATCTAAATATAGTACATTTCCAATTAGACCCCACTAAGAATACGATTTGATCGCTATCATGCAACCAGTTTTTAAGTTTTCCGAACTTTTTTAGATTTGAATTTAATTATTTAATAATGTACATAATATAAGAACCCCCCCCCCCCATAAAGTTGAAATATGACCGTTTATCGCAATTTTTAAAGTTCTGAATTTTTTTTGTATACCTACTCGTAATTTTGTTCAATTCTTTCATTGCTTTGAAATTTTTTTAATAAGTCTTTTCGATTGATATGATTTAAGAAAATATTTTACCCCCCCCCCCCTAAAATTTGACATAAAACCGCTACTGTTCAACACAATTTTTAAATTTGATTTTACAAACTTTTCTTAATTTATTCTCTATTATAATTTTGCTGAAATTTCGTTAACATAAATGAATTTTTCATTATTTGGGTTTAAAAACTAATATTGTAAAGAGAAACGACTGTTAATATGGTAATACGAATTTGGATCAATATAATAATATATTATCAATAATAATATATTAATAATGTAAAACACCCCTCCCCCTATAAAGTTGAAATGTTACCATTTATTGCAACCCTAAAGCCCGCATTTCATTATAGCTTCTAGCAGCCGAGCTTATAGAAGCCCAACATTTGTACATTTGTGAGAAGCTCGGCTGCTAGAAGCTATAATGAAATGCGGGCTTTAGGTTCTAGATTTGCTTTTGTATTATTTTTTCAATTATTTTATTGTTTTGAATTTTTTTTAATGTGTTCGATTTATTTGATTTAAGAAAATATTCCGCCCTCCCCCCAAAATTTAACATAAAACCGCTACTGTACAACCCAATTTTAGGCTTCTATACAAAGTATAACAAGAAGCCTTATGATCTGGCTCCGTGTCTGTCCGTCCGTCTGTCCGTCCGCATAATTCAAAATCATACAGAGCGTTTCAAATCGTGTTGGAAATACTCTGTGTGTATAGAGGTCTAAGAACTGGGTAGCCAGTGCGCTACTTTTAGGCTTCTATACAAAGTATATTTATGATTAGGGCCAATTTATTTGTCAAATCGTCTTGACGTTTCTTCGGCGAAAAGCCGCCCACTTTTGGAAGACTTCCTTCCATAATTTCTACATGATTTATACCTTCTGGGACGACAGACATGCTACGAATATCTTCCGGACTAAAAATACCAAATTGCACATTCTTTACAGTTTTGAAAGCAGATTGTTTTCGATTAATGCCATTGTTAATACCGTAAATTACTTTTACTTAACGCGCGAAAAATTAGCCAAACTGTTACATCTACTATACTCATAGGGCGATGTCCTATATAAGCAAATTGATCTGATGATACGTTGATACGATGATCCGTTGATACGATTATACCTTGATACGATGATTCGTTGATACGATTATACCTTGATACGATGATCCGTTGATACGATGATCCGTTGATACGATTATACCATGATACGATTGTCCGTTGATCCAATTATTCTTTGATACGTGGCTTACTGGTCTAACTGCCGCAGGGATTAACGGCCAGAATAAAGTGAAGATAAGGTATTGTCCCAAGGATATGATTTACTAGTTTTACTTTGATGTGAAAAAAACAAGTTTTTATTTATTTTAACCATAGCAGTGGCTTGATGTGATTAGTGAAGTTAAGTTGTAAATAAAAGAGAAAGAGAGGATTGGTCCACCTCAAAAAATGGACCGCACATTACAGAGAAGTAAAGTTTCGAATGGAATGGAAAAGTTTGATTGTTATTACTTATATAGTAAATGATAATAATTACCAACCGCAAAAAATGTAATTGGTGCAGATTATCGGATTATCTGATGTTACATTATAAATATTATGTCGACCAAAAATAACAAGCAACAACAACTTTTCACACCAGAAAGGTAGCTGTATAGAAGCCTAGGAACTGCCGCTAAAGCGAGTTCCACCTTGTTTAATTTGATTTTACAACATTTCTTTTCTTCTTCAAAAGTAGAAGAACATTTTCTCAATTATATTATCTATTTTAATTTTTCTGAAATTTCGTTAAGACGAATACATTTTTCATTATTTAGGTTTACAAGGTATAATTATAAAAATGTAGCCCCCCCCCTCCCCTAAATTTAAGATATGTCCGGCCAAGGCAAATTTTAAGTTTTAGGATTCTATACAAAGTATAACAAGAAGCTTTATGATCTGGCTCCGTGTCTGTCCGTCCGTCCGTCCGCATAATTCAAATCTAATCAGAACCCTCGAAATTGCGATTGTAAACACATCGTATGTATAATAAAATAAAAATGTGTTTTAAATTTAAAATCGACTTTTTATATATTAAGATAGGTTACAAATATATCGTCGGCTTACTGCTAAAACAAGATAACTCCAAAATGATAGTTTTGAGTAAAACTGATTTTAATGTTTGAATGCACGAGATAAATCGAATATGAATTTTTTGAATATTTTTGGACAACAATTCTACTTATTGATATTAGAACTTTATATTTGCCAAGTTTCAACACTCTAAGTATTTTCATATTGTTTATAATTAATATTTATTGTCCGCTTACTGTAAAAACAAGATAAGTACAATCGTTGTACAATGGAGGCTTATTGCAAAACAAGATAAGTGCATAGGAAATGCAACATATTATTCATCTTAAGTCGACAATTATTACTATAGCTGAATAAGAGTAATTTAATTTATACCTATTATTTTTCTAGTCTTGCAGAATTGAAATAAAATACTCATAATGTTGAACATTTTTATTCAAAAAACCTAACATAATAACCTTAAAAATATTTATTAATTATTGTCCTCTTCGGATGACAACTCTTCCAGTGCAGGTTCGGGAATTCGATCTACGATATCGGTATCGGTTGGTATTGATTGATACCATGGATGAAATTCGTCTGGAATTACTCCATCTTTACAGAGCTTTAACAAATCTTTGTACTTTCGTACACTAAATCCCGCATTTCATTAGAGCTTCTTGCAGCCTGCTTCGTGCCGCTCGCCTGCTAAGCAAAATTTGTAATGCATTGGCTTATACGGGACCGCACTCACTGTAGCTTCTTGAAGCTGCTGATAACAAGTATCGAATTTCAGAAGCCAGGCTGGTAAAATTATCCACGTGGAGTAGTCTAGTTGTAATTGGTTAATATTTAGAATAAGGACTTATTATTGGATAATATTTCTATTACGAAAATTCTCTTTGCGAGTCCACGTGGACGCGTGTACTTCCCCTGATAAAACATGCATTTCTATACCAGGCCGGCTTGTGACGCGAGAGTTGTAAATTTGTACAACTCAAGCTGCAGAAGCCGCCGGTAATTAGATACTTCTACTTATTAGATAATAAAATGTGTTGTATAGTTATTACTAATAATTAATAATAATTTATTTATCTAATTGATAAGCAATATGAAAAAAATGGAATATTGATGTCGAAATTTTTTCGATGCTGTTCTGTACCGATTTTCAAATTTTTTGTATATTCCGGGATTTTACGCATTCTTCAATCGGAAAATAAAATTTATGATAATATTATCCCAAATGACTAATAATTTTCTTACCTTTCCAATAATAACATCCAATACCTTCCTTCATGTTTCGCCGTTATAAATCGTATAATAAAACTATCATTTTCGACGCCTAGTATTTATTGTATACTTTCTTGTTCTAGGTGTCAATCATCGTAACACAATTTTGGTTATTCGACGTCATCGTTAATTAGATATTTATACTAATTTTTTAATCATTCCCATAATAAAAAGCAATAAAAGAAGGTGATTATTTTTGGATTCCAACCCGGTCTCGGTTCAGGATTAGCTATTGGAAAAGTTTGTACTCAATAAAAATCTATGAAATCGTAATTTTTAACTTTAACTAATAAACATTTATAGTTAAAATCAAAAAGAATTTGTCTTCGATTGTGTATAATTTTAAAATAACTTACCGTCATTAAATTTTTCCAATGCTAGTTCAACTAGTAAAGAAGCTATAGAATTCATTTTGTTAAGTTATTATAAAACACTATTCACAATTAACTTTGAAACATAACTGATTCCAGGCCCGTAGCCAGGAGGGGGCACCTGGGGCACGTGCCCCCCCCCCCCCGAAGTTTTTAAAAGACAAAAATTTTAAAAGTAAAACATTTGAATTTCGAAAATAGAATAGGTATCTTTTGGAAAAAGTTTTTTCCAAATTTCCTCATTTCCAAACAAATCCTCATTTAGGGGAACGCCGGCTTGGGATTTTTATGAGAAATTTTGGGGGTTTATTAGAACACTTCAATATACATCTTTGCCAAATTTCAGCTTGCCCGGATCTTCTGTAAGCTCAAACCAAAATTTCGGTTTCGTTACTTGGAAGATACTATAACTTGGGCAAATTTTGAAAAAAATTATTTTTCTCTTCATTTTCCAACCTTG